>CM076582.1:1092359280-1092885377 GCA_034641835.2 Pinus albicaulis
GTATACAACTCCAAATTGGAAGTTTTAAAGGAGCCATTGTAATAAAAATGAAATGTTAGAATTCAAAGACTCCAAAATAAAACGAAGGTTCAAGCCCTCCTTCTAGCGCCAAAAATGTTGAAGCCTCGAAAATCGCTGCTACAACATTGGGGGATAACCACCCGGTCCGGACCTTAATGCAGCTCCTTTTCCGTTTATGATAGTGGCTCCGACTGGTTTAACTAGGTCCAGTTACCTTTTCCCTATCGCTATTGGTTTATGATATATCATTAACTACCAATAGACAGGGATATCAGATCAATTCTTCTTGCTGATCAAGCAAGAGAATGACCCTTAAGCTGATTTGGGTTCAGCCAAACCACAACTAAGATTTTGCCTCTTTGAGAAGAGGACTTAAAAGAATGTAGAAATTAATCTAAATGCAAACTTATTCTATAATGCAAGCAAAAAGAAACTAATCTAAATCCTATCTTAATCAGGTAGATGAAAATCTATCCCAACTAAGAGCAAGATAATTAAGTAATGAGGATTAAAATATGTCTGGCTTTAAATTAATGTCAAGCTAACAAAGAAATTCAATTTAGCTCACATTTGTGAGTACCAAAACATATTCTATTGAGACCATTTGACTGAAATAATAAATCAACAACACTCCGGAAGAAATTCACAAAAATGATATTGATTATCAAATCAATCAAGTCAATAATTAAACAATAATATGTGGAAGAAATTCACAACATATTATTATTTAAAAAATCAGTTTTGTAAGACAGATTTCTGAGCAAATCGTTGCTCAGAAATCAGAGTTAAATCCATAAGAACAGAGATACATAACAATTTGAGACAAATTATCCATATCAACAGAAATGCCAAAACATGAATAAAATGAAACAACAATTTTATTAAAATAAAAATGAAACTGGTATTTGATACAGAAATGCCAAAAATACCAGTTAATTGAATCTGCTTCTCTGATCCTGGTCTCTAACAGTAATTTACATTACTTGAATTTATGCTTTCAAGACTAGAGCTGCAGAAATGCAAACTCTGCCCATCAAGCATAATTCAAGATATAAAGAATAAACCCTCATAATGTTCAGATCTGAAACTTTCTCTCCTCTCCATCTACAACTCCAAATTCCTATAACAGAAATGCTTTTAGAAGTCTGGAATTGCAGAGGAGAGCCGCCCCTTTTACATTTTTCAATCTGCAATTTATAATCCTCCCAAAAGTATTTTTAGAAGAGAGTTTGTTGAAGAAAAATCTGCCCAATCCAACTGTAATTGCTAAAAAATTCCAACTTTTAATTGTTGGAGTCTTCTCATTGATTGAAATCTTTTTTCTCAATATCCCTTCTATTGTTTTTTCCTGCAAAAAGAAATTAAAATGAATTAAGATGCAACAATAAAATCCAAATATTATTTCTAACATTTAAAACAAATTCAATCAAATTCTATTTAAATAAATAAAAAGGAAATTTGAGCTTCTTATTGATACTCATAATGATCTTAATTAACCAAGGATAATATTGATGCATGAATCTGTAATTAGAAGAGGCTGGGCAAATGAAAATGAAGAAAACAAAACTCAGAAAATTGATTTTATTTTTAGAAATTCGGAGCTTGATCTTCTGCCTGATTTTTTACCCAATAAATGATCAAATCTGTTATTGAAACCTCCTCAGAAATGTTCTCCTTGATTTTCTCTTTCCAATGAGCCGTCCTGGGCCTCATTTGGCTAAGTAAATCTCAATTTATTAGCCTCCAAAGTTGACAAGTCAAATCTGAATTAAATCTGGAAATTCTGTTGCTGGGCTAAAAACAGATTTTTAATTAAAAATCTAAATCTAAATTAGATTCTAATTATCTAAAAGTTAATCCTAATTTAATTGTTAATCATAAATTAAACTAATTAAATATTAATCTAACTAATTAATATAATGAACTATTTATAAACAAATTAATCTAATTAATAATAAATATAATTAAATTAATTATATTCTACATATTAATTAATTTAATTAATTTAAAATTAACTATTTTAGATATTAAATATTAAATCTAATATTAAATTAAAACTAAACTACCATTAAAATAATATTAAACTAACATATACTAACACTTTACCACTAACTAATATTAACATTAAAACTAACCAATTACTAACTAACTTACCTTACCATAATACTAATATTATATTAATTAAAAACTAATGTATTATTAACAATTAATTTAAAACTATACTAACTTAAAACAATTTAACATTAACTTATTTAAAACTAACTAACACTATACCTATGACAAACTAACATTACACCTATTCGAATTGAACTAACACTACATTAAATCAACACACTACCCTAAACTAACATAAGACTTAGACTAACCTACCACTAACAACATAGCCTTTAAATAACTCACCGCATTGTCATGAAATAAACTCATTAGATCGCATCGGAGCAAATGAATTTTAATCGCATGAGGTTAGTCGCATCGGGAAAAAATATATGAGCTCATCGCATCGGGAGAATTGAATGTGACTCAATCGGAGTTTTAAAAGATACACCCGATGCATTTCTCCGATGCGATGAAATTTTTTTTTTTTTTTTATTTATTTATTTTATTTTATTATGTTTTTTGTTTTTTATATATTTGTTTTTAATATAAAATTTTTTAAATTTAATTAAATTAATTATATTTAATATAATAATTAATTTAATTAATTCAAAATTTAATGTTAAAAATTAGTTTATTGTTTTTTAATTTTATTTGAGTGATGTTACATTAGATTATGAATTTGTCTAAGATAATGATTTGCCTATCTAAATTACAGCCACTTTGTTATTTAGGATTTTTCGGATTTTTCGAGTTTTGATTTATTTGAAATTTGGAGTAAATTATCGAAATCCCGATGCTTTATGATTTGGCTGTATAAGTAAAAATAAAAATTGTTAGTAATAACAAATCTAGGGTTTAATATTTAAACTAAATGCATTATTAAACTCCGCAATTTTTTAACCCAGGCGACCTAATTGTTAGTATTCAAAGGAGTGATATTTACAAACCGGTTGACCAAATGAGACGAAACAAGCGTCAATAGGAAGCTTATAAAAAATCGATTTCAACCAAGCAATCAAAACAAGAATCTAAAGAAAATGAAAAATTAACAAAATCGTAAGATAATTGACTTAATAAAAATCCTAAAAGGTGCTTAGCCAAAATTTTATAGAAAGGGTCCCCATTATTTGAATTGATGTGAACGAGCTAAAATTTGTAAAGCTGTTGCACCCCAATCAGTGTCAGATCTTATTGCAATATAATTAACTTTGACTTATGTCATATGCTAAACTAGATGAGAAATGAAGGTAAAAGTGGAGGAAGCACAAATTTCTCCTTTTGTTTAATTATGAAATAAAACCATCCTTTTCCTTATAATATTTAGACCCATCTCATTATGTAACTCAACCTATAAAATTATGACCAAAATCTTGGTGAATCACCTTAAAAAATAAAAATAAAAATAAAAATAAAACATTTTTTGACTATTCATAACAGAAAAACAAGGGTATTCATGTAAAATATATTAATTCTAAACAATATACATCGGTCAAAGAAACAATACACACAAGTAAACGATGTGGGAAAAAAGGAATGATTATTAAAATTGATATGTCTAATGCATTTGATAGAGTTCATAATGCCTTCTTATTCAATGGTACTCATAGATTTGGTTTAATTAGGTGTGACATCCATTGGATTAGAGCATATATATGATTCCCCTATATTGTTCCCCTTGTCACTGGAAATCCCAACTCCTTTTCTATAGTAAGTGTTGACTTGGGAAAAGTTGCTCATTATTGTGACTAATGTACATTTTAAGGGTAGAAAGTTTAAGAAAGAACACAATTCAATCTTCAAGGGATTCTCAATATCAAGGATTCAATGTGGCAACCACTCTCAATTTATTGATGATACACTTCTCATGGGTGGTGCCTCAACCATAATTTCGGAAATGTTCAAAAATATCCTAAATCATTTCCTCAATGCTTCCATAGGTAATATTAACAATGATAAAATTCATATTTAGAGAAGAAAATTTGTCCTCTTTTATTGTGCTAATTTCCATAATTTTAAATTTCCCTAGTGTTTTATATTGATTTATTTAAATATATGGGTATGCCACTTATATGGGTGCTTCAAAATGTATAGATTGGATCCATATTATCCAACAGATCAAAGGGAAAATGTAGCAATGATGATCACATTGGCGTAATCGTGTAAGGAGTGTTATCTTAATAAAATAAATCATTCATTTTCTACCAATCTATTAAGGTTCAATAATGTTGGCTCCAATAGGTGTAATGAAACAAGTTTCGATCCTAGAGCTGAAAATTTCTATGGAAACCACGTAAAATAAACACAAAGAGATTTTATTTGGTGAGCTAGAATATTGTTAAAGCTAGGGAAGAAAATGAGGGGCCCATAATCAAGGATCCAAAGTTTTTGAATCTTTCCTTAGGTGCAAAAATTATTTGGAGATTAATCACAAAAGAACCTAAATGTTGAAAATAAATTGTAAGTAAAAAGTACTTTCACTCATGAGGAGTTAGTCATTTGGAGAGACACCCTTAGGAAGGGAATGTGCCACCTATTTGGAAACTATGGAAATATACAACCAATGTTATTATTGAGAACTTACCTTTCATACTAGGAAACATAAAATTTATTGAAATCTGGGAGGATAAAGGGAAAGGCCACATTCTTCATATGAGGAATCGGCAAGCATCAAGGATTGGTTGAAATAGAATGGCAACATCACATTGTTTAATCTCTCCACATGGGACTATAACATAAAAAAATGGAAGGGGTGGTAAAATATCTCACCTCTAGCCATCTATTTGATCAAATTAATCTCATTTTCACTCTTTTGAGAGGAGAAATCACTCTATATTTCCATTATAGACATCAGAGTTTGGGGTCCAAAGGCAGAAGAGTATATTATTAAATTTGGATATTCCTTTTGATTGAATCATGTCCCTCATCCCCCAAGGTTAATCCTATGGAGACATATTGGGAAAGGAAATGGGATTCCAAAAGTAAATATTTTTTGTCTAAATTTAACCCATGGGAAGTTGTTAACGATCAAGAATATGAGAAATGAAGGAATACAAGGGCCATATTTCTATCCTTTATGCCTATTTACGAATGAAACTTTAATCAATCTCATTTTAGAACGTAAATCACCATTTAGGCCTAGCATACAATATTTGTTTAAATGGGGCATAATGTTATCTATCCCACAAGTTGGAAGGAAATGTTTTCAACCTAGAAAAATAAATATGATCTTGTATCTTTTCAGAACAACCTAGTTATGAAATGTCCTTGGACGACATAACCAAAGATTTTAAGTTGGAAAAGAAATAAAATCATACTCAATGAAGACTGAATTTATTCACAGGTGGTAGCTCAAGATGGAAGTCTAGTCATAATAATGAATATAGTTAAAATGATTGCTAAGTATTTTGATTTAATAAAGTACTTTCATATTCTTTGCCATCATAGTTTGAAAGTGAACTCATTGGAAGGCATGTTCTTAAATCAAGGAAAAAAGCAAAAAAACGAGTAGAAATAACTACTTAATATATTCCATAATTAGATTCAATAATAACTATAGTCACAACAACCATTTAAAAACATTTGACAAGTGGCATTTGAATTCAATCCAAATGAAAATGAGATTAATTCTTTACAACCATCCCCGCCTCTCACACATACCCGTCTATTATACTCTCATTCTTGGGTAGAGGAGTCCATTAGCAAAGGTTGGGATGGGTGAGTGTAAGTGGATTTTTGTTTTTCAGGAAAATTAGTTTTGTAATATCCTTTCCACAATGTGGATGCCTATATAGGCATTGTTTACAATGCAGATTCACCCTATAGCTAGAGGATTGAACAAACCTTCAATGGCACAATCCTTTCACTAGAAGCTAGTGTATTTCCCCCATTTTTTGGAAATGGTATGGAGGAGATTAATCAATATAGGGCTAATAAGACTTAATCTCTTCTTCACAACTCTAGATTTGAATCCTTCGGTTACAATTCACTCTTTCGAATGGTGTTTACACTACCCTCTGAAGAGCACTCTAGATTTTAATGTGGATGAACATCAACGACATTGTGGGTGTAATATTTGTCACATTATATAATTTAATTGAATAAAAAGGAGCTCGGTTTATTAGACAGAGGAACTCTAGTTAGTATTCTCATATCTTAATGGCAACATGTATGTTCAGGTTGAGGAATTAAGTGCAAAAAATTTAGTTTGGGAGATTAAGGTGGGTACCTATAATACCTAAATTGAAAGGTACATTACTAAACATATGTTTGCACAAATAATTTGAGACTTTGTTAGAAGCCAAAATACCTTTGTAGGTTCCACCAAGGATGAAATATTGGAGGAAGATACAATACATCAAGCCCAGGGGAACATGGAAGCTAAAGAGATTGCTAAAAAGAACAAATAGATAATAAGTATAACATGTAACACACCCATTTCGATTCCCTGCTGGAATTGTAATTAATTATAGTAATGTTTCTTGCATGTGAATGTATATATGGAATGGGTTAAACCTAGAATAATATGTAATTATGCTGACATTAATGAAATTTTTCTAAGCAACTAATTGAATGGGTGAACACCAATACTGACCACGAGACATGAGTGGGAGCTGGCAAGGGGGAATGCTAGGAAATGTTCCTACTGAAATAAACCATGCTAAGAATTTATTTTGTTAAGTTGAAAATTTTGAAAACCCATTTATTTCCCCAAATTCCAAGAAAATCAATTGATGAGGGAAATTTCTAATGGAACTATCGACTCCCCATGAGTATAGCAAGTAGTTGGGACTTGTACCCAACTATCTCTCAAAGGTATGGGAACAATACCCATCCAGAAAATTCTAAAATAAGTGACAAAATCTCATGTAAAAATGTAGAGAGAAATGGGAATTCATGTGCAAACAATATGGGATACACATGAGTGGGTCCAAGGACCAAATTTGAATGAAAAATTGTGCTGAAAATATTATTGGTTGGTAACAAAAATACGAGGGTATGTTAGATCCATTTTTGGTTTGAGAAAATCAAGCATAAGAGTCTCTAACTTGAGCTACAATATAGCGCTATGTTTCTGGTACTCGCTGGGTAAAGCACAAAAGCACTAAGACATGAGGTCATAGAGGGACTATTGGGACAATGGAGGGACTTCCTTGTGCTATGCAAGATATTTTAGAAACCCCTCAAGCTTAAATGGGTCAAAAGGAAACTTACTAGTTTTATAGTTATGAAGGAGAGTGGCCTTCATTATTTCACCCTTTGTTGATTAAGAGAAATTTTCCCTATTGAAATCATGAGTTCCCTACGGGGTGGAAAACTATGAGATAAATGAAGAGACTATTGAGCCTATGGTTGGTTTGAAAATGGTTCACCCTTCATCAGTTTTAGGCAACTTTAAATTCAATAAGATAAGTTTTTTATGCTTAATTTTCAATATAAATGATATAACAAGATTTTGGTAACTCTTGTCGTGGTTATATGTAATATTCAATGACTTCTTATTGAAAATTTTAATTTGAATATTGTGGTGTACATTCAGGATTGTGTACATATTTGATAGTTAATATGAGCATGGGGCTCTTAGAAATTCCTAATCCTTAGTTATATTTGATGATTATGGTTGTAGCAGGATTTTTGAAAGAATATTTGTGGCTGGAAGGGTAGACGAAGTTTTCCTATCAACTTCTTGGACAACCTTGATGCTAAAATTGTGGAGGAAAACTATTCAAGGGACTTAATTAAGAGAGTTGGGCATCCACCAACCATGTAACAGGAGCCCTTGGCATGATGGGGAAATCTAGCTAAGTGAATTTAATGGGCTTGATTACAAGACGTAAAGTCAATGTTCTATGGTGAATAGTAAGTAAGGATGGTACTTGTTTAGTCAATTTAATGTCTTAAATTTCTATTATAAATTATTGACCGAGGTTAGTAATATGATGAAGTGTGTTGCACTATATATGCTTAGATGTCCTTCTTTCTTACTTCGTTGTGAATTTTAATATATATATTTTTTTGGGTGTTTTGTATTTTATGCCTAATGTTAAGAACTAAAATTGATCGAAGAAATAAAATCTAAGCTTTTAAATGAAATCTTTAAATGCTAAGGAAAAACTAAATCTGAAGGAAATGTAATGATGAAAACTTAATCTTAAAGAAGGAAGAAAAGGAAATGTTATTTAACTAATCTATTTTGCATAAAAAATAAATCAAAATTTGAATGGTTAAAATTTAAGCTATGTTAGACTATTCTAGGCCAACAAAACATCTAATTAAACTGATTATTCATTTAAACAAAGCAGTATTCTAAATCTGATTGGATTCTACTACTCTCTGAATGGTGATCTAGTTATCAACATAATGAAAATAAAACCATATTCTACCTTATCAATTGAAAGCATTAATTCAATGAAAACAGAGCATTTAATCTACTTTTAAAATAATCAAACTACAATTCTAATCTAAATCTGTCCTATTTTTAAATTTAAGAATGATCAAAATATAAATCTAATCTAACTCTATTCTAAATTCCATGGAACAAAAGCATAAAATCTATTACTATGAAATTGAAATGACTGTGCTAAATTAAATTAAATTTAACTAATCCAATCAAGTAATGACAGAGTATCTATTATGAAAAAAAACATGTCTAATCTTAAATCCTATGGTTGCTGTGTAATCAAATGCAAGAATCTATTCAATTGGAATATAACAGAGTCACATTCATGTAATGATTCAGTCGGGCATAAGATCTAACATTCAATTGTAAATGTAAACAACTGATTCAGAAAACATTTAAAAACTAATTGACATGAAATTAAACTGTGAAAAATTGAGCAGTTAAAGTATGAATCGAT
This sequence comes from Pinus albicaulis, assembly GCA_034641835.2. Classification (NCBI taxonomy): domain Eukaryota; kingdom Viridiplantae; phylum Streptophyta; class Pinopsida; order Pinales; family Pinaceae; genus Pinus; species Pinus albicaulis. Next base: position 1,092,368,253 of record CM076582.1, read on the forward strand.
GAGAATCTAACTATTAAATGATGAGGATATAATTATGAATTGACGAGAAATTAACTATGAATCAACAAGAAATTAAGCTATGAAATTGACAGTAAACTAAACTACGAAATAACTATAAAAAACTCCTTTCCGTGCAAGGGCCCTCTGCAACAGAAGGAGTGTGAAATATACTTAGGTTATCTACACATCAATGATTTGGAACTGGTATTCTTTATTAGAAAAAAATAATTTAAAAATGTATCATAGTATTATCACAAAACTAAGCTTATTCTCGGTTTCAATAGATCGATATTTATACAAGTTTTTGAATTAAATTTCTGTGACAATTTTGCCTTTGGAAAGAAAAATAAAACTAAGACTAGAAGTCTATTCAGAAGCAAAGTATTCATGGATTTTTATCGATTTTCTACGTAAGAGAAAACCGAGAGTCTTCGTCCACTGATCTTGTTTCTTGAATGATCTTTGACCGTGAGTATATGCATGATTCCTTCTCGAATTCGAACAGGTAAGTAGGATATGATCCATATGTGGACCATTTCAAAGCTACCCATATTACTTACTTCTTCATTTAATTCTTGAAACCTGTCAAATAATAACGGTGGCTGCAAAAACAAGGGTTAGCTACAAAATTTCACGAATTCTGTACCTAATTACATAAATTCATCTAAATAATAAGAAGGATTATAATATAAAGTAGATATCATCTAAATGCCTTCTCAGATGTAAAATATGTCAATTGTCATTGATTGAGCTTATGGATTTGTGAAAAAGGAAGAAAATATGGTGGAAAAGGATGTCAAAATATGAACAGTTTTGAGGTTCAACATACCCTCACTAAGAGACCATTGCATGTCCTCATGCAATTTCCAAAATTGTGAGCCTTCACCTTTTACTACATTTGTTATGATACCTTTGCCAATACATCCAACTTCCTCTTCTTTATTTTCTTTGAAGTGATTTCCATTCTTAGTTTCTTCATGAGAAGCTTGTACTTCAAACTGATGACTTTTCTGTTCAGAAAGCTATTCCTTTTCTTCAGTTTCTTGTTATTTTTATACTATAGCCCCAAATGTAGAATAGTATTTTCACTGATGTCCTTTTCTGACTGATTATGTTCCTTCAAAGATTCATTTTCTTGCTTGATGTGCATGTTCAGTATCTCTAGTTCATAGATTTATTGCTTCAAAGTATTCACTAGAAGTTCTTATGGACTGGTAGGCTGCTCTTCAACATTTGGATTTGATTCTACATGTCTCTTTTCCAAGGACTTAATGTAGTCATAAATATCCTGTTGTGCTGGGTCGATTTCTGGGGTCCTTCTGCTTGGATTGTGTATAGGACTGTGTATAGGAGAGGCAGTAATGGGCGATGGTACTTGGGGCTCTTCATCTAAATTAACAAAATCTGATTCCAGTGGGGATGTCTTCTTCAAGGGTTTATGAGGTTTGGAACTTCTCCTTGGTTGTGGAGGGATTAATATTTCTGAGTTTATAATTTTTCCCTTTTCCTTTTCATTACTTCTCTTTTTGTAACCACTCTATTTTTTTTCTTCAATAATTCTGCAATGGTGAGTTCTTCTTCTTGTTGTTGTGGTTGAGGTGAGGAATTGTCTTCAATGCAGGTATAAAAATTTCTCTTCCGGCTTCTTTTGGTTTTATCAACCTTAGGTTGTTCTATTGCTGCTTCTTGAAAATAATTCCTGACTAGGAAACTTTCCCAGGAGTCTCCTATACTCTTAAATGGAATTCAATGAGTGTCTTTATCAGTTCATGATGATACATGGTATTGTATATAAATTGGACTATTTTCTACACATTTTCTAACATTTTCTTTAAGTTGTTCAATAGGAAGTATGGGAGGTTTATTTATCCGTCCTCTAGGAAATTCATTAACAGTCTGGCATGGTAGACAACCATACAACCAAATATACCCTCACAAGTAACAAATTTTTGTATAACTAACAACATGGTCCTCCATTTGTTTTTATGTGCCGTATTGGGAATTCCCTTATTAAAAATAGTAGTGTCCATACCTAATTTTTTCAGAAAAAACTTCCATTCTTCTCCATGAATTTCCCTATTCTTGAACCATCTTTCACTGGTTTTTGGAAGTTTTGTAGCTTCTTCTATGAAGGAATTTGTCACCGAAAATTTTATTTCCCCAATTTCTACCTCTGTTTCGTCAAAGGCCCTTGTGAAAGATTTGGTAACCTCTTTGTGGAACCCATCTAACTTCTCTATGAACTGGAGTCATCGCACCTTTTGGAGCATCTCCTTCATCTATGGATAACCTTCCATGAATTTTCCTCCCACAGGCTCGGTTCTCACTATTAGACCCATGTCTCTATTGTAAGGAGCTTCGCGTTCAAAATTGTTTCTCTTCGACCAAGTGGATTGAGGGTTTGGATCTGAGTTAAGGGTGTCAAAAGGAGATTGTAGAGACATGTAGGTAAAATAGATATTCGAGCGAGGGTTTAGCAATGTGGGTAAGCAGGTTACAGAATGAAATATGACCCTTAATCATTAATGAATGAAATCGATCTTGATCATTATGGGATATGATATGGATGAAGTGGTCGAATTGTGGAATTGTGGTGTGAACTGAGTAAAATCAGTTTTAATGTTGACAATTTGAGGTGGCAACATATGATCATCTAAATTATATACACTAATGTTTTTGAACCTTATTATTTAAACACATTTTGTAACATACCTTGGAAATAACCTTTTTTGATCTTATTTCTGTCTTCAATTGCCTTTAATTGCTTCAATATGATCTTCAATGGAGTCTTTAATTGCTCTTTTTCAGTATCTCCTACTTCAATAGGCTGCAAAGTGTAGTAGAGCTGCAAAATGTGATGACAACTGTAGATTATTCTGAGAGCTGCAGAAATGTAGAAATTATGTAGCTACTCTTTTATTGCTTCTGGAAATAAAGGGAACAAAGAATTTGGGATTTTTAGAATGGGAGAAAATATAAGATGTCAGAAGTGAGCTCTGATTTTCATCTTGTATTTTATGTATAAGGATGCCAATCATTGATTGGTTTTCATACTTATACAATTTATTTTTTTGAATAATATCTCTCTCTCTCTCTCTCTCTCTCTCTCTATATATATATATATATATATATATATATGAAACTTAGAAAGAAGACTAAATTGGGGAAGAAGAAGGATTCTTCTTCACCAACTTCATATCAACATTGTCTTGAAATTTTTTGATAAATTCCTCCTTTGTAATTGGTTTATGATAGACCTTTAGTCAATGTCCATTCACAAGAAGAGGTACATTTTCTTTATCAGTTTTCCTTATCCTGACTGCCCCATTGTCAAATGCTTTTTCGATCTCATAACGCCCAAGCCAATGATTCTGAAATTTTCCTTAGAAGTCTTTGAACTTTGAATCGAAGAAAAGTGCCCAATCTCCTGCTTGAAATTTTATTTCTTTTATATACTTATCATGCCATCTGGACCTTTGCTGTTGAACTAGGCTAGTTCTTTGAACTGCATCTTGCCTGATCTCACCAATCTCATTAAGTTGTTCCATTTTGTGCTTTTGGGATTCTAATAAATCAAGTCCCAATCTAAATATTGTCTTGAAGGTTTTGATCTGGAAATCTATTGGAAACAAGACTTGCTTCCCATAAACAAGTTCATAGGGAGTATGTCCTGTTGTATTCCTCCATGTAGTCTGATAGGCCCATAAGGCTTCAAGAAGCCTATCTACCCAATCCTTCCTATATAGATGTACATTATTTGTGAGGATTTCTTTGATCACTTTATTGGTGGACTCCACTTGTCCATTTTCCTATGGATTATATGGAGTAGGCTTTCTATGTTTGATATTATATTCCTCCACAATCCTCTGCACCAGATTGGATGTAAATTGATACCCCGATCTGTCACAATTTCCTTTTGGACACCAAAATGGGTGAAAATATCCTCAAATAGAAATGAAACTAAAAAATGTTCATTAGCAAAAGAAAGTGCTTTAGCCTCTATCCATTTAGTGACATAATCAGTGCAAACCAGAATGTAACTCTTTTGTTTTGAAGGTGGATTGATTGGTCCAAAAAAATCCAAGGCCCATTTCTCAAAGGGTTCGATGAGTACCTGAGGTTGTAAGGTAATTTCATTTGCATGACACATGTTTCCCCATTCTCTGACAGTTGACACACCTTTTGACATACTCCTTGGCATCTTTAAATATGTATGGCCAATAATATCCTAAATGAAGGATTGTATAGGCAGTCCTCTTATCAGCAAAGTGTCCACCATAAGGTTCATTGTGGCATGCCTTCATAATTTTAGGTATTTCATCTTCTCATACACATCTCCTGATGATGAGACCTGGTTCTATTTTATGCAATTCATCATTAACCCATGAGTATAATGCACTTGTTTGAATTATTTCTCTCTTTTCTCTATGAAACAAGTATGTTGGTAATTTTCTTGTAGCTAGATAGTTAGCAATGTTTGCAAGCCATGGTGATTTAGTAGATATTGCAAAGAGACATTCATCAGAAAAATTATCCTCTACTAGAGTATCATTATTGTTGTTTTGAATTCTAAACTAGAAATCAGCAAATGTGTTTTTTTTTCCAGGTCGGTCTAGAATGGTGATGTTAAATTTTTGCAGGAGTAATAACCATATTGTGATTCTGCCATTAGTGATAGATTTATTCATTAAATACCTAACTGCATAATGATCTTTATGAATAAAGGTTTCATAGCCGGTGATGTAGTGTCTAAATTTTTTAATAACATCGACAACAACTAGAAACTCTTTTTCAGTAACAATGTAATTTAACTCAGCAGGAGTCAAAATTTTGTTGGTGTAATAGATTTCATAGGGGATCAAATAATTTTGTCCTAATACAACTCCCAAAGCTGTGTCTGAAGCATCTATTGAAATATGAAAATGTATTTTCCATTTTGGTCCTCTTAAGATGGGTGCCTCTGATATTTTTGCTTTTAAAGTTTCAAATTTCAATTGTCAATCAAGATTCCAACTAAATTCATAATATTTGGTAAGAAATTTGAAGAGTGGGGATGCAATTTTCGTGAAGTTTTCTATAAATATTCTATAGTACCCTGTAAAACCTAGAAAAATTCTAACATCCTTTTGAAAATTTGGAATTGATAATTTGGAGATGACTTCAACTTTGGGTGAGTCTACTTTAATTCCATCCCTTGAAATGTGATGTCCTAAAACAATTCCTTCAATAAACATCATAAAGAATTTTTCATGAATTAGTGAAATATTTTCTTCTTTACATATTTTAAGAACCTTTTGAAAATTTTTAAGAGCCTCTTCAAAATATTTTCCATAAACTGTAAAATCATCCATATATACTTCCACATAATCATGCATTAGATTAGAGAAAATTCCTAATACTTCTCTTTGGAATGTTTCAGGTGAATTACACAATCAGAAAGGAAGTACTTGGTAAGCATAGGTTCCCCATGGACAGGTGAATGTGGTTTTGTCTTGGTCTTCAGGTGCTACTAGAATTTTATTGTAACCACTTAAACCATCCAAGAATGAGAAACATTTCTTCCCTGCTAATGTATCTAATACTTGATCTATGAAAGGAAATGGGAAATGATATTTTAGAGTAGCCTTATTCAATTCTCGATAATCAATTCATACCATCCATTTACCATTCCTTTTAGGTACAATCACCAAGGGAGAAGCCCACTGACTATATGAAATTGGATAAATGAAGTTTACATTAAGTAATTTTTGCAATTATTCTTTCACAATTTCCATAAGATTTGGATTCATCCTTCTTTGAGGTTTTCTGATAGGCCTATAGTTTTCCTCAATGTGGATATGATGTATGCAAGTCTCAGGATTAATTCCCTTCATGTCAGTGTACTCCCATGCATATGAAAAAGAATGTATTTTCAATGTTTTGATTAAATCTTCTTTTTGGAATTTCTCCAAGTTTTTTTTTTATTTAATTTTTTTCTTGGAAAGATTTCAACTACAGAGTTACCAAATTCTTCCATAGAATATAAAGACATCTGTCTGGATGAAAAGTATTCAATATTTCATTGTTCTTGAAAATTATGATCATCTTCATATTGTGAAGATGTTTCATATTTTTCTATTGAATTTAAAATTTTACTTTCCTCACTAATATGAGAAATAGTAAAGAGAGGTTGTATATCATTGTCATCATCCATCCATTCTTCATTTTATATTTCTGTGATTATTTTTGTTGGAGGATATAGAGTGAATTTATTTCTTGAATTACCATCAGAAATAAACATATCACCAAATCTACAACTAATGAAAGCATTAGTTGTAGCTAACCAAGGTCTTCCTAAAATTAATGGATGTCCCCCTAGGTTGTTATTGGGAGTTAATATCATGAAGTCAACTGGATATTACCAAGAGTCTAAGGACACATATATGTCTTCTAATACACCATCTGGCTTGATTACTGAACTGTCTTCTAATTGCAGTAATGTTGATGTATACTGAAGGTCTGGAAGCCTAAGTTGTTCCATGATTTGTTTGCTCATGATGTTTATGGTTGCTCCTAAATCAATCAATGTATTTGGAATCTCAATACCATTGATGTTTGTTTTTACAACTGGACTTCTTGGGTCCAAATATTTTTGTATGGCCATTTTTCCCATCATAGTGTCTGCAATTTTTCCTACTAATTGAATCCTTTTTACTTCTTTTGTTTTTCTTCCTATTAATTTTATGCTCAACTCTCTTATTGTTTTGTCTAGGATAGGAATTTCTTTAATGGCCTAAAATAAGGGGATTTTAATACAAACATTTTTCAATTCATCTAGAAAATCATAGTTAGGTAAAAAAAAATTTCTACCCCCCTATATTTTAGGGAAAGGAGGGTCAGAAAGAGATATTGAAGCTTTCTCTATGATAGGTGTTGATTTAATTGGATTTTCTTGTTTTTTATTATGTTGGAGGGATGTACCTTCTCCATAATATTGATTTTGCTGTAGAGAAATTTCTTCATCAAGATCATATTTTTCTTGAATAACAACATAAGGCTTTTTCCTTTCTAATATCCTACTAGATCTAAGTTGGAAATTGTTAATATAGAGTGTAGTAATCATATAATTTGGAAAAAGTTTCCCTTCTATGTTATAAGAAGTTTGAGCATTTGTAATATTCCAAATATGGAATAACACAACAAGCCTGCTGAAATAACGCATTCCTAGGATATTGATGTGCAGAAATGAGTTTACATCCCTTAGATCCATTAGATCAGTAGATCTGGAGTCTATATCCAAAAGGGGAGAAAAAACAGATTAAACTAGGTGTGGTAAACAAATCTCCCACAACCTAGTCTAGCTGAAAAACACTCTACAAGAGGGGCTGCAGCTAAGCACAACAAACTGCTTCAGAAATAACACAGTCTTGGACAGTATGAGTAGGAGGGCATAAAATATGATTAACTTATGAATGTACAGTAGCAAATCAGAATTATAATGAAGCTCTTTCAATATACAGTAGAATACATGAGGCAATAGAGCAAGAAATCCTCAGAAAAGAAGGCTGCAACACATATATGAATGCAGAAATGGCTCAACAACGTTATTTTAAGGAGCTGCAATAGTTGAATATTACAACTAAGATATATGGACAAAACATCATATCTATTTTAGATCTGGAAACTAGATAGTTTTATTTACAATATCCCCTTGGGGTTTTGACCAAATCATGCATAAATAAGAGTAGATCTGAGTTTTAAGTTGCAAATCTGTAAAATGCTGCAGTAATTTCTGAATATAACATTACATTAAAATATATCATATCTAAATAGAACATGGATCAACAAGCTAATCCATGGATCACCAAAGTGGAAGACAAAGCCCAGCACTAGAGATCTCTCATCAAAATTGTGATCAAAACACCTTGAAGAATCTCATATGAAAATAGCGCAGTTCCTCAATGGAAAAAACGCTGTAGCTTGAATAAAATAGATGGCCAACTGCCGAGATACAGATTTGAAGTACAAACAGGAGAGGCACTCTTCTAGGAGGTTAAAATACACACTCCATGAGAAGAGGCTCCCAAAACAAGATAGATCTCTGTAGATCTAGAATCCCACTTGCTGCAGCTTGCAAAAGCAGATAAAACCTCACTGGATCTGTGCTGCAATTTAAAGTAGAGCTTGGCCTCAAGCCTGATAGTGGACCAAATCAGCAAAAACTCCTCCAAGAATCCTCAAAGGGAGAGGTGAAATCCATGCATAGGAACCCCAAGTGCTAAGCAACACAATTCTTTACTAAACAATAGAGAATAGTATTTGTCTAAGCAGACAAGATACTCAGAAATATAATCAATCAACAACCTTCTCTTGCTGCCTTCCCCTTCCTTTATAAGATGAAAGCCTTTGCAAACCCTAAACCACCTTGATGAGTTAGTTCCTTTCACATGAGGGGCCTCCTTCTAGAACTGTGTTGTCCCTTCATGAGGTGCATTGTATCTAGACAACGTTGTAGATTTGGTCAAGGTTGACCTAGTCTCATAGCCCAAACCCCTTTCACACCTGCAACTGATTTATTTACATAGCCCAAATTTATCCATGTTCATATGGGAATTGATTTATTTTGATGCTTAAGGAGTTTATTTTGTCCTCCTTTACAATTTTATTCTTAAACAAGAAAATAAAAACAAAATTGAATATTCCTATTAGCTTGGGCTAATTAGGAATACTACAGTCCTCCCCTCCAAAATGTTGCTTGTCCTCTAGCAACTGATAAGGTGAGTGTTGTAACTCATCTCTTCCTCCATTGGTGTCATAAAAAAAAGATAAGCATCTCTCATAAGTTAAGTTATCACCAACCCATCCATCCATGACTTGTCCCCATAATGTCCTCATGAAGTGCAAAAAACTCCTCCCATAAGGAAACAATGAATCGCATGAAACAATCATGGTTTTCCCAATGCCCTCCCTGAAATATAAAACAGAAAGTACAGGGAGTGTAGTCCTCCCATAGGGCACATGCATGCCTCCCCTCCTTCCTCCATCCATCCCCATGAAAAATACAAGCACATCATCAATATAGGGGATCAAAACAATGTACAAACAGATAGAAATGTGTGCACAAGGAGGTGAATCATAGTCCCACATGTGGAACTAGCGCAGAGCATCCCCTGCCTGCATCAAACCAAGAAGTGGTAAGTGGGTTTCCCACCACTTACTTGTTGCCCAAGTCATCTCACTATTGCAGAAAATGTGAGATATATTTGGTGCCTTTGGGAAGCACCTAGCATGAAAGCAAATCTCCCTTTGCAAATCAAGGGAGTGGCCAAATTCAGAATTTGTGGTGGCCTAACAATTTCCATGAGATTTACAAAGTATATCACTCCTCCTTGGAGTCACAGTCTAGAATAAATTGGTGTAAGAATCCATGAAATCAGAATATAAAACAAATGTACTATGAACATGCTCTCCACCAACAGTCCTCCTCATATCAATGGAGTGGTGCGTAGATCTAATCTCTTCTTCAATGGAAGAAAGAGAGGGCTAATTCAACTCTCCCTTCGAGTCATGTTTTTGCTCCAACTTTACAAGGTCCATGCATCTTTGACAATGCTGATATAGTCCTCCTTCAAAGCCCTTCCAATAGTAGCTCCTCAAAATGGTATTGTTGGGCTTTACTTGAAATAAAGGGGTACTGTAAATTTAGAACTCTTCATAAGCCTTTGCCAGTAACTTTCCTTGAGCTTGGAAGCTCTAGAAAAGAATCCTAACATGATTATGGGCTCTATCAGGATGTAATGACTTCCACTGTTTAACCGGTCATCCAGAATCATGCAAGTACTTAGAATATAGTTGAATATCACAACAATTAGGGTTTCCAATAGGGATCAAATATTACTTGGTGACAGTCTTGTGATAGGGTGTCATCAAGACTATGCATATTGTTTTCTTCTCTGTTGGCATCCTCCATAAGCACCGAGGTGTGTGATGAAGAGTTTTATAGTCATGTATTTACCCTCTTATATTTTGTGTAAAGATGATGAAGCTCTTGGGATTTAGTCTCCCATGAAAAAGACTCAGCATGGAGTCCAGATTATCTTGGTTCTTACTAAAGCATGCATGTGAGGCCACCATCTCTCTTCTGTGAATGGAAAAGTTTTCTTCAAAAATTTGTTCTTGTTTCAAGTCTTGCCCTTGGCACTGTGATGGTGTCCTTCTTTCTCCTTGACATATCTATAACATCAATTTTGAGTGAGAATAGTAATGGAATGTCGAGAAAAATCACTTTCCCCATATGCTGTTTTACATTTACATATATGATGCTGGCTGTGGTATAAATGTCTTCCTGAAACTCCCTCACTACTTTGGATCTAAGGAAGGAGCATCACTATATGGAAACATATTTCATCAAGTAAGGCCAGATGGTCTTCCGGACCAGCATACCCACGGAATCTTGTTGGTGTCTCCTCGCTAATTACGTACGGAGGAGACAGGATGGGGCTGTGTCATGATTAACTACTTTACTTGCAAATCCATGTCGGTTAGTGACAGAAGTAAAACGAGCTGGAACCCTCTATGGGTGTGGGGTACCTGCGATTGGAGCCTTGCTATATTCCTGATGGTGGATGGTGACAGCAGCCCCTCCTTTGTTGCATGTAACATAATATTCTAACGAACACATGTTTGCTCATGTGCTCATATGGAAAAGACGCACGGGTCCTTTCAAGGTACGAGGTCTCTAGCGGGCGAATACTTCCTGTCTCCAGAGCGAAATAGATCTCCTCACGGCCTTGCCACGGGCGTTTGGAGGATCTTCTGTCTTTCTCTCTCACTTCTCCTCGTCGGTGGGGAATGCGCCTTCATCGTCAAAGTCCTTTTGGTCTACGGGCGAGGACAGATCCTCTTGTGTTCTCTGCGAGAAAATATCCCTGTTGAAAGCAGAGGCCTTTGCCTCTGAAAAAAAGGTGGAAACAAGCCATTTAGCCCCTCAACATTGTTTGAGACTAGAGTTGGCTCTGGTTCTTCCATTTATACGAGAGATTCAGGATTTCTTTGAGCATGATCTTATGTCCCCCAAAAGTCTCATAATGTCTCTCATCAAATCACTGCTAGTCTCCTAATGGATCTACCTCAAAAAATCATTTCTCCCTTTCAAGAAGAGAATCGAAACAACCACCATGCATAAGCCTTCCCTTTAAGGTGCAGCACTTCTACTCTCAAGGCTTTTTCTTATGATATTCGATGTAGTTGTAGATATGTGTCTAGCTCCCTTACCCAATATTGGGTTATTGAAGCTTTGAGATGAATCCATAAAAAGTAGGTAGAGAAAAATATGCCGGAAGTGGGATACGAAACACCCCCTTCTTCTACCATAGCTATAGGATCTGTTCCTTTATAAAATGACGAGTTACGAGAGAACGTATCGGTCATGAATCTCGCCCAGTTGCAGACTCATATTATTGGAGATAATTATTTCAAGATTTTCCCTCCTCGTTGCTCCTCCTTTTCTTTCCTTTATTTTATTAAAGAAAGTGGGCATATTACAATGTTATACAAAATCATCCTTATTGTGTGGCTATTTTACACATTGCAAGCCAAGGGGTTGTTAAACGGAAGATCTTACGGGGTTCTTCAGAAAACCATTATCCTCATTCCCTAATTTATTCCTTCATCCCTTCAAAGCTTGAAAGTATTATTTAGAGAACTCTGCTCCTTTTGTTCCTCCTCGAAGAGTTTCATCATATCTTGCTTTGTCTCATTCATAATCATTTTTTCTTTATCTTATATTCTAATACCTCTTATCATCTAAGTGAAACCATATTCTTACGAATTCAACATGGTTATGGATTCTCCAATGAAAACACAGTGTGCCAAGAAAGGGCTGCGTGCAACACAACAATATTCCAAATGCAGGGACTGTTTTGTAAACATCTGTGAAATAATGCCTCCTGAAGTTAGTGCCACGAGGGTGGTTTACGGTAACTTGGATCCCTTTATGGGTAGATATTAATTCTATGTCAAAAGGGGAGCATCAACTAGGTGTCGTACGCAGATCCCCCGCCTAGTCTGTTCGCTTGCCTACGAGGGGCTTTGACTGTAAATAATGCTTGGAAAATAATACGGTCTTGAACGGTATGAAGTGAGAGGTATAAAATACAGTTCTCTTACTGGATAATACTTTTAAATCAATTCTTATAATGAACTCTTTCAATGGGTAGAATACATGTGACAACAGAGCAAGAAATCACCGAAAGAAGGCTGCTGCCCATAAATGCGAAATAGCTCCATGTTGTTATTTTAATGGTGCGGTAGCTAAATATTACAACTAGGATCTACAAGGGCAGGATACCTTCAGATGACTTATAATCTATTTGGATAAGAGCTGAGTAGTTTTCTTTACAAAGATACCCTTGGGGTTTGATATAAATCATGCATAAATAAGGGCTGGAGGTAAAGTTTTAAGTTACGGAATCCCCATAAAATAATAATAATTCTGAAATATAACATTATTGACAGATACATCTAGGCAGGCAACGGATCAACAAAACCAATCCATGGATCACCAAGTGGAAGGAAAAGCCTTGCACCGGAGATCTCATCAAGCTGGCAATTCAGCTTGCTGAAGAATCTCATATGCTAGAAAATAACGGAGTTATAAATGGAAACAACGATGTGACTTGGAATAACATATGTGGCCAACTACCAGTACGAATTACGAAGCCAAAAATAGGAGAAGGCACTCATCCCGGAAGGTTAAAGACACCTCAGAAGAAACAAAAACAAAGCTAGATCTGCATGAATCTAAGATACACTGTAGGCTTGCAAAAACCAGAAAAATCCTCACGGAATCATGCTGTGATTAAGAAATGAACTCCAACATCAAGAGAGCTTGATGATGAACCAAATCAGAAAACACTCCTCAAAGAATCCTCAAGGAGAAGGTAATCCATGCATAGAAAATCCAAGTGCTGAAAGCACAATTCTCTACAAAAAACGAAGAATGATATTTATGCAACCAAACAAAGATACAGAAATATCATCGATCAAAAACCTTTCTCTTTTTGCCTTCCACCTTTCCTTTTATAAGATGAAAGCCTGCAAACCCCTAAACCACCTTCTGATGAGATTTACGTTCCTTTCACCGCAGAGGCCTCTTCTAGAAGCATGTTGTCCCTTCATGAGGTGCATTGTATCTAAACAGCGCTACTAGATTTGGTCAAGGTTGACCCGGTCTGTGGCAAAACCCCTTTCACACCTCTTAGTGATTTATTTGTAGCGGTTATCCATATATGGGTATTGATTTAATTTATAGCTATGAGATTTTATTTTTCCTCCTTTACAATTTTTATTCACTGACAGAAAAATAAAAACAAAATTGAATATTCCTATTAAACAAATACAATTAGGAAATATTACAGCATTTTTATTATTTAGGTTTGGGCTATTGGATGGGTAGGTTGTTGATTTGGCCTTTGTGGAAATGGAAATGAAAGTTTTGGTTTATGATTTTGGAATTGAGGTTGTTGGATGTGTTGTGGAAAAATGTTGGGAGGATCACGTTTGGATGGGATTGTGGATATTGAAGTGATACTAAGAGTATCTACCACGGAATTTTTCATTCCTTATTCCAACGTTCAAGGGTGGGGCCAAGGTTGTTGCCATAGTGAAGTTCAATTGTTTGGTGGGGGCTGATTATACATTTGATAATTAAAACCTTGGGTTTGTGGCTGCAGTAAAAAAGTCTTCGAGATGAAACAAAGTTCATAGATATGAGCTAACACAACATGGAAAACAACCTTAAGACCCAAAATATGGGGACATATTTTGGTTTCATGGTTTTCTCAAAAATAACACATGTCTCTGACTTTTGCCCCATCAAGAGACCTTCTCTTAAAGACATATTTCATATACATTTTAGGACAAAAAATAGTTAAGACATCGAGTTTCAACTTCTGCTGTTTGTTTTTGTCATTTCGAGTTAATACTGTTACATTTCACAGACTCCCTAAGATATATGTTTTAAATTCATCGGTTTTGCAATTCTACACTGATTACTATTTCAATTGCGGTTATTCCTCTAGAGAGAATAGGATCTCTTGAATTTTCCAGTTTTTGTTCTCTGAAAGATGAATGCATAATTCAAAAATTTGAATTAATGATAGTTGAGAGATATCTCCCTTTCACATCAATATTTTAAGAATATCTATCCATTCATCTCGGTGGCTTTTAACGAAGATATTTTAAAATATCTGATGTAAGTTTTTCCATTTTGCTCTTTTATATTGTAATTGAATCTCGATTAAGTCTTCCAAGTTTCAATATCTTTGCATCATTTGAACAAATTTCATCTTTCTTGGCTCATCTTATGGCACAATGGTAGATATATTTGTAAATACTTTCATCTCCTTGTATATAATAATTATATTTATTAGACCATGAACCATTTAAAACATAACTTTGGGTATTCATGGAAATAGCTTCAATTTTTTGAGTGCTGTAAGTAGTCATATGATCTATATAAAACTATAATTTAAATAGAAATGTTTCTGAATGTTCCTCCTTAATCCATGGAAATTGGGAAGGATGGTAGAAGTATTTTTCATTGTGGCATTTGTATCCTCATAAACTATAGAAAATCCATGAGAGTTATGGTCTTCCCTATTTTCTCCCTTACTCCCTATTTCTATGTTATCTACTCCCACCTCTTCTTCCTCCACTAAGTATTCACAAGTCATCTCCATTCATAACTTCTCCTTCTCCTTGTCTGTATTGTAGATTCTTAAGAACTAATGTGGGGTTCTAGCGCTGCAGTTATTTGTTTTTCCTCTTTGGTTGTTTCTGCAAGTGGTATATTGAAGAAATTTTCTTCTTCTTCTTCCTCATAAGTGTTTTATCTTGAGATAGGAAGATATGTTCCCACAGCAAGGTTGAATAAGGTTATCGCTTTTGTTGGAGAATCTGGGATCTTTTCTTCTCGTCTGCCTAAGTAGATGGAGTTGAGAGTCTCTGTTTGGATTTCTTGTAAGTGCAGGGTCACATCTTATTGTGAAAAAATGGAATATGATTTTGAGATGGTGGTGTGGCACTTCTGTGGTCTTAGTGGAGTGAGTGGTGTTGCTGGAATCAAACTTCTGCACTCTAGTGATCTACCCCTAGAGTCTCTTTCTCTAGGCATATAATTTTTATTTTAGATGTAATAAATGAGGCTCCTAATTACCTTGAGAAATGGAGCCAAAATGTTTATTCAATTTAATATCTTAGTTTTTATGTAAATTGTCGGCCAAGGGTTAGTAATGCGATGGGTATGGTGCACTATATGTGGGTACTATGTTTTCTTCTTCATTGTGTGTTTTTATGTTTTGTTTTTTGAGTTTTATTTTTATGTTACTAATGTTGAGACTAAATTGACAGTCACAAAAATAAGTAAAGCTTTTAAATGGATAACATAAATGCTAAGGAAAAACTAAATCTAAGAAATTTAA
The DNA here is from genome assembly GCA_034641835.2 of Pinus albicaulis. Classification (NCBI taxonomy): domain Eukaryota; kingdom Viridiplantae; phylum Streptophyta; class Pinopsida; order Pinales; family Pinaceae; genus Pinus; species Pinus albicaulis. Next base: position 1,092,383,714 of record CM076582.1, read on the forward strand.
TGAACAGAAAACTTAATCTTAAAGAAGGAAGAAAATGTGTTTTAGTCTAAGAAAAAGGAATTGGTTTCAATTACTCTTGTTGAAATGAATGAAATAAATCTAAAGAAGGAAGAAAAAGAAATGTTATTTAACTAATCTATTTTTCTTAAAAATAAATCTAAAATTTGAATGGTTAAAACATGAGCTATGTTCAGAATATTCTAGTAGGAAAAAATCTATAGGAAAACATCTAATTAAATTATTCATTTAAACATTATTTATTCTAAATATGATTTGATTCTACTCTTTGAATGGTGATGTAGCTATCAACTAATGAAAATGAACAACTTATTCTACTTAATAATTGAAAGCATTAATTCAACAATGAAAACAGCATTTTAATCTAGCTTTTAAAAATAATCAAGTACAAATTCTAATATAACTTTGTCCTATTTTAAAATCTATTAATGATCAAAATATAAATCCAATCTAACTCTATTCTACATTCCATGGAACAAAAGCATAAAATATATTACTATGAAATTGAAATAGAAGTTTGTGCTAAATTAAATTAGAATTTAACCTACAGAAGCAGTAATGACGAGTATCTGTTAACGAAAAACAACATGTCTAATCTTAAATCCTATGGTTCTTTACATGTAATAAAATGCATGAATCTATTCAATTGGAATATAACAGTGCGTATGTAATGATTCGGAGAGCATAAGATCTAACGGGTTAATTGCAAATGTAACAATGATTGAGAAAACATTTAAAAACTAATTGACATGAGGTCAACTGCAAAATAGTGAGGAATTAAACTAAAAATCGACGAGAATACGGCTGACGAAATAGCGAGAATTGGTGTGGTCCAGCCCAGAAATTAACTACGAATCAGCAAAGAAAATTAGTCTGTGAAATTGTGGGTAAACTGTGACATAAATAACTGTAAATATAACTACACATAGACTCTCTTGCCATGAACAGAATATAAAAATCTATGATCTATTGAAATGCACTAATGTTAGTCCAGGCTGATCTTAATTATTAGCAATAAAAAAATGTATCCACATGTTATATAGAAATAGAAATAAAGATTTTAATAGACCGATATTTATACAAGTTTACGAATCAACTATACAGACAATTTCTCTGTGAAAGAAAAAATAAACTAAGAATAATCCTAATGGGAAGAAAGAGTGTTATTGTTTTTCAATTACTATCATAAAGAAGAAAATCGAGAGTCTTAGAAAATGTTTGATGACATGATCTCGATTCCTTAGTGATCTTTGACCACAGTATAAGCATGCTTCCTTCTCGAATTTGAACAAGTAAGTAGGATACAATCCATATAACGAACCATTTTAAACCCATATGGCTGCAACTATTGAACTGCACTTGTAAAACTGTGAAAAAATAGCATGATGTGGACATTAAGAAACAAAAGGTTAGCTACGAAATTCACCATGAGGTCTGTATCTAGTCTGAAAATTCATCTAAATAACTGAAAAGAGTATATAACATAAAAGTAGAGATCATCTGACCTTCTAGGATAAAATATATCTCAATTATCAACACAGTTAATTTGGATTTGTGAAAAAAGGAAAAATATGGACTAAGGATATAAATAAGAACGAGTTTTGAGTTCAGGTACTCATAGAACATCTCAAATGATTTTATTAAAGTTTCACTAATATAATCATGGATTTGTAAAATTTGTTGGAGGAATTAGTTTGGATTTTCAAAGCCTTCTCAAATAACACTGTTGTTTTTGTTCTATGGAATAATGGTATTGTTTATTTAAATCTATTCACTAATTTTGGATAAGAAAGACATGAAGATATTTTAGCATATAATTTCCTTGTTCACAAAGAGGGACTGAGTATTACATCAAGTGTTTGGGGCTACTGCTGAAGAAGGCCTCCTGTGTTGAGGAAAAATAATAACTTCTCTTTGGTTATCATTGATAATATTGGGCAATAAGTGTAGAGAGATTATTCATAGATACCATAAATTTTGTATAAGAGTATATATTGCTAAATATGACGTTCGTCAGGTCTTTTTAGTAGATTTGTAAAGAAGACTTGAATGCCTTGAGTTTATCAAAATTAAACTTTAGTGATAAACCTCACTCAAGTTTTTGTCACTCCTGCGGACTAAATGGGCAAGTATGAATTCAAATTGATCTTTTTGAAATTCATATGATGGCATGCATATTTATAAGTGGTAGAAGGTTGGGTGGGGAAGTTTGGTCCCCAGTATTGGTCAATGCGGCAGATTTGTTGTACTCTTGAGAGATGCTCTAGGTATGATTTCTTACGGTTGAAAAAGAAGGAGCAAAATATGTACTTATAAGTCTTTGAAATGTCAAATATCTTTTTTGCAGAATTTTATTTTACATAGACATAAATTTATTAATAAATAAAATAAAATGTTGTGTTTGATTACTTGTTAACATTAAAAAAATCTTAGGTAATACTATTGTACCAAGTGGTTTTGAAATGGGTTTGATCCATAATGAATAACATGGCATATGTCTCTCTTTATGTATCTGTGGATGATAATAATGTTATTAATATTACAATGTTAAAAACTTCGTGGGTAGGCAAGGTGTTAATAACATAATGTTGTGCATCGAGGACACAAGGGACAACCTTGAATGGGATGAGGGCGGGCAGATGGACTTTCGCCACCCTGTGCCTGAGGACTTAGCCAGAGTGAAAATTGCATCCTAAAGATAGGCCCATCGGGGTCATTTTCTTTTCCTTACTCATTAAGAATGGATTTTGATGGTCCAAATGGCCTCGTAAATGCCTCTTGAGGTTCGGTATGAGGATAACGAATGAGAAAAGTATAAATGATATTGATGTATGCAAAATATACCCATTGGGTGTATAAGAAAAATAAATTAGTTTTAACATCCATGTGGCTAAATATATGTCATAGGACAAATTGTCTGCTTCATTTGATTTGTGTATTAGCCCTTTTCCTATGTAGCCTCAAAATGAGCACTTCTGTACCCTAAACAATACTTGGAATAATTATCCCAAAGCTAGTGTGCGTATTTTTACTGTCCCTCTGTCTTTGAAGAGCCTCACATTATAAAATGGAATGCTTTTATGTTCCCTTTTAAGATTGAAAAAAATACACCTCCTGTTACAACATTTCTGGTCTTTCATTGTTACAGCAGATTTGTAAGAATTAGTCAACTTATTTGATCCAATGGAAGGTTTTGGCTCTCCGAAAATATTGGTCCTTATGTATGCTTTTTGATGATGATTACGGGGAGATTAAACTCTTCAATATGGTATATATATTTTCTCCTAACTATTTATCTTGTGGAACATCCACACTTAACCAAAATACTTTCTCTCTTTACTATTTTGAGACATGTTCAAGTAAATACTGTTAGCAATAAACCAAATATTATTTTTTCTCTTTAAGTCTTCTTTTTTTACAATATGTCATTGAAGACAACGTTGAGCCATCTGCCCTCTTATTTTTATGATTTTTAAAAAGTAATCTATATTATAAATTACCTATGGTAGTTAATATAAAAGTACAATTTCCTTGTGAATGTCATAAGAACTAAAATGCAATTTTAGAAATTATTTGTAATCAAGTGCTTTTGAATTTTCTCAATTTGTTGACATGTGTTATATGTATTGTTGGACCACAATTCTGGGCGAAGAATCACAAATCATGAAATCCAAAAAAGAGGTTTGAGTGGACTTTGATCCCATAAATATTTCCTCTGCCACTATTCTAAGAAAGCATAAAATTCTCTCTTTCCCCCTCAAATTTCTTTTCTTTTTTACTTTCCATCTTAAATTTCTATTTTAATTCCGTTCCACGGTGTTGTAATCTGCAACTTCTTTAAAGTGTTAGCTTCAAAATGCAGACTTTATACTAGTTATGCTGTTTATTTTGTTAGAAAGAGAAACATAGTTTTCATACTAATATTGACTTACATCACATCTTAAAAATTCTAAAGGGAAATTAAGTGTACTTAAGCCAAGAAGATTTAGCAGTAGAATAAAGTCTTAGTATACAATAAATCATATAACAAACTGCTTCTAGAATAGAACCATCACCTTTGCACGATTTTAACCAATCTTCAGGATTTTTAAATATATAAACAAAGGATGAGAAAAATGGAAAGCTGTAGCCATTGTGATGTCACTCCTAAAACTTCCCGGAGATGTGACAGATTTTTGATTTTTGGCTTTCCTCTTCATGCCACAACTTGCCACAAAATTCTAGTTTCATATTCTGTGTGAAAACATCCCTAGGGACCATGTCAAAGACTTTTAACACAATAACAAAACTTTATTTCCTTTTTCTCCCAAATTTTTCCATAAAATGTGTCTTAAAGTTCTCTGGCAAATATTATATAAATTTTTCAATTAGAAACCTTGCATTTAGCATGTTTGTCTGTTCTTACCACCTTTTTGGTTTTATTTTCTAGCATGTTTAAATAAATTACAAACAATTGTTTATTATTGGTGTCTATATATAAATAATATGAAAACTCATGTGGTTTTACAGGCATATCATCACCTTATTCCTTCAGAATCTGGGTACATATGAATGACATGGTAAACAATTGTAGTGCTTTAATAAATAATAAACAAGTGCATATGAAACACCCAGCTAACCATTTTACTACCATATGAATTAGATTAAGATTGAAGAATTTTAGTAGTCTTACGAATAAATAATTCTAATTTTTGTATATGTTACTACCACAGTCAGGTTTCTCTCTATAGCAGGCCCTCTTGGGTGATCTCATGATAAAAAAATTTGTTAACAGAAGCCTTGTCCAAAGAAAATAGGATCACATCGTCTGTCAGTACTGAGTCACTTTGAAACTTATAAATTTCCTTATAGGCGAGGACACTCCATAGTTAAGTTTAGGTACAAACAAACTCATATTACACATAGAACAAATTGTTCTTTGCTCTTCCTTGGGAACTATATCTCTGTACCCATATAATGTTGAATGGGATCTGGTCATAAACATATTGTGGTACAGCACGCTACATTTGTTGAGCACTCAAGGTCTTTTCATCCGTAAATATGTGGTTTGAAATTATATGTGCCATATAATTTTTGTAGCCATTCATTCCCACATAAAACGATGTAAGATACACTGGCTTCCAATTTTTTATTTCCATTTTAGTGGAATGATTCTCGTTTTGATTCCCCATTTCCATCCATACATCATTTTGCTTCCTCCCAATTTTTCTTCCTTTCTTCTTCATCATACCTTGCAATCAACTTGGGCAAATGATGTTTCCATCTTTATTTCATCGTTAACAATTGAATGAGTTATAAAACTTCATTAGGGAAACAATAAATTATAACTTAAAGATATCATAAGATTTGACTATCTTTTCAAATTCTAGGCAAAGATGGAATCCCGATAAAGGTAACTCCTTGTTAGGAATTTTGACTTTCGCTGGCCACTGTCAGTGGGAGGGGCTCTCCAAAATGGTCGCAGCTAAATGGGCAGAAAATTAAGTTTTTTGGGCTATATATTGAGTCCAGGGGGATTTGTTTTTGATCGTTTGGTTGGGTTTTCAATGGATGAATAAATTAGGTTGGGGAGCTGAATAGATCGGGGGAGAAAATGAAGGTGGGGTTGTAGGGATCGATGGGCGAGGTAGGCACCAAACATCATGGAAGATGATTTTGATGGAATGGTTTTTTGATATTGAAGAGAAGCTGAGAAGAGCATGGAAGAGATGTGTTCTTCTTAGGCAGATGAGAATGGACAAACTATGATGCATTCACAAAAGCAGGCTGTGGAAGCTGGCTTGTCAACAATGGTACCATATGGATTATCAAATGAAAAAGATCATATCATAAAGATGGTGAAAATGAATATAGTATGTTATAATATATGAAGCAAAAGAATACATGATAAACATCAATACCACAGAAGTGTCATGAAAAATGAATTTGCAACTCATCTTTATTAAACATTTAAAGCCAAAATGCATTCAGGTGGTTCTTGATTAATAGAAAACTTATAAAAAGCAGTTCCAACAACATAACTAGGTATGTGAATAAAAGGGATAAAACTGAACCATAAAATGAAATGTTATAGCTCCTCAAGGAGGTCAAATCCATGAGTGAGGAAAGAATCTACTAATTCTAGGGCATGGTGAAATGTGGGATGATCTGAAGTAAATACCTGTTACATCAATGGTTTCATATGACTTAAAGGATACCTTTCCTGTGAATCTACCTAAGTAACTTATCCCTTAACTTTGATTATTTACAAGATAGATTACAGCACAAAAGATAGTTTATGAAATAAAATCAAAATTTGGGTGAAAAAACAAAAAAAACGATAAGCAGTCCATAACATCATTTCTCTGTATTTTCCTTAGGCAATGCCCTCTTGTATTCCACTGATGGACTTTTGGTGACTCTGATTAATCCCCAGTGTCTTCTTCTGTGGAAGTCTCTGCCTCTCCTCTTCCTGGAGATGACTTCTCAAAGTTGAAATGGTGCTGTGACCTCAGGGGCTGCAATCTCCCCAAGTTTCTCTGTGCGCCTGAGAAAGCCATCTTTAGGCATGCTATACAGTCTTTTGGTGGTTCTTTTCCCTTTCTGTTGGTTGCCTTAAAAACCATGAGAATATGTCTGGGTGTGTATTATCCCATTAAACCAAATGCAGTGGTGTGTGCAAAAATGTCTACATAATTCTCGCATCACTAAGGAACACTACGCATAAACCAGTGCCTGCTAATCCTTGTCAAAAAAACCACAGATCAAACCAAAATTTTAAAAAGTTTTAAGTACATAAAATTGCAAACTAATAATGATAATCACCTAGTTCATGGAAACATAATGAAAATTTCCAGCATTTTCTTTTATCATGACAGAATCTTGATTTTTCATTGGCACTATTGAGCTTGTGATGCATTTTCTATCATAGGAGACATACAGTGTGCTTTCTCCTCGATAGTGGTGTCCATACTTTCCTTCGCTGCATGACTTTTGTCCAGTGATTGCCTCATCTAATGTAACTCCTATTCTCACCTTCGATCTCTCTGGTAATTTACTCATTTTAAGTTCTGGCACAGTCATAGCTCGGCTTATACCTCTGGGGCACTAGGTATTTCAACCTCTGGTTTTGAGTCTATCTTAGTACCTAATGTTCTTCATCGTCAAGGCTAGCCCTTACTGTGCCTAAGTGTTTCTTCATGACTTTGGCATACCAGGCCTCATAAAGACGGGTGACTAACAACATAATAGTGACTTGTTTGGTTTTCAATTTAATTATTTTCCCACTCAAAGAAATGTATTTACATATCTTTCTCTCAATATTAGTTTGAAAATATTAATCTTGACATCACCTGCAGTACATATGGTGGCATTAGCGTTTGTCATTCTCATCCTCATCTAGGTCCATAAGTGAAATTTTACGCACATTTATTGTTCTGTCTCCTCACTACCTGAATAATTTAATAATAATGCCCCCCTCCTTTTCCTTTATTCAACTACTAATAATTTGTGAGAAATGACACGTACATCACTCATGTGAACAAACATATTCTGTAGCCTCTCTAGTAGGTTGCACAGCATGCAGGCAACCTAGATATCTTATCACATGGGGTCGATATCTCCATATGTAGGGTGAACTCATTTGTGATGGAATGAAGATAGAAAGGTGAAATGAAGGTGATAAGACTGATGATGAATGAGCTGAGGCAAGGCCTAAGATAAAAGTGGATGGATGGGATGATGAGAAAACACACATGTTGTTGGGAGGATCTCTGGAATATATCACTGCAAGTTATGAAAGTCTACATGAATATGTAATTCTGAAGTTAAGATGGTGGAAGACTAGAGTCTGTGGGGAATGATGAGATATGAATTTTCATTTGATGTTTATCATTTTTCTTTCTGGACTTAATTCAATATCATGTCTCTATGCTTCAAAAAGGGTAATAGGATATGTTAATCATCTTTCTTTGGTAAGTATTCAGAAATTATGGTAAGTGTAGATCTTAAAATATTCTTCCTCCCATGAAAATTATTTAAATTATCTTCATCATAGTTTATATTACTTCTAAGGATGGGAAAAAAAGGAAAAGACACTCTTTCTCTCATTTATTCATATGGATTATTTAAGGAAAACAAAATAATTTTTATCCCAAATCTTGACCTTCTCTACAACATTGAGGTCCCAGTTGTAGGGTGAAATATGACAGCAATTCAGGATAAATAAAATTGACTCTACTAAAGTGACTTTGGTTTTTGATTGGTCTGGAAAGAACTGATCAACACAGCATGATCTTTGAGCCTATGAACTTGCATTAAAAAATCATAATAATAACATATTTAAAACATGTATTTCTTCATCATTAAGACTCCAAAAGTTTCCTAATAATTAACGAGACAAATCTCTGAGAACTATTCCCTCTCTATGGCCTCTCTCTCTGTTTCCTATCATTAATTGAATATATGTTCTTCCTCTTCTTCCATGGTGTTGTCCAGGCCTGAGATTCGGAATGATAATGTGGGTATTTTTTGGGGAATAGGGAGAATGGAAAAGAGAAGTTGTGGTAATAAATTACAGGATGTAAGTGAAGAATTAGTAATTAGAATTAGAGTTGGGAACCTAGGTAAAAATAGCTTTTAGACTTAAGTTTCAGTTTAAAACTTGGGACAAAGGATGCCTAATCAGAATATTTGAAATTACAGTATTTTGATAAAGGAAGATGTGAAGTCTAAATGGGTTTTGGGCTGTGAGTGTCAGGAGAAAAATAGGTTTTCAATCTGGATTAAAAACACAAAACAATAAAATTAAAAATAAATAAACTAAACAGAGAGGTAAGCTGATTATGAAAATTTTATTTATGCTTGTTGGGGCTAAATATATTTTGAAAGTTCTGGAGGTGAATTTGGTAAGAAGTTGGATGATTTTCTAACTTGTTTTCAGACATAATAATACATGCTTTTAAGGTTATTTTCTCTATTGAGATTGTGCATCACCTTTGGCCTGTTATAGCATATAAGATGTCACCCTCTGCTCTAATTTTTCTCAAATTTTTCCCCAATGAAAAAATTAACTCTCTTCTAATTCTTTCGATGGAATGGGAAGGAAAAATGAATTTGAAATTAGTCTTAGAGTCTTTCGTACTTGATTGAGTTGATTCTAATCAGAAAACCCCGCGCTGTTGTTTCCTTTTACTTTTTTTATTTATTTTTAATTTACCTTTTATTTTCACTGTATCTTCTACGGATGAATTTGACGGAGTTTGTTTTTCCTTTTTAGTTGGTGATATTTAGTTTGACATATGTGATTTGAGTTGATAAAACTGGGATGAACTTATTACATATGTATAAGCAGAAAATTACATAAAAAAATTAAAAATAAATTACATCTCTATTTTCATATCAAAATTCTGATTTGATATGAAAATACATTTCAGTAGTGACATTTGGAAATATTTTCATTGATGGCAAAGGATCACAAAGGAGAAGATCGAGGCAATAATGTAGTGGCGAGGCATAAGAGGCGGCCAGAAGAGCCGAGACGTATTGGGCCTGGTGACAACAAAGAGAGCAGATAAAGCCAAGAAGCAGACGAGAGCAAAGGCATCAAAAAAGCTTAGGAGAGATCGGCAGCAGAAAGCAGACAAGCTCGGGGAGGAGTAGCGTGGAGGAACCGATGTTGCGGGCGGTGACCAGGAGCAAACCAAACAAAAAATTGACAAACGAAGATGTGAAAATTCCCGTGCAGAGATTTGGACGATCACGATTAGATAGCAACAACAAAGGCAAGAAATGGATGGATATGATTCATCGTAAGATAAGCGGAGCGAGAAATAAAATTAATTGCAAACAACAATGAGGGTAATAGTCTAGACGGATCAACGATGATGATCGCATCGATGGAAATTAGATCGCATACCCACCCAGTAAGCGATGTAGATCAACGATGCAGTTGTCTTATACTTAAATACGCAAAGCCTGAAGAATACTTCTTTAATAAGTGGTAAGGGGCAGATGCAGTGCAACTCGGAGCTATTATTTAAAGATTTAAATTCAAGAGTATGGATTTTCCCTTTATGATAAAAACGGAAGTGAGGATCATATGAAAAAAATGAACAAATATGAAATACATTAAACGTTTCGTCTAGTTTTAAACTAAAATCTAAAGGAATTGAGTACGGCTATGGGACCTAAGAATCATGTTGGAACACCGAAGTGCGATGAAGCGATAACCATTGGATCACGAATTAGAGATCTACGTCTGATTAAATTGTTGAATGATATATGTGCAAGATTGGTGGAAACAAAAAATTTACAAGGGTATTATGTATTAAAGGCATATATGGTTATAGAGCAAATATATTTAACTATAGTCTTAAAAGATAGTGGAATATATTTTTGAAATCCATGAGCAGTGAAGGTAGGATTATAAAAGCTTGGTAAGTTGTTGTTTTAAGCACCGCTTTTGGAGGATAAGTGGTAAAAGGTGAAATGAACATGATAGCGTTAAGAGGGCGGCGCGTGGCATTCTAAAACCACCTATTTCGTGTAGGTTGGGAAAAATTAATTAACATGCAACTTTCTATGCGGAACAACAGAGTTGAGAAATTGAAAATACGAGTCAAAAACATTGATTAATTGAAAGGATGATACTTATGGTTTATGGCTGAAAAATTATAAAACAAACATTGCAGAAAGGTTGGGCTGTGAGAGAAGGACTACAGACAGAACAGATCCAACTTACTTCGTATAGAAGTAAAAGCGATTCCTCCTTCACCAATGGAAGAAAGTATGAACGTAGGTAGAAAGGATGGTGGGACACGACACGGAGAGAAAAGGGTAGGATCGATGCTTTAGAGAAGCGACAGGGACCTTGAACGTTGTGGGCATGAGAAGAAGAGTCGGAAATAGGAGAATATGGTGACATTTTGACTTGGCAGTTAAAATTTGAGTTAGGCCAAATGACAATTATGGAAACATGACAGATATAATAGCGAGCCAAAACAGTGGCAGAGTAGAAAGACAAATGCACAGCAAACAAAGAGATGAAGGGATGAGTGATATATTTTGTTTGCTTGTAAATGTAAATGAATTAATTATTTTTATTGTATATGATACGAAAGTCTATGAGTAGAAAATACTACATGACACTTAAATGTATACATTCTATTATGACCAATGCCGAATGTGATGGACAAGAAAATGAGAGGAAGGCAAAGATTCATGCCTATTGTTTAAGATTCCTTGTGGAATGCAAATAGTTATGAGGTAGTCTCTATAAATAATGTTACCGGCATATGCATAAGAGTGAGAGAATGGAGAAAGAAAGAGGTTAGAGAGTGTAAGAAAGAATAAGGAGTAGAGAGAGGAGTTGTGAAGATCCAAAGATAATAGAAAATTTGAGCGGAAGAGTGACAGTAAGAAGGAAAAAAAGCTGATATCCGGGTAAATCAACATATGATTTTATTGTACGGTGAGGAAGTTGGTGCTTCCATATCAAGTTGTAGCTTGATAGATGTCCGGTTAGCTAGCTAAGGTAGGAGCCTCACATGGGTTGTAGCTTCTGAAAATTATGAGTTGAGACTGCTGCAGTTTTAAAACATGAATTGATAAGTAACCTCACCTTTGGGTTGAACCTACGGAAAATCGATTAGTGAGAGGATTTAAGACTTGCATTTGCATCTGTATGTGGATGTGGTTTCTCACTGTGGTTCCATATATTTTTGTCTATGTGCATGATGATTATATGTTGATATTAACATTTAAATGCAGCAATACTTGCTACTCACTTATTAAGATTGTTGTTCCATTATTATTAAGTTGATCATGAAATGAATATGTAAATAAGTGTAAAAGAAATTTTACAAGACCATGACTACATTAAGCTGATTCACCTCATTTTAACCGAGGGGTCAACAATTGGTATAAAGAGAAGGTTCCTTATGTATCGGTTTAACAGGCGGAAGGAAGATCCTAGGTCCCCAAGATGGCTATTCTAGAAGGATGCTCAACAAATAAAGCCCCTTTGTTTGCTGGCACAAATTATGCATACAGAAGATAAAAATGAGGACGTACATAATGTCTCTAAGACAGAAGTTTGAACTGTTGTGGTTGGGATATGCCCCAAAGTTCGACATAGAGAAAGAAGCCAAACAAGATTTTATAGCTAATTCCAAAACCATGATTACAGAGTGATACATAAAATGAAATTTATAAATAATACATAAAGTAACGAAAATATGGGATACATTCAGAAGATATTCCATGAGGGAGATAAAAAGGTGAAGATGGCTAAAATACAGTCTATAGAATAGGTGAAAATATGATATGAATGAAGAAAGTCATTTGGGCTTATTTCTTAAAGGGTCAATTGTGAATATGTAAATCTCTAGGAGAAACCATTAGAATGTGTAATTATTGAAATATATTGAGATCTTTACCATCAGTTTTAATCCAAAGGTTTCTACCATAGAAGAAACGGTGATTAGAGGAAACTTTGACCATGAACCAATTACTTGGAAACTTAACGGCCTATGATATGAGACTTCCATAGAGGGAAGTAAAATGTAGAGGAGGCATCCTTGAGGGCCGAGAGAGAGAAAAGGAAGACAATATGCGCTAGGTAGAGAGGCCAAATTTGTGGGAAGATTGGATAGAGGCTCGGGTAAGTATAAAGGTAAGCTTCCATTTAAATGCTTTGCTTTGCGGAAGAGTTGGGAACTATGCGTCAAAGTGTCCTTACAAGAAAACAAAAGAATCGGACTCAATAGACGAGAGAAAAGCCAAAAAAAATATTTGGTAGAAAGGGAAGAGATTCAATGAAAATCACTTTATGCTCGGCAAGATAGCGATTAAATACGAAAACTTAGATGAATCCTCAAATGAAGAAGGAACCACCTGCGAATTTGTGTTGATGGCCAAGGAAGAGTACGAAGGATTCCTTAGAAGATGAGGAAGAAGGTGAGGTAGATCTTGAGGAGCTAAAAGTGCAGAAGAAATGGATAGGACTTAAACTCAAGTGCGGAAAACAAAAAGACATTCTCCTCAAATATGTAGAAAGGTACAAGTCAGAAGACACATTCAGTGAAAGTAAGTCTTTGAAAGCTAAGAAGGTGGAAGACGATGCCTTTAAAGCAATTAGATAAACAGACAGAAAGTGGAAGAAAGTGGCCTTTTTGAGAAAAACTGAAAAGCCAAGGAATTGTCAAAGAACACTCCTCGAATGACAAAAGGCGAGAACGGGGATTGGACAGACTGAAGTACAGGAGGTCTACTACAAAAAGGTTGGGATAGGATGTGAAGGAGAAACCAGGCCATTCAGATGAAGTGTAGAATATGTTTGGTAGAATACGTAAAGGATAATGAAATAGCTCGAAAAACCACAAGAAGCGAATCAATGAGAACTTGATATATGATGAAACAAACGAACAACAATGGCTGTCAAAGAGACAAAAGATGAGAGAAAACAAAGCAGGTTTAAGAAAAGCTGAAAAGGTTCTGAAGATCAATTGAGCAGTTGAGAGAATGTCAAGGAGATTCTTTTCTCTCTATGAAGATATCGCCGTTTTGCACTTTGGTGAAATATTGCTATCATGGAAAAATGATAATGAATTTCAGCAATAAAGATAAAATTGAAGAAAAGCCAATAAACAAATGGAAGAATGACCTACAGAATTATAATGGTTTCCATGGATGTGGTGTTTTTTTATTAGGAAGGATTGAGCCTAAAAACCTTGATGTAAAAGCATTATGGACAAGAATTGAAGGTATAAAACCCAAGGAGATTTATGAACAATGGAAGTTCACTCGTGTATAATCAACAAAAAATATAATCCAAATGTTATCGATGGAACACATGTCTTTAATTTATTAAAGAATGTGGTCCAATATTCTCGGAAAATTACAGTAAATAGCTACTACGATGGAAAAAAGAAGTTGAATAAATTGACACAGCTCTAATAACCAGTCAGAAAAATCAATGATATTTATGAATGATGGATATTGAAGAATATGATTGAGTGAAGAATTTTGTAACAACTGATGAAAAATAATCAAAATGAAGAATGTAACATTAAATGACGGTAAAGTAAGGAAAAATCTAAAGAAAAGGCTGAATTAGTTTGAATAAGCGGAAGAAGAAAAGAAAGCTCGAATCTATGCTATTGCTGGTTCTGGTGAAAAGCTAACGTCTGCTGAAGATATCAGTAAATATGATAAAGATTGTGAGGTCCTTTTAGTACAAAAGGCTGTGAAATAGATCAACCTGCTGAGAAAAGGCCATACGATCAAGGTGTTGAACAAAAATAATGTCTATATGATGAAAAGAAGATATTTGACATACACTAGCCATTTGGTGGAGATGTGGTTCGCAACGCTAGAAAAGTTTAACCACCTATGAACGATACATCATAATTGGCAGAAAGTGATTAAATGTCTGGCAATAAAGCCTTCAAATATGTAAATTCTTTCTCCAACAGAAGCAGACACATAATATTTTTAAGACCAAGAAATCATCTACAATTGACCTCTTCAACTTGTACATGGACTTGTGAGACCTTAAAGACTAGAGCCAAAGCGGAGAGTCTTTATCATGACTATTAGGTAATTTTCTAGTTAATTTATTAATTGTATTTCTCAAATGTCATCAAAACAGAAAATTGAGATATTAAAACATTGTGGAAAAATCAAAACAAGGTAAACTAAATTACTTCAATTAGAATGGAAGAGGTAAATTCATGACTGCAGGTGGGTAATGCTATAAATGACATGAGATAAAACAACAATTACAATTGCAGTGCCCCTCAACATAATGGAGGTGGAAAAAGAAATAAGCAGGGGTGAACACAACAGTTTTCTGGAAATACAGTGCAAAGAAAATAACGACACAAACCTCTGGAAAGTAGTACACCACAGTATTCACATTGTCTCAGCAAACTCACTAAATGAGTTGACAAGGCTACTTACAATTTTATGGCATGTTAAACAAACATAATCAAGCACTTTAAGTCATGGAAGCAAGTGTTTAAAATTTAATGATGAAAAAAGCTGGGGAAAGTTTAATACGAAGAGACTGATATGAAAAATGTTTTGAGATATGGATCAGGAAATGGGGTTGGGTGCTACACAACAAAATCTTTTAAAATTGCCAGAAATCATTAGCGTAAGAATGAGCAAGGTCTACAAAACATAGCAAGAAGCACAGCTTAGCAATCTCTGAGTAGTCATGGTCCAGACCAAGACGTGATGAGCAACATATCAAGACAACAAAAATGTGGGTCAGCATAAAGATATAAGACACTCAAGGAGCCATCAGAAGGTCAAATCGGTGGGGGACAGAGTGTGAGGTCATCACAAAGAAGACAACTTGACAGACATAAGAAGTATACTGTGTGCTATCTCAAAATAGACAGAAAAATTTTGAGAAAAACTGACTGAAACAAAAATTATAGGTAACTCCATGAATGAAAAATAATTAAATGGGGAAAAGACAGCAAATTCATTCAGGACTATTGAAGAAAAATACTGCTTGGCAGAAAAATATATATTCAAAGAAATGAGATGGTGAACTATAAAGACGATGGCTAAGAAAATAAACAGACTTTCCTTATAGAAAGATGTTCTGATGAAGGACTGATTATGGTGAAACCTTTTATTAACTGAGGGCTGGAAACATTAGATTACACATTGTTGCTTGCTAATAACACAATTTCAAAACCATATCAAAGACGGATGAAGTTTGCTTTGAACTGAATCTAGAGGAAAAAATTCTTACTTTGAGGAATAACTGAAGGTTCTCATTATGATTAAACATGACTATGTGGGTCTAAAAAAAGAAAACCCTTTGAACTGAAACCAGCTCTCATGCATGGTATTCAAGAGTACAGATGAAATACTTATAAAAAACAGGGATTAAGAAAGAAGATGAACAACAATTTACCACAAAATGGCAAAAAATGACAAACTCTTAATTGCAATGATGTATATAGGTAATATCATGTTGGAAACAACAAAGATGAAATTAAGCAAAAATCATTATTAAAGAAATGAAATGGAGGATTTAGAATCATAATGGATTGAACTCACCTTCTCATGGAACTAGTTAACAAAGAACAGAATGTAAACTGCAGAAAAATAGCAAGAAGAAAGTGTGAAAAATTTACAAACAGATCTTGTGAAACTGTTCATTCACAGTGTTGGGATGAAACTATCATTATAATAGTGGAATTAATGGATGCAAATCAAAAGGCCTACAGGATCATGGTAGAAATGCTTATACCTGTACACTTCTGAATGGGTTTAATATGTTGGGGTGGGACTTACAGCAAGATATCACTTGACCTGCAAAGGCAAATCATTTTACTTAACGATCAGGAAGAATATTTAGATATCTACAAAGACTTCACATTGCAACTCACTGGGTATTAAAGGAAAAAACTTGACATTGTGTAATGGCAGACATATACAGTTAAATACCATTGTGGATGTGGAAAAAACTGGAATGGAGGTGCATTTGTTTGGAAAAATTACAGTGACATGGCTAGAAAGAAACAACTTCTCTCTATCTAGGTAGAAAGCGAGTACATGTGATAGCGTACTTTTGGTAATGTGGATGAAACAAACTCCAATGGGCAAAACTGGCGTTAATGAGACCATTCTCCTCATTGTGACCATTAAAAAAGTGATAGAGTATATCAAAAATCTGTGCCCCAAACAAAAACAAAGAAGCATGTAGATAAATTACTATGTACCTGGAGAACAATGCTTACATTAGTTAAACGAGTTGGATATGTGCAACTAAAGACAATATGGACATATTACCAGACCTCTTAACAAAGACCCAAACAGAATATCACAGATAAGTAGGTGGTGTAAGATATACTCCTCTAACATGATCCAGTAATAATAATATCATCACAAGATTATTACAAGGAAACAAGGACCATTGTGAAAATGAAATTATTAATTAGTATTAGGCCTGAAAGAAAACATCATTCAGGAGAAGCGATTAAATAAAAGTTTATCACAAACTCACAAACAGCTATGGAAGCGGTGTCAGACGGGGTCTCAGGGTAGAATATTATGAATGGCTTACAGGAAAAGTGCAACCCTTTGTTGATGTGGGGAAGGATGTAGCGAAGCAGAGGGCTCTTGGCAGATGGAGGAAGAAAGGGCAAGATACCTCTGAGAATGCAAAGGGAAGTCCCCAGAAAATGTCAGATCTCCAATTGGATGTGTGCCATCAGCTGAAGAATATTCCAGAGTATTGTCATTGAAACGGCAAGGTTACAAGGATGGATGGAAGACAATAAATGGTGGCAGTGACTTGTAGGCAAGGAGAAGCATTAGACTATAGTGGAAGACAACAAAAAGTGAGATACAAGGCTACAAAAGAAATCAGGAAAAGGCAAAATGAGAAAAAGCAGAGATTAGGAGATATCATAACACTTGTTGAATGGCTGGGGAGAGTGGCTGGAGGAGGCAGATATTGCAGGTGATAAAATCATGAACAAAAATAAATAAAATAAAAAAGTATTTGAAGAATTCCAGTGGGGAGATTTGGTGAGTCTGGATTGAATGGCAACATTCAATAGTAAAAATGGATGGATAACAATTCAGCAAATAGATAAATGAAAAAAATACCATTCATTCAAACAGTATTGAGAATGAACAGAATCTAAACACAGATCAACATTGGTACAATCACTGTCAATGAAGAAATGAGTATCACAGTGGCGATGGTGGGATCAGAAAAAATACAACAGGTTAACAGATAGATGCTATAAATATTATTACGGTACATACATAAGGGTGAAGAATGGAAAGAAGATGGAAAGTGTAAGAAAGAAGGAGAAAGAGAAGTTTTGAAGATCTAAAGATGATATAAAGAAAATTTGGGGAAGGAAGCGGAAGGACAGTGAGTGAAAAGGAAGATTTGATATCAGGTGAAATCATCTGTAGTTTATTGTGAGTGAAGTTGGTCTTGTCATATCAGGTTGTAGCTTGATATATGTCTAGTTATTTTCATTGTTTGGTACAGACCTCACCCTTAAGTTGTGGCTGCAGAAATTTCAGATGAGTTTAGACTTCCTTGCAGTTAGCAGAAAACACGGGTGAATAGTAACCTCCTCAAGTTGAACCTCTGAAGAAAATCAATGATGAGAGTTAGGTGCTATACAAAAATAATAAAAGTGGTTTCATCATATGAGTTTCACTTATATTTTTTTATATTGTATTAATTATATGTTGATATTCTATATTCTGATATGTCCCTGTTGCTCACTTATTAGATTATTTGACCATTGTATATTAAGTTAGTCAAATGAAAATGTAATGAGATAAAGAAAATTTTGCAAGACCATAGCGCATTTAATTAGTTCACCCCATATAATTTAACTTAGAAGAGGTCAACACAATTAAAAATATCTGTTACATGATAATAATCTTGCATGTGAATCAGTAATGAAAATATTTTATTAAATTAACTCTCACACCTTTAAATACCAACCAGGATGAAATAATTGCATTTGCAATTGAAAAAAAATAAAACCTAATGACCTAATGGGGCCTTGAACAGCTTACAGATCCATGGTGAACACATAGACCTGATGAAATAGAGATTTGCAAAAGTGTTCTAGTATAAGTAGACCTGAAGACAGACAACAATGTGAACTTTTGGAAATGAAATTATAGTGAATACCATCCCAGTATGAATCATGTTTACATGACTAATAAAGATGATAGTAGGTAAATTCTAAATGAGTATAAAAGGATTAATTTGAAGTCATGAGTGGAAGAATACATATTACGACACTATTGCAAGGATTTGTTAAGATTAGTGAAATGAACTACACAGTGTGCACCAGAATGCTGCAATCCCGGTCAGGAGACCCCAAAACAGAGATTGAGACTGTCTCTACAAAAAAATGGAGAAAAAATTTTCTGAAGAATATAACGAAAATATTGTTTGCATGACAGTATAATACAGTTATATTGGACATTCGGGATCGGGTCAGCAGAAATGGAAAGTGACCACATCTAAATAATATCTACTTTATTGAAAAAGTTGAAATTATTCTGTCACCTTTGAATAGGTTCTTTGAAAAAAATTATTAAAAAAGGATCATAACCTCGATTCAGCGATTTAGCAACACACGCGGAAAACAATGAGCCACATCACGCTCGACATCAACTAGAGTTCATATAAATTATAATGAGGTGGCCAATTCATATCTATAGGATACATTCATTCATTCATCCCTCTTTTGTACAAATAGATATATTATTAAAATATAAATAAATAAATAAGAATGGAAGGAGCGAACGAAAGAAACTGAACTAGCGTTTCTCGAAAAGATATAAGATAAAGACGGTTAATTTATAGGGATAAGCATAAAATAATTAGTATATATTACATAACATTAAATATTAAATACATCTACTGTCTGCGTCCCTGTCTATATATATATTACGTAGCTATTAAATATATAATTTTCGTTATTAAAATAATTTAAAACAAAAGGGAAAAAAAGATACAGAGGATTTCTTATAAATGAGGTTTGAATCGGAAAGAGGGTTCTTCTTATAAAAGTTGTGACAGAAAAGGAAAACAGCACCGATGATGAGAGGTTAACCCTTATGAAACCTTATCATAGTAAAAGCATGCCTGGAAGTGAGAAAGACAAATATGGAAGATGGTGGTGGAAAATTTATAATGTGATGTCATGATCTAAACTTTGCAGTTTAAATGGATGGCAGGTAAAGATCACTGTAATGAACTAAAGAAAACAATCATGTCTAGTGAGAAAAGTGGCATACAGATAGGTTAAATGTAATATGTGAATTCATAAAAAATTATGACAGAGTAGGATCATATAAGAATAAACTAAATGATGCATGAATCAAAATGCAGAAAAATGCAGCAGTAACGGGTAGAATCACAATATAACAAGTTTAAAGGATAGTGGTAGGATCATGGAAAAAACTAAAATCATTAGAAATACGAATTTTATGTTCACGATACAAAAAGGTTACGGCGGAATGATTTTAAAATGTAATCAAGTTTCAGGATACAATTACGATGTAGTGATTATAAGGTCTGTTACGATGTACTAAGTTCTACTTGGATGATGTCGTCTGGGATAAACTGAACAGAAAAAGCTAAGAGTTCAGGTTGCAGTTTTAATTTAAAAATGAAATGGTGGTCTATTAATGGTGAAAATGCTTGTCTACAAGAAATCCGATTTAATTTGTGATGTCTCAGTTCTGAAATGAGCGATAATTTATTAAGTAAATATTAAAATGTTAAAATTCACGAAGTCTGAAATACGATGCGAGGTCTCAAACAAAACAAAAAGTAGGAGGGTTGGATTTCAGTGATTCTATGGTTTTACATTGCACTGCCTTATTAAAAATAGGCATGTGCAGGAAGAAAAACGGGAGGAAAGTAATCTGAAAGAAAGTTAGTGTTCTAACAAAGAAGGTAGTCATGATGCTGGGTGAAGTAGAGAGAATATAAGTGTAAGCAGTATAACAAACGTGAAACACACATAATAGTTCTGTGGAAGCAGGCAGAATTAAGGATAAAATAAGTAGAGAAACTGGACTGGTAATACAAATTCTTCAAAGGCACAGACAGAAAAGGGTTGGCCGTTGGGGAAGGTTTCTCTACTAAACTCTATTGATAGGGGTGTGGGGGAAGGTGACCACATTGCAGTTGCTATCTCTTCCTCTGCATAACAATTAAAACTAAAATTTAACAAAAAGCTAAATAAAAATGACTTATAAGAACGGATCTCGCTTCGACAGTGAAGGCATTAAACTACTGGTGATGAAGGAAAAAAGATAATAACATGGAGAAAGAGCTGAGCAAATGGATTGAACCCTAACAGACTAGCCCTCTAAGCAAATCAATCCAAATGAGAATGTTCTCAAAACTTCCTCTGAAGAATATGCATACATCTCTTGAGTTGAGTCCTTGATAAAATAAAAGAAGCTTCAATAGTTCCTTAATAATTCTGGACTGAAGCAGACTGGATAGACTAACTCCACCTGTCTAATATCACTGTTTATTCAGGGGCTATGGCTGTCTCCCACTGAAAAATGATTCAGTCCTAAATAAATGTTGAATTGAGTGCTCTCATGAGTTCTCACAACACCTCTTGAATTTGAATTGACAGGAAGAGTCCTTGGGATCCTTGGTGCCTTGTAGTTCAATTCTTTGGAGAAAATGTTGGGATGTTGGATGACACAAAGGGTGGAAAAATCTCTATAATTTTCTCTTCTTATTATCCTCAAAGTATTTGTATTAAAATCTTTATAAAAATTCTTAATAAAATAACGTTTTTCACATAATACCTGTATGGACACTTGACTGTCATCACAAATACCTACCATAGATAAAAACCAGAAATAACAAAATACAGAAGTCAGAAAACAGTGTTAGTCACTTTAATTGTTTTATAATTAAACTCCACATAAATTATCAGCAAGAGAGTAAAACATTCCAAGATAATCATACTGAATATAATTTAAAAACTAGAAATAATGTTGTAGTAAAAATTCACACAATTATTAATCATACAAATCTAATTATTCACACCATTTAATCAAAGCTAAAGTTTACTTATGTTATAGTAGAAGCAATTCCTCTATTGCAGCTTTTTAAGAATCCAAATAAAGGGAAATCGTGCTGCGGGAAAAGAAATAATCAACCATAGCAAGGGAATAGGACCCTATTCCTTTAATTGAACTTCGGCCCTGGCATGGGCATAATCACTGCGCAGAAAATGACTCAGAAGCAGGACTACTGCAGACATGAACCTTGGCCTTTGTCTCCCTGTTTCTAATCCTGCTGGGGAAAAAAGGCAATCAATGAGATGGGACCTACTACTTTCAGAATCTGGCTTTGCTTTAACAACAAATCATATTACAAACAATAACAGAGAAATACAGATCTCTCAACTTCTTAAGAATGGACTTTATTTTTCACGGCGTTAAAGGAAATAGAATGCTCGATAAACTACAAAGCGCGTAATAGCTGGTGTTTGAATGACAGAATTAAAGTAAGATGAGTCTCATGAAAAATCTAAAAAACTACGGGAATAGTGGGTAGATGTGCATGAGAAGGCGACCTTTCAACAAGATTTCTGGCGATGATAAAGTGCTCAAAGGAACTTTTATTCATACATCAAAGAAGCACGTGCATTACAAATGGAGTCTAGCTCTGTCCTCTCAAACACAATGTTCTCACAGCAGTTTCGAACTCCCTTCTAATGATGATGCCTCCTCTTTTTAAAAGAGAACATCTCTTACAATACATTAGAGCAAATCTATGTTTATCCCAAATACGATTTCTTCTTTCTTAAAACGAGGGCTATTCTATTCTTCCATAAAAAGATATTGTTACAACAGATACAAAAAGTACTATCTTCGGGGATGTCAGGTATAACCACTTCCTTGCTCGTCTTCATGTTGTTGCCATTGTTCCAAAAAATACTCTTCCCCGAATCGCAAATTACGGGTAGTGACGGAATTTGCATGTACGACAATACATTTCGACAACGTAGTCGGCCCATTTCGACAACGGAGTCAATTGTTTCGACAACGGTCGGCTTGTTTCGGCAACGGCCGATTGTTCCGGCCACCGACACATAAATTATGCGATATTTTAGAATTATGTTATGTAGTATAACCGATTAATGATGAAATACCAGATAGTATGAGTTATGTAATAATTAAATAGTAAGAAAGTTATATGGATAAAGTGAATGAAAATGATGATGGAATCATACACTAGCTTGTGATTCAAGGAAGTGAGGTGGTGTCAAAATATGGTAGCGGCGGTATAGTGATTATGTCTTTGGTGAAAAGGTTGCATGTCCTCGAGCCAACTCCCTGGTCTTAGCATGCGCTGCGGTAGCGCAAGTTGTGGTGTTGGAGAAAGGTGGCTTGCGCCGGAGCTGGAATCCTCGGTGTTCTTGCCAATTAACAACATGCCATACCTCATTTATCTTCGACGATTGGTAGTGATCACCAAATGACACTATGAACGTACGCAATTGGAAAATGAAGAAATGGTATTCAATCGGTTTTCTTACAGGTAAGATACATCGGTATTTAGGTACACAGGAAGGTATTAAAGAATTATAAAGAGTTGAGGTGATATCTTGTCTTTCCTTGCATAGTATTTGGCTGTAGTGTAGCATTCAATGCGAGCGAGTATCCTTTACTCTCGATTAGCTGTGGTAACTTTAAAAGAAAGTGTTGAGCTGGGATGTTGTATGTTTTGTGTGCAGCTTCTGCAAAAAAATTGATATTGTGCTACAAACATGGGATTTGAAAGTTCCGATTTAATCCCGAGCCGATTCTCCTCATTATGCCTACCTTATTAACAATTTGCCGGGTGATGCGATTGGCTAGGAATAAACTTAAGCCCTAATTTGTACATCACCTCTGATTAGTTGTGGAATTGACTTTTCTATTCTCGGGGCAACCCTGGGTGTGGAGATAAAGTTGCACACAACAAATGTTGGTCACTTTCGGGGGGCCTGGGCAAAAGTTTGCTGCGGTGCAGCAGTAAGAAATTCTGTAAGGTGTATGCTTTGTTGCATTAATTGAAAAAATAAACAGGCAATTGAAGAGAAGATATTCAGGAGGGTTTCGGGTAGCCATCAAGTTTGCTGTGAAAACATCCAAAACCAACTTTCTTTGGTTATAGAAACATAAACATGATATCACCATTCCCAAATATCCCAGTTCAGCATACATGTGATTCTGTAGACCAACTTGTCTTTCTTTGATATTTTGTCTTGATCCACATCTGTGTTTCTTCCGGGATTATTGTTCGTATTTCTAAGTGTTTCTTGTTCGGGGTTTGTGTCCGACATTAACAATCTTGGGTTGAACATTGTACGAGTGGGCCGAGCTGACTAGTACGGGCGGGATATTTGTGGTTGGTTTCTTTTCTGAAATTTTAAAGGCCCTACTAGTTCTTGTGTGGCGGTAGGGCGTTCTTAATTACGGTGATGTAGATGCCTGGAATGTGCAATTTTAATGCCTTTGTATCTGTTTCATTGGTAAATGTTACCACACTCATGGCACATATTCTGCATGGATCCTTCTTTTGTTAAAATCTTGTGTGTGCAGAAAACGCCATGAAGAGTCTAATTCTCTGTCAAAGGCTTCCTCGTGCCATGATTAATTCTTTCTTATAGGCCTCAGATTACGATTTCAAAAGCTAATTTCCTCCAACAAAGATGCCATGGTGTGTGTGAACCCTGTGCTGGTAGTTGGGGTCTATTTTAGGGTTGCCTAACGATCCATGGTATGGCAGTTCTTGTGGAGCGACTACGGCTAGTTTCTGTGTCATGCTTGGTGTGATTCTTGCTACGATGGGCTGGGTCTGGTGTTTTGACTTGGTGATGAAGAGCTGGGTTCTGTGTATCGGTGCTTTGTGCAGTGTAATTATGTCATCATATCCGGGAACCATAGTTCTTGTGTAATGACCTTACATGGGAGCGAGACGGGTTGGGGTTGGAATGGTGGTGAAGATTGAAGTTTTAACAGCAGGATAATGGCGGGAGTCGGGGAAATAGGAGCGCTCAGTTTCAGGTCATTTCATTTCACTGGTGAAAACTGTTGAGAGGGGATTAGTGTCTTTCCTTTTCTTTGTAGGAAGATTCTTTTCTAGGGAAAGGGCTTTTTGGAAAAGGCGGGCACGGATGTGGCCCTTGTTTATCGTTTGAAACCAGAAGCTGTGGAGTTTCGTCTCTTTCTTTTATGATAGAGTGGAGATAGGTGTTGAGTCATTTCTAAGGACAGATGAACAGAAGGGATGACTCTACTAGTGGGACAGGTGAGGTGGATGGTAGGATTGAGATGGATGTGGGGGATGCAGGATGTAAATACGGACACGCTTTCATAAAGAACTCTCGGGAGTTTCTTGAGAACTTAAACTTGTTGAAATTTCGGCTTCTTGGGGGGAATTTAAGCTTATTTGAGGAATGAGGGGTGGATTATTAGGAGAAAGTTTCACAGGCAAAGCCCTGGAATTAATAATTGACATAAATGATGATGAGTGGGGATAACGATGTGGAAATTTAACCGTCTTGTAATAATAAGCATGTTTTGTTGTGACGAGATAATGGGGAATATTGACTGATAAATAGCACATCAATGGTTTCGGTAAAAACGATCTCGTGTTGATAGACTACACAGTAACGCCCTTCGCATGTCAAATGATGCTTACGATAAGGTCGAAATTAAAAAGCTGACACGCAGGTACGAGTAATAGTCTGGTGGGAGAAGCTTATACGCGGCCTTTTAAGTTCAACGGTTCTACGGAAAGAAAATATGTTTATTCTGCATTTAAAATAACTTACATTT
Organism: Pinus albicaulis; assembly: GCA_034641835.2. Lineage (NCBI taxonomy): Eukaryota > Viridiplantae > Streptophyta > Pinopsida > Pinales > Pinaceae > Pinus > Pinus albicaulis. The sequence continues at coordinate 1,092,409,091 of CM076582.1, forward strand.
CCTACGGGACGGTGGCTTTATGCGCAGGAGAAGGCTTTGAAACTTGTGCTATATCTTCCCTGCGGTAGGGAATTCGGACCCATTTGAACCTTTGAATAATTCCTGAGGTCCATTTGAACTCTAAACTTTCATAGATAAATTCTCTAACATTTTTCGAAGTATGTTGTCCGTCTTGCTTGTTGAAAAATTTGTTGAAGCCTACGGGAACAGATTCGAGAAGAGTTATCGAACAGGGCTCTATGCGACGACGACCTCCACTTCTAGTTTGGGTCCACATCAGGAGCGAGAGAACGAGGCTCGGGCTTTGGTCTGACTAATTGTTGCAACGGAGATGTGGGTCTCGATGACGGCGGAAATAATGGATGAAAAGTGATGGAGGGTTGGATGGTTTGGAATGGTGATTCGAGTTTTACAATTCCCCCCTTACGTATGGTGTAGTAATGTTTAGGTGTGCGGAGATTGTAATCATTATGACGAAGATCACTCTCTTTAAAATATTATTTAAGCGTACATAAAAACCACATACCTTATATTTTTACCTTTGTATTTAAGAATTCGGTAGGGTGAAAACGCATAATGGTAATCTTCTTGGAAGAAGGGCGCGGAATTTCTTGAAATGTAGAACATGAGCAGGATCTGTCCAATGCGCGAATAATATTCATCGAGGATACGAAAGGTAAGTGAGCAGCTTGTATAGCGAGGAAAAAATAGTGTTTGTGTCAGAGTGAAAAGATAAATATGGGTTTGAAACTCGTGTTTGTGTGAAAAAATGAATGACATGTGTCACAGCGATGCCATTTGACAAAGGGAGAAATCGGGGAAAATGGGATATAATAAGACCCAGGTTTAAAATAGTGAATATTTCTAAGGAGTAATTTATTGATGAGGAACGAAATACTAGGCTGAAAGGATGATATTTGAATAATTAAAGAAATTTGGGAAAAAATGGAAAAAGAAATAATAGAAATGGATAAAAGGGATATTGTAGAAATAGGGTTAAATGAAGGGAACAAACTATTTGATTGAAACAGATCTTCTTGTGATAGATCTATCCTGTGTAGGATTTTAAGTCTTGTAAAAATTCGTTGTAATACCAACCTTGACGGGGGATTATTAGTTTTAAATCTAATCTAATACGAAATCCAGATAGAAAATTAAATATTTTGTGGGGAAGTAGAAGACTCCACTAGAAAAAGATAATGTGTATCATTCATACAGGGTCATAAAATGTCTTTAAAGCAATGGTGACATTTTAAACTAAGCCTGTGACCATTGACTAATGAGGTGTTTTGATCCAACTAATTCAGCTTAAAGTCTTCTTTGTTCCATTAGGAAAAAACAACATCTACTTCATGATCCCAAGCCAACGTGTGCGTGTACAAAAATTTTCAAACGAAGTCATACGATAGGCCCCAATGCCTTTTGGAAGCTGTAGTATTTGAATAATTTTATCCATATGATCTGGCACAGTGGGTTGTGGTGGTGCTTCATCTCTTCATATTAGAAACTACTGCAACATTGTCTACCTGGTAAATCAAAGATTAACGACTAAAAACTTGAGTTCTTGAAGTTTTAATTTCAGACTCAGGGAAAAACAAAAAATTTTATAAACCAATTCATAGGGAGAAAAACACCTTAGTGTTTCTCAGTGGTTTAATAAGCCCATAGTACTTCGAGAGCCTTGCAGAATCAGGCATCACTAGGTTTGTCGTTCACTGTTTTGAATTGAATGACTAATACTTTATTTATTATTTTCCACACCACTTGCATTAGCACAGGGTGGTATGTTAGTCATTCTATGATGAATATGATATTTACGAGAGAGGTAGACTTAAAACCATGAGAATTGAATGGGGGTCCTCCATGGCAACTCTCTGGGAATTCCAAATCACGTGATTTCTTCAAATAGAAAGGCTGGGACAACTCTTATTCTGGCTCTAATAAGTCATGCAACTCCACCATTTAAGTCATATGATCGCAGAAATAATATATAAGTTCTTTGATTGGATGGAGGGATTAATAGGTCATGAAATCCAAGGCCCATCTTTCAACGGTTTAAAGCTTCCACCAGGGGTTCGCTGGGCATTTGATCTCTATGATTGGGTTGATCCATTCCACTACGGCGAGCTGTCATAAGCCCTCACATGTTCTTTGCATCCTTAAATATTTCGAGCCCAATAATGTGTCTCGGTACATGTGCGCGGTACGCTTTTATCATCGAGAAATGCCCTCCCAAGGAGCCATCATGGCTTAAACACCAAATTATGTGCCGCCATCTTCCCTAATAGCATCGCGTTCTGATCCCAAGCCTGTGTACAAACGACACACTTGTCTGCAACCAAATAATTGGCAATATACATATGAAGTAGGCGGCTTCAGGAAACAAATACTCCCTTGAGAAAATAATCCTTTAGAATATTATTATCAATTTTTAGTGAAAAGGAAAGTAATTACCATTTTCACTGGCTTGATCTATAATTTTGATATCAAATTCTGTGATAATAATAATATCTGGTAACTCTAACATTTGTAACAAATTTGTTCATTAAATAACAACGATGATCGATGTGGACAAAAGTAGAATAACGGTGATATAATGTCGAAATTTATTAATGGCATAAATTGTTATAGAACTCCTTTTCGGTATTTGTATGTTAATGGCAATGAGGGTCATGTTCTTGTTGAGTAAAGTAGATAGCATAAGGAAGATGATTCTCCTCTTGTCCCAAAACAGGCTCAATTATGGTTACGAGCATGGAAGATATGTGAAAAAGGAGGGCCCAATCGAGTCCCTCAAAAATAAGATAATGAATATTGATGCTTGGGTTCTACGAAGCTTTTACGACGAAGGTTATTCGCCAGATGACATTTTTCACAGCAACACAAATAATGGGCTATCTTAGAAAAATGTTTAATAATCTTCATGATGTCGACCTACGACTTTCATCGAGTTTTGTGTTTTAGGAACGGAAGATTGAATAGTAATATTTTTAGATAGGTCTACAAATACCTTGAGATGAAATAAAATGTCCAAGCACTGTATATCATCATATGACATTTTTTAGGTACTTGAGAGAGGTGAGCTTGTATACATCGTTTAAGTACTGCCTAGGATTTTTGTAATGCATCTTCAAAGAACACACCATAAGGAGTAAAATCATCCATAAATATTTGCATGGAGTCATTCGACGTATCAAGGAAAAAAGTTCTGTCAAAGCCCTCTGAGGATGCAGTGCTTGTAGCCAAATGGAGAGAACTCTATGACAAAAGTTGTCCCCAAGGGCTAGTGAAAGTGGTCTTGTCACGGTCTTGAGGTGCAATTCAATACGATTATGCCCAGATCCATCTAGAAAAAAATTTCTTCACTGACGGACTATCTAACCTTTTGATCAATGAAAGGTAAAGGCGTGATCCTTTTAGGTAGCTTTATTGAAGCTCGTAATCAACATACTCTCCATTTCGTTTTGCCAGGACAGTGCAAGTAGAGGGAAACCTTTTCAGCATGTCGATGTGGTCATATAAATCTTGCATTAAGCAATTGAAGTTCTTCTTTAACAATTCCATGTAAATTAGGGTTCATTCGTCTTGGGGGTTGACGGACCAGAGTCGGCATCCCTCTTCATCCTCATTAGTGGTACCAATTAGGAAAAGTCCCTTTCATATCCATTGTAGCTCCTTCGATGCTTGTTAGCCTAATATATGCTTAGTATGTGTTCAAAAAACTGTGTAGGTCAGATTTATGTTTAATGTCTTTAGTTTAATTTCAAACGTATGATTTTGATGAGATGGCTGGTTAATGTGGGGATAAGTCTTAGAGTTCTTAAATCTTTCTTGGTATCTGTTTAAAAAATTTAGATCATTAGTTGTAACATTTAATGATGGAAGGAAAATTGATAAAATTAATTATTCATCTCTGTTATCTACAGAAGATTAAACATCAGGAAAGTAATTAGTGGGTGAATAGCATTATATTCACAATCACATCCATGAAATATTATTATTCTAGTATAGGTGCAGCATGGGGATAAAAATCATTCATTGGTTTCATAATAATGTAAAGTTATCATTAAGCACAGTCATGGCAGTAAAGGCAGCAAATTTGTGGCATGACTGGCCTCCCAGGTAAAGGATGTCCCCATCTTATTCATTAAAATACGCAAATCTCATTGCAGTAGTTAGAATGGCTGGGAACTAGTAGATACAACAAAAACTCCTTAAGGTTTAATTCATGAAGGTGGTGAAAGCAGAATGGTGAGTGTGTCTAGTTGTAACAAAATAATTGTAACAATAACAATTCAAGAATCTGCATTATGTTTATTATACATTTAATCTCCCCAGAACAGAATCATTGTTTCATTTGGTATCTTTGGTGGGTGGCAGGGATACCTATTATTTCTGGAAGGGGTTTTTGGGACATTAATGGACTCAATCACCATCACATGTATGCTATGAGATCTTTAGTTTTCTGCAGTTTAACACAAATATCCATATTGTTAAGCATAATTATTTATCTCTAGTATTTTAAGTGATTTTAACATAAGTTTGCAATTCCTGAAGGTTAAGCAGTGTTTGGGCGTTCTAGTTAAACTAGCATGAGGTCATTAGTTCTATTATTTCTAATACCTTTTTACAGGGGTGGTTCTTTTCTTATGTTTATGATTCCTCACTTTATCAGAATAGAAAGAATTCTGTACGTCAATATTAATCCTATTTTCTGGATGTAAATACAGAATATCATTACATGCATAGTAGAAATATATCTGGTTGATATGATGGCCTTTTATTATTTATTAGGTTAGGGTTTTGGTTTACCACAGAACATTTAAGGATGTTTTCAGATTATTTAGCGGAGCATTTAGATAATGAAAGAAGTGGTTGTTAAAATTGAAAATTGATTTGAAGCAGGAATTTATTTAAACCTAAAATTTGATTCAAAGATTAAAGAAAGATGGGTTGTTTCGTAGAGGCAAAGATTACGTATAGATAAACAAAGGGAGAAGTTTGATTATTGCATGGTGGAAATTCATTGATGTCAAGGTAATTTTACATTTTCTGATTAAGGAAGGTAGTTGTTTTGGCTGAAAGCAGAATATCATTATTCAACGGTTAAATAGCATTACTGAAATTCTATACTTGTCATACCACGTTGTTGTCTTACTTTAAGACAATGATAAACTACTTGACTTACCTTCTTAATTTGTTTTCATCTTTATTCACAATGTAGAGAATGGAAGTGCTTATTGTTTCTGATCTTTCTACAAAAGGTGTAAATTGGTATTTGTGGTGCAAGGCATCCCTTGGTGGATATTTATTACTACGCCGGGCAAAGAACGGCGAGTTGCTTTTAAACAGGCTGCTTTTCTTGTTTTAAGTGTGTTTGTGAAGAAAAAGAACTTCGCATCTCGATTTTCAATTCTTGATTAATTACCTGTTTGACTCCTTGCTCGCGTGATTGCCTCTTGAATAGGTGGGATCTCTCTTCTTGCTTTGTTTGTGATACTACCTTGAACACCTTTACAAGGTTCAACAATCTCATCATATGATTATTGAATATATCCCTTTTGGCTATTTAACATCAACAATATTACTTAACCTCTAGTAATATGTATTTGCAATTTCATGTATATTCGGATGATCGGATCTCTGTGCATGTTATCACGACCTTTCTCGTGGTCCTCCAGTTCCCAATCAGGATTTTGTGCCATATTGAATATTTATATTTTTCTCTAGATAAAATTAGTCTTGACTGTTTAAGAAAAATTTATGTTATTGTTTCACATGTTGTGATTTTGACTCCCAAGGCTACTTTGAACCATGTCTGTTGTTTTAACTTTTAATATTCTTTTGAGCAGTTTCAACTTTTAAAGCATTAGTAACATAGTCATAACTTGCATAATATATCCAAATTAAAAAGAAAGTTAATAGGATCTTGGAGAAGATGAGACCATGAAGTTGATAAGTTAAAGCAATGAGTCCTTCTTCATAAAATTTGTTCCTCTGGGGAGATCATGAGTAAAGGAAATCCCAAGGTAGAGGAAGATTTTAATCAGCTGCCTTCTGTGAGAGTCCACCGTCTCCACGAAGAAGTCTTCGTTGTTTCGCCCATTGGGCTGTTCTCCCTCTTGGCACTGGAGTCGTGTAAGATCTTCTCTTGTCCTCAATGTTTTCCTTTGGTCGTCCTTCCTCTGTTTCTCGACGTTATACTGTGGTTGCTAACAATTTCAACATTGGCTCTCAGTATGGCTACACTGGTTCATAATCACCAGGGCTCCTCCCTTATTTCAGGGCCCACAACTTCCTGCATTTTGTAATGCGGTTGAGGGAGTGCTGAATTTTTGGTCTTCGAGAATTTAATCTACAGCGGTGATTGCTTTTGACCGTCCAATGGCGAGGTCTTCCTCCACATTTCTTCACCCTTGCCACTGTGAGTTGGTTTCCTTGTGGGTTCCGGCCTCTCATACGATGCATCTAGAAAGAAGGTAATGCTTTCGAAATCTATAATTGCAGCACTTCGTAGCAGCTTAAAATGTTGGTCGCTAATTGTTTCTTCAGTTAGGCTCTCGTTATCAACGAAGTGTTTATTAAGAGAACAATCATATGAATGTCGCCAATTCCAAAAGCAAAAATAATGTTGTGGTAATTCACACAATTGATAATCATGGTCAATTATTCACCACCATTTAATCAAGCAGGATTTAACATCAACATTAGAAACGTTTATCGTAAAACTTTTTGAAATCGAATAAAGAAATCATTAAGGAAGAAATAATCAACGTAGCAGGGGTGGAACCCTGTTCTAAGCTGATTAGGAACTTGTTTTCTTTGCTGACATAATGCTACTGTAGAGAAAATAAACTCGAAAGGCAGGACCCTATTCCAGAACGGGAACATAGCGCTGTTCTCATTAATCATAACTGGAGGAAAAGAAGTAGTCAATGGAGCAGGGACCTATTCCTTTGTACGGGAATCTTCGTGCATGGCTTTTGACATCGATCATGCATTCGAACAAATAACGAAATAGATCTCTCAGCACGAAATGAATCGCAACATCGCGTTAAAAAACGAATGCTGCTGCGATAAACTACGAGACTGTATACTTTGGTGTTTAAATCAACATAATTAAATTAAGGTGTGAATATCGCAAAATCTAATAAACTCAAGGAACGATCCCGGGTGTGATCTTGGGAGAAGGCGGGCCCTTTCTTCTCCCAAGATTCCCCGAAGGGAGAAAGTTAAATTGAAGGCGCTCAAAAAAGAACTTTATTCATACATCAAAAAATGACCATTACAAATGGAGTCTAACTCCCTGTCCTCTCAAACAAGTGTCTGTGGTTTCAGGCCTCCTTATTTTAATGATGATGTCTCCTCTTTTTAAAGAGGAACATCTCTAAATACATTGAAACAAATCTATATTTATCCCAAATGTATTCTTCTGCTGTTAAAAACGGAGACTATTCTGTTCTTCCATAAAGATATTTATTACAACAGTTATGTATCTTGAGATAGTAAGTGTACTTCATATGTCTTCATGTTGTGGCCATTGTTCCAAAAATACTCTTAAAGATCGCAGTTATGGGTAGTGACAGTTTCGTTCTGTGCCCATTTGTTTCGACAACGAAATTATTTGTTCTAAGCCATAGGATGTTGTTTCGTGATAAATTAAATTTGTTTCGGCAACAATGAGTTGTTCAGTAACTTATAAATTGTCAAGTCTTTTAAGAACCATATTGTGAGCAATCACCTTCCGATTAATGGTGAAATATAAGAAGTAGCCATGGAATTATGTGTAAACGATTAAATATGGCTAAAGATAGGATTTTATATGCCTTTGGATAAGTGAATGAAAACAGTGATGGAATCTTTTTAAACTTGTGGTTATAAAGTGGGTGGTGTCCATCTGTAAAAAATAGTGCATAGTGAGGTCCTATGACAAGAAAGTTGTTGTCTTCTCCCAATGTGTGCACGTGATGGACTCCTTCATCTTCTACTAAATGGTTCTCATCCTACGGCCGTCTCCATTTTCTTTAAAAACTTTAGCCATTTCATTTTAGAAAGTGTGAGATTTTCCCCAAGGGCCAAAATCCATCATTCTTTTCTGCATTCTCCTATTCTCTATCTTGTGCATCTGTGTCCTCTTCATCAGTCAGCCCCGACAGCAAAGGTGGGTTGAGCTTTAGTCCCAACCATCGAGTCTTTTTGGCTTGCATGGCCCTCTTGTATAATGGTTCCCTTTCCAATGCACCCCTCAGTCTTTCTGGAGTATGATACTTCTTGTTCTTGAGGCTATGTGGGAGGCTATTCCATCTCCTCTGGTTAGCCATAATGCACTCCTCTTCTATCTGCATAGAAACATCATCAAAGTGGCCTATCACTTGGTTTTGAGTACGAAGGTAGCTTTCAACCAATGCATGGTCCTTTTCAATCTCTCGATGGTTAACCATGACTCCTCTTGGGCTAAACACTTCTGGTCTGAGATATAAGGGTTCTCTATTTCTTCTTCCCATGACCTTCCATATCTCTTTAGCTCTATTGTCCTCATTCACCATCCAAGATGCTAGAGCCATTAACTGCATATCCCCCATTGTAGGATTGGGGTCCCAAATCTCCATATTTGTTAGCACAAATTTATGCATATAAAACTCTGCCATCTTTCCCTAATCAGCTATGTTGTCTTTCTTGTAGAACTTCATGAATCGCCTACAATCTAGGAAAGGGAGTGATCCATGGGAGGCTAGAGTGTTGATTTGAAATAGAAGCCATTGTTCTTTGAGGTACATAACATATGAGTCAGAGGGGAATCTGTGCTGAAGGGCTTCTATGCATAAGTCCTCCATGGTGGCTACTTGCTCCTCTTTTTGCTGCAATTGCTCCTTTAGCGCTACATTCTATGCGTGTGCCTTCTACAGCTTTCATAAATATTTCTTCGATTCCCTCCTCCCCCCTTGGTGATTCTTTAATGATGATCGAGCTTATGGGAGAATTTTATGCCTTTCTCTGATTCTTGTCAGCTCTGGAATACCTAGAGGTCTGCCTTTTTATTTTTGCGCTTAGAGGAGCCATGGCGACAGTTATCTTTTTGTAGTGAGGGGATGTGACGTTGGGTTGTGAGTCTGTGTCTCGCCCACTTTCTGCTATCTCTATGACTTCTATGGCCATGTCTTCTGTTTTTCTTCGACCCTTTCTCTCTCTCTCTTCTTCTTCTGGTTCTTCTTGTTTCTATTGTTTCTTCCTCCTCTTCTTCTCGTTCTTCTTGTTTCTTCTGATCTACCCTGGGTTTCTTCTTCTTCTTTTTCTTTTTTTCTTCTTTCTGGTTCTTCTTCTTCTTCTTCAAGCGCTACGTGATTCCTTCGTTCCTCTCCCTATAAAAATTGTCAATTCACTGGTTTGGATGAGACGACATCTCCTTTTATTAGATGACCAACTAAATTTGGAGTGCCAATATAACTCCGCTCAGCTCCAGCTCTATCGTAGACAATTGGTTCCTCCTCCCTGTTAATTTATGATGGACTGCGCATTTTCCTCCCCTTGTTATCCTCTACTCCATTGATTTAAAAATTTTCTTTTGCATGCCTAGGTGGCATGTACTCCCAGTTTTATTCCAGCCATACCTCACGGTGGTGGCCGAGTTAACTGGCCACCTTTCTGCCCCTCAAACTCTAAGTCTGCAAATTAATTATTTCTGGCTATTATGAATGCGTAGCAAGGGGTGAGAGCTTATACCTGAGTTTACATGTTGTTTCCAAGGCAGTTGTAGGAGTTGGAGGTTTGAGACAATCATTTTTAGATGCTGCATTCTTCACCATATTCCTGTTCTCTAAGTGAGCAGCGTGCTGAAGGAGCAGCTTCCTGAATGAGATGCTAATCTCTGTTTGTTGTTTCTCTCTGTTGTGGATGTCGCATGGGGTGCTTGAGATGACATGGGTGGCATTCTCATTCTCTTGTATTCTGTTATGCATCTGCCCTTGTTGTTCTTCTTGGCAGTCCATGAACAAATTTGTTTTTGAAGGAACTTCCTGATGTTTGTAGCAGTTTGTTTGTGTGTTGCTTCTCTTGCTACATTGTGCTCAGGAATGGCGGAGTGTGGTGTATGGAGGTGATGGAGAAAATTATGAAGATGAATGGAGTGAATAATGGGATGGACAAAAAGATAGAAGAACGGAAAATAATATGAATGCTTCCATGTGTTTTCCAGAAACCATTAACAACCTGAAAAACAACAAACACAGAAAAACATAGTGATGCGGATGCATTTTTTGGTTTTATTCCTTTTCACTTTTTTTTTTCTATTTTTTTTCGAAAGAAAGTGGGCTGCCTCCGTGGAGGTTTTCAACCCACAAACTTCCCTTGGGTGCCTCATAGAGGTTTTCACCCATGGATCTTTATTCTTTCTTTTTTTCCCTTTTTTTTTTTTTTTTTTTGAGCAAGTGAGCTGCCTCCATCGAGGTTTTCAACCCACAAGCTTATTATTATTATTATTATTTTTCTTTTGTCAAGAGGTGTGGTAAACTATGGAGTTTCCCATCACATACACCTCTCTGCTTATTGAATTGATGAATTCTGCCCTTGACAAAGGCTTCTTGTAAATTTTAAGTATGTGACCATTGACAAGCAAGGGGATCCCTTCCTCATTTATGGTCCTGATTTGAACTGCACCATTATCAAAGCATATCTCCACTGTTTAAGGCCCCAACCATCTTGTCATCAGCTTGCCTTTAGAGTCTTTAAACCTTTAATCATACAACAATGCCCAATCTCCTTCTTGGAAGGTCTTTTCTTTGATGTTCTTGTCATGCCATACCTTCAGTTGAACTACCTCTGTGTGAAGAAGTGCTTTCATTCTGAACTCATCCAATCCATTTAGTTGCAGCAACCTCTCTTTTTGGGCATTTGTTATATCTAGATTTAATTCAGCTGCCATTCTTAAAGTATTGAATTCAAACTCAACTGAAAGTAGAGCTTTCTTACCATAGACTAGTTCATAAGGTGTGAATCTTGTTGTTGTCTTCCAAGTGGTGTTGTAGGCCCAAGTAGCTTCTACCAATCTATCTGCCCAAATATTTTCTGTTTTTGCTCACAACCTTGGTGAGGATGCTCTCTAAAGCTCTCTTAGTTACTTCTACTTGGCCATTCACCTGAGGGTGATAGGCAGTATAAGTTCTATGCTTAATATTGTGCTTCCTCAAAAGATTCTCAATAAGGTGAGAGATGAACTGTGATCCCTGATCAGTGACTATTTCTCTGGGATATCCAAATTTGTAAAACACATTCTCCCACAAAAATTCTGCTACTTTCTCCTCGGTTGTTACCTTCACTGCTTTTGCTTCAGCCCACTTTTTCAGGTAATCATTGCAGACTATGATATACTTCTTTTGTTTGGATGGTGGATCGATAGGTCCAACAAAGTCCATGCCCCACTTGTCAAATGGCTCTAGAGCCACTTGAGGGTGTAAAGTCATTTCATCCCTTTGTGTGGGTTTCCCCATCCTTTGGCATTGGTCACACCTGCTAGTGTATCTTATGGAATCTTTATGAAGGGTGGGCCAATAATATCATGCCTGCAACACTTTGTAAGAAGTTCTCTTTGTAGAAAAGTGGCCTCCACATGGTTTGTCATGACATTCAAAGATGATATCAAAAACTTCTTCCTCCCTTAGACATCTTCTTAGGATTTGATCAAGGCCTATATTAAAGAGATTCCCCCCAATCCATGTGAAAGGAGCGCTTTTTCTGATGATTCTTCTCCTCTCCCTGAATGAAAGATTAGGACGGAGTCTTCCAGAAACTAAGTAGTTGGCTATATCAGAAAACCATGATGAGAGTGCTAATATGGAAAAGAGGTGTTCATATGGGAGTTGGTCATCCACCATTCCTTCTTCACCTGCAGGGAGAACTAACCTTAACAAAAAATCTGCAACAACATTTTCCTTTCCACGTTTATGAACAATAGTCAATTCAAATTGTTGCAAAAGTAACAACCATCTAATTATTCTAGCATTAACATCTGGTTTGTTCATTATATAATTGATGGATGCACGGTCAGTGTGAGAAAAGGTCTGATATCCAATGACATAATGCGTGAATTTGTTTAATGCATGGACAATGGCCAACATCTCCTTCTCAGTAATAATATAATTCAACTAGGATTTGGAAAAATTCTTGTTGATGAAATAAATGGCATAAGGGATTTTGTCCTCTAATTGTCCTAATGCTTCCCCTACAGCTTTGTTGGATGCATAAGTATGGATGTGGAAAGGCAGAGTCCAATTTGGACCTCGGAGGATGGGGGCAGTAGTCAACTGATTCTTAATGAGCTCAAAAGCCTCTTGACAAGGACCAGACCAAATAAACTCAGAATCTTTAGCCAATAACCCAAATAATGGTGAAGCCATCTTGCTGAAATCTTTGATGAACCTTCTATAGTAACCAACTAAGCCTAAGAAACTCCTAACATCTTTCTTATTTTGAGGAGCAGGTACCCTTTTGATGATAGTGATTTTGTTCGGGTCTACCTGCATTCCTGCTTGGGATATGGAGTGTCCTAATACAACCCCTGCTTTCTTTAGGAATTCACACTTTTCTGGGCTCAAGGAGAGATGCATCTCAATGCACCTTCTTAGTACTTTACCCAAAATGGAGAGAGCTTCCTAGAAGTCATCCCCATATGGTGTGAAATCATCCATGTAAATTTCGACAGATTCATGGACTAACTCAAAAAATATGCTCATGAAAGCTCTCTGGAAGGTGGCTAGGGCATTACATAACCCAAAGGGTAGGACTCTATAAGAAAAGTTACCCCAAGGGCGGGTGAAAGTAGTCTTATCCTGGTCTTCAGGGCTGATTTGAATATGATTGTACCCACTGAACCCATCTAAGAAGGAAAAGAACTTCTTCCCTACAAGGCCATCCAGGACTTGGTCTATAAAGGGAAAATGGAAATGGTCTTTCTTGGTGGCTTTGTTAAGTTCTCGATAATCAACACAAATTCACCACTTCCTATTCTTCTTTGGGACCCGGACAAGAGGAGATACCCACTCACTGTCGGATATAGGATATATGAACCCCACATCCAATAGTTTCTGCAACTCTTCTTTGACTATGTCCTTTAGAGCCGGGTTCATTCTTCTTTGGGGTTGTCTCACAGGCTTGCATCATTCTTTGATTTAAATGTGATGTTTTCATACTGAAGGATGCACCCCTTTCATTTCCTTGTAATCCCAAGAAAATGCTTCAATATTTTCTTTCAAAAGCTGGCATAACTACTTCTATTCTTCATTTGAGAGGTTTGGGTTGATTTTCAGAGATATGAATGGGCCAAACTCGACAACCTTGGTGGTTTTAGAGGTTGTCTCAACTGATTGCACCTCCATGCAATGTTGGCTTTCATACTCTTTGAATAGGGTTTCGAGAGGAGTGTTAGTGGAGGACTGGTTTTGTATGGCATGGTCGATGAGTTCATATTCATCAAGTTCCCCCCCTCTAAGGATAACATATATGGTACACATAGGAGCAGTGTTATATAACTCATATTCTTCATCCTCCAACCATATAAGGAGATCATGATCAATGGAAGGTTGGGCTGGAGGATATAACACTAGATGTTTAGACAAAGGACCATTTTTTATAGTCATGTTTCCAACCTGACAACTAATATAAGCATTTGCAGTGGCTAACCAAGGTCTCCCGAAGATGAGAGGATAACCATTAAACTTGGTTTTTGGCTGCAGGACCACGAAATCTGTAGGATACTCCCAAGAGTCAATGGTAACCATAACATCCTCAACAATTCCTTCCGGAGTTACTGTGGACCGATCTGCAAGTTGCAAAATTGTTGTGGTTTTCCTCAAAGTCCTTGGAGATTAAGTTTCAACATAGTTTCCTTGGTCGTGATATTGATGGAAGCCCCTAAATCAATCAAAGTCTTAGGGACTGTGACACCATATATATGTACATCAACAACTAGACTACCATGGTCCAGGTATTTTGGAAATATCACCTTCCCCAGCATCAGGTCAGAAATTTGTCCTACCACATTGATGGTGGGGGTATCTCTCTTCCTCCTTCCAGGTTTCTTGAAGCATTTTTCTTTGATGAGCCTATTGTAGATAGGGACATCCTTAATGGCCTTGAGAAGTGGTATCTTTACACAAAAAATTTCTAATTCTCCCAGGAGTTCAGTCTCCTCTGGGGTATGCTGACTAGGGTGGATCAAGTGCTTGAAAAAGGAGGTTGTTGGATCTAAGTGTTATCTTCTTCCTTTTCCTCCTCAACCTCCACATGTGGAGATGGGGGATGGTTGTCTGGGAGTACTCTTCCCGACCTGAGATTAACCTCCTGTATCTCCACAACATAAGATAGATGGGATGTTTCTCCACTGGGAGCCTACTGTGCCTGTCTGTTGTTCGGGTTCGGATTGGGTTGTGCTGGTATAGGTAGCCTAGGTGGAGCAGCATGAGTAAGCTGAGTTTGAGGTTGGGGTGGAGATATTAGAGCAGGTAGTTGATTTTTTTGAGGCCTCCACCCTTGGGATGGATTGTTCCACTGAGGTTGTTGTGGAACATACTACTGAAATGGTTGGTTTACTGGCTAAGGATGATATGAAGGGTTGGAAGGCTAATTAGGAGGTGTAGACCAAGATGGAGGAGTGGGGGTGTACCAAGGTTGCATGGGTGCACTCTGATTTTTGTAATAGTAAGAGTGAGGTGCACCTTGCATACCCTATTGATATGGTCGAGGTCCCTAAGGCCTTCTCTGGTTGATGAAACAGAGTTGCTCTGGCATTGTTTCCCCACCTTGATATACAACTTTAAGTCTAGGTAAGGAGGGACACTTGTCTATGGCATGATTCTCTTCACAGACTAAGAAAACCTCTATGACATTCAGTGGACATTCATTTCTTGGGTGTTTCCTGGTACATCTATGACAAAATATGGCTAGGGCTCTCTTTGATTCCTCTTGCTTGCTTTTGACTTGCATTGTGTCCATTTTCAAAGAAAAGGTGTGCAGCATGTCACTCTTGAATTCCTCTAGCATGTTTCCAATCTCATGTTTTATGAAGATGGAAGAGGAAGGGGTATTGGATGTACTTTGGCTAGCTCTTCCCTTCTTCCTAAATTCCATAGAATGGTTCCGGAAGATAGTTTTGATTGTTTCCTAGGGTTTTTGGTAGATATCTCCTCCTGATAACATATTCCAGGTTTTTATCATCTCTTTACTGATCCCTTGAAGAAGTACAAGTTTAAGTGAGTCAGGATCAAGAGTACAGTTGGCTCTCTTATGGTTCAATTGAAACCTCTCTTCATAATCCTCTAGGGATTCATTAGGCCCTAGAGTCATCCTAAATATCTCATCGTTAGTTTCCTTGGACCTACAGTAGTATTTGTAGTTGCTGCTGAAGGTCTCTTCCATCTGTGCCCAGGTAGTGATGCTATCCCCAGGCAGACCCATGAACTAGTGCAAGGCTGCATCCTTCGGAGTGGATGGGAATAGCTTCAAATTCTTATCATCAAAGGTGTAGTCATAAGTCCTATAGACAACATCAAATTCAAACATGAATGTGTCAAGGTCCTGAGAGGTAAGTCCATGGAAGTGTGGAAGAGCTGAGGGGCTAATGTTTTTCATCTTAGTGTCCCCATCTGCCTCTCTTATGGGAAAGGCTCTCTGGGTCCCAGCCATGGCTAAGATAGGTGAAGCATGTCCCTCAGTTGAAACAAGGTCTTCTTCTGCTTCCCCAATAGGATCCTCAAAATATTCAAAAGGCTCTCCTATAGGGGGTTCAATCTCACTGCCACTGAAGAAGAGTGAAGGGTGGCTAGGAGGTGATGTGGGGGTTTTAGATAATGTTTGTCTTTGAGTATTCGTAGTCCTACGAGGCATGAAAATCAGATCTTTTTTGTACTTTTTCAATATTTCTGAAGTGACATGAAAAGAAAGGAAAGCATAAAAGAATGTTGAAACAAAATCAAAATATCTACTAGACACCTCCCTCGCAACGACGCCAAAAATTGGTGAGCCCTAATATTGCACCAAGAGTGTTGCAACTCCCAGGGGATGCCCTACTTTACTTTATCAACCCGGGGTTCATACAAACTTTGAGGTGACAATGCTATATACACAACATATGCATTATGTTCATGTCATCTTCTTCTACTTCAGGAAAGGGTGCTATTTCTTAAATTATGAGAACAACTGGAAAGTAAATTTCTGGAAGGAAATGACAGAAAGGAAACTGAACTAAATTGCTAGAAAGGAATGCCAAGAATGAAACTAATTTAATTTGCAGAAAACAGATAGCAGAAAGGAAATTAATTCTAAACCACACTTAATTTGGCCAAATAGCTAAACACACTCTACCTATCCTGTGATCTATCCACCATACTCCTATCCATGCAACTAAACTATCCATGCCTTAATTTTAATTAAAAAGAATTAATTTGCAGCTTAGAGTGAAGAAAAAGGGCTGAGAGAGCTAATGGGGGATTCAACACATGAAATGAGGTTTGGAAGTGGAAAGAGGGGATTAAACCCTTAAAAAAACTTTATGATAGCGTGAGAAATAGCGTTGGAGCAGACAGAGGGGGTTAAACCCTTAGGAAACCTTATTATAACGCAAGAAATGACTTCGGATTGAGAAGAACTCAGAAATGCGATGGCAGAATTCGATGGACAACAAAAGTTGCGATGTGTGATGTCGTAATCGCAACTTCACAAGTTTAAATGGATGGAAGTAAGGACTTAACGAAATGGACTAAATGGTGCGCAATGCAAAGAGTGACGTGGCGGGTCGTGAATCGCAATATCGCAAGTTTACAAGGATAGCGGTAAGGATTAACAGGAATAAACTAAATGGTGCACAGTGTGAAGAGTGATGTGGCAGGTCGCGAATCACAATATTACAAGTTTACAAGGATAGCAGTAAGGATTAACGGGAATAAATTAAATTGTGTGAAATGTGATTTGTGTTGCAGTAAAGGTTGCGTGAACCGATTTGCGATGTGATAAGTTCCGCGGGATGCGATTTGTGATGTGTTAAGTTATACAGGACGCGATTTGCGATGTGTTAAGTTTCATGAGATGCGATGTGCGATCGAGATGACGTTGTGGTGGAAAAATCCAAGAGTTGCAATTTGTGATTTCGCAATCACAAAGAATGAGCAGTGAGTGTTAACAGTAGAAGGTAGACGGTGCGAAGTGTGATTTCGCAATTTCGCAATCGCAACGAATGGGCGATAAGTGTTAAGGTAATCGTTAAATGTTGCAATTGCGAAGTGCAACGTATGGTGGCGGGAGTCTCGAGGAGAAAATGCGGAGGTTGGGTTTTCGATGGTTCTGTATGGTTTTTTACGTGTTTTTCGTAAAAAGGGTAAGGCGGTCATGAACGAAGAAAAACAGAGAAGTAAGGATGAAGAGCTTAAGGGTGCTTGAAAGAAGTAAGTGCAGTGCTAAGGTGAGAAGTAAAGGAGGGAAATGGAAGTGTAAGAGCAGTGCTCAGAAGTGAAGCACACCTGCGGATTCATGTGCGGGAAACAGACATAAATGCAGGATGAAATAGTGAAGGAAAGGCTTGGACTTGGTAATAAAAATTCTTCCTCGAACTCGAACAGAAAGAAATTTTTGCCTATGGGAAGGTCTGCCCCTACTCAAACTCTATTGACAAAGATGAGAGGGGGGGAGACTTGACCATAGTTTTGGAGTTTTCCCTCTATTTCACTATGCATAAGCAATTAAAACTACAACAACACAAAAACTAAATAGCAATGAAACTTATCAGAAGCAAATCTAACTTAAATGACAGAGGCAAAACTAGCTAAATGTTAGAAAGGAAAAGATAATAACAACAGAGAAGCTGAGGCACATGGATTGGGCCCTAATCCACAAGCCTAGCCCTCTGAACTTAAATAAATCAAATGAAATTAGTCTGCTAATTTCATAAAATAATAACTGCATACATCTATGAAATTTTTGATCCCTGAATAAAACAAAAATATTCAATAGTTCACAACAATAATTTTGAATGGAAGCGAGACTAGGATAGACTAACTCTTCCTAGCTCTAGCTCTGCTCTATTTATTCTACAGAACAACTACCAACAACTCCCTAGAAAATGGTGATTGAGTCCACTCGAATCCAAGTAAACCAATATTGAGTGCTCTCCTCTTTGAGTTGCTCAGCTGCATATGGAACTCGAATTGCTGGAGAGAATCCTTGGGGATCCTTCAGCCGCTTGTGGAATTCGAATTGCTGGAGAGAATCTTTGGGATACTTCGGATGCCTTTGAGGGTGGACAATCCTCCTATAATTTATCATTTTTCTCTCCTCCAAGTCTTTGTGATAAAATCTTTATAAAAATGCTTAATAAATCATGATTTTCTGCACTCAGCCTTATATTAGGCACTCAGAGTATGTTAGCCTTAATCACCACCTATACTAGCATCATAAACCCAAATAATAATAAAAATGCAATAAAAACATATCTAAGAAGGCAAAAAGGTGACTATTAACCCCTCCAAATACGTCTAATGATGGAGCTCATCACCTATCTGCATAAATTTTCTGTTTGGCCTATGTTTCCTTTAGATTATTCTTTATTACCTGCATTTCCTGTTCCATTTCTGTTAACATGTCCATTCCAATCAATACCGTATTCACCAGATCAATCCAACTGATGGGATGATTACAACTCTGCCCATACAATGCCTCAAATAGACTCATCCTCAGTGATTATTGGTAACCATTATTGTAAGAAAAATCAACCAACGGAAGGTACTCCTCCCATCTCCTTTGTTGATGCATCACATACATATTCAACATGTCCTCTAGAATCTTGTTGGCCCTCTTTTTCTTTCCATCGGTCTGCGGATGCTAAGCTATATTGAAGGCCCACTTTGTATCTAAACCTGCAAACAACTCTTTCCAGGACCTAGAAGTAAACTTAGCATCCCTTTCTAACACAATCTTATTTGAAACACCACGAAACCTGAATACCTATGCTACATCATTGGTTGAATAAGTACACTTCACTGGAATGAAGTGTGCTACATTTGTCAACCTGTCAACGAAAACCATAATCAAGCCATGTTTTCTAGATGTCCTCGGAAAACCTGTGATTAAATCCATGGAAATGACCTCCCATTTCCAATCTAGAATCGAAATCGGTTGAAGTAGTCCACTTGGATTCTTACACTCTGCCTTTACCTACTGATAGTCCAAACATCTAGCCAAAATATCTACCACATCCTTCTTCAGATTCAGGCAATAATATTTTTTCTTCACTGTTGTCAATGTCTATTGGTATCCTAGGTGACCTGAATATGGTTTCGCATGAAACTATCTCAAGATAATCTTGAGCTCATTGATGTCTGGCACATATATCTAGTCCCTAAATCTGACCAATCCATCTATTGAGAGACGATAGTCCACATCTTGTGTGCTTGTACCTGCACCCGTACATGTACCACTACATGTACTTGTACCTATACCCATACTTGTACCACTACTTGTACATGTACTCTGTTGTAACCTGTGCTTGAGCTTCATGTACATGTTATCCTACGGACCTGCCTATATGTTCTGAGCCTGTAATTTTTTCCCATAAGAAATCATAGCTGCTATGTGGTTTACATGTATCAACCTCCTAAGAACATATGAAACCCTATTCTTTTTATATTTAATGTACCCAATTTCAAATTAAAACTCACTGATCGTGGCCAACCATCTATCTTGCTTGGCAATCAGATTCAGTTGGTCAAACAAGTATCTCAACCTACTGTGATCACTCATCAATACAAGCCTCCTGCCCAAAAGATAGTGCCTCCACATTTTCATTGCATGGATGATCATTGCCAACTCAATATCATATGTCGGATAATTCTGCTCGTGCTCATTTAGTTTTCGTGACGTATAACATACTACATGTCCTTCCTGCATAAGAACTCCACGAAGTCCTCTATTTCAAGAATATGTGCATACCACAAATTCTTTGTCCAAATCTATTATCTTTAACATTGGAGAATTTGTCAAGAAGTTCTTTAACTGTTCAAAAATCATTGCACATTCCTCTGTCCATTCAAATTTCTTACCTTTCCTCTAGAGCGATGTAATAGGATATGCAATCCGAGAGAGGTTCCTGATGAACCTCCATAGCCTGATAACCCCATAAATGATCTTACCTCATCCACATTTCTAGGAGCTTCCCATTCCATGATAACTCTTATATTCTCTGGATCCACTATTATGTCTTCCTTGGAGACCACATGCCCCAAGTAATGTACATATGTCTAAAAGAAACTTCATTTACTAAGCTTAGCATACAATTGTTGCTCTCTTAGAAATCTCAACACTGCTACTAAATTCTCGACATGTCCTGCCTCATTCTTAGAATATATCAAGATTTCAATAATGAATACAATAATAAATTTGTCCAGATACAAACGCAACACATTATTCATCGAGCACATAAAGGTAGTTGGAGAATTATTCAAATCAAATGGAACTACAACAAACTCATAATGCCCATACCTGGTCTTGAAAGTTGTCTTGTAAATATCCTCTTCCTTGATGCATACCTGATGATATCCAGATCTCAAATCAATATTTGAGAACAATGTTTCTCCCTTCAACTGATCAAATAAGTCATCAATCCTCGCCAATAGATATATGTACTTGATGGTCACCTTGTTCACCTGCTTGTAATCAATGCATGACCTGAGAGTACCATCCTTCTTCTTCACAAACAATACTAGTGCACCCCACGATGATACAGTTGGCCTAATGTATCCCTCGTCAAGAATTTCCTTCAACTGCAACTTCCACTCTACTAATTCTGGAGTGATCATCTTGTACGGTGCCTTTGGTGTTGGTGGTGCCCTTGGTACTAACTCAATGGAGAAGTCCAATTATATGTGAGGTGGCAACTCTGAGATATCTAATGGAAATACATCCTGAAAATGTTGTAAGATCGGGTACCTTCTGAATATCTCTGCATCCTCATCCTCCTTACCTTTGTCACTAGAAATATGCACTGCAAATAACACACACCCTTTTCTACAACTGTGCTTTTCCTGCATAGTTTTCACCAACCTAATTGATGTTTCTTTCTTCTTACCATGTAAGATTCTCTACTCCCCATTGTCATCCAAGCACTCAATGGCTTTGTCAGAACAATCCATTTTGGTCCTATGAAGATATAACCAATCCATACCCAAAATCATATGATATGACCCCAACGGTAATAAATTCAAATTGGTTGATGTAGGCATTCCATTCAACTCAAATGCACAAGCTCTTACACAATCATGAACTCTCCTCTTGGTACTTGTAGCCAACTGCACTAACCAATATTTTGCATGCGCTTCTTTATTCAAAGCACACTTATCCACCAAGTCAGGGTTAACATAACTATAATTAGATCCAGGTTCAATCAAAATAGAAACAACTTGATCACAAAGCTTACTATCCATCTCAATAATAAATGCCTGATGATCGACCTGCATGTTATCCAACACTGCATATATATGAGGAATGATCTTCCCAACATCCCCAATAGTTTGCACCTCCTGTGCACTATATATCTTGGGCCTACCACCCTATTTCCATGGAAAATCCCTTTTAAGATTCTCCTTACCACATGTCCAACACTCCAACTATCTTGTACCATCACCTCTATTCTATTGTTGTGACCCACGTCCCTGTCTAGCTACATCGAACTTTTTATGCGGTGCAACATTCTCTTTCTCTTATGCATTCTAAGATCTTGTTATTTTCGGCTGCCATTTACCTTTACCTTTATCTTTCCCTTTCCATCCTTGTTGAGATTCATTATTACGCTTTGACTTCTCATAACAATGTTTCAATTTCCAAATAACTTCCTCAAGTGATTGATGCTCATCATACTTAATCTGATATTTAAATGTTAACGGAAATCCAATTACAAATCTCTGAACTTTAGCTTTCTCATATTTAAGATACAGTACATACCTCAAAATATCCAAGAACTTGGTTGTATATTCCTCATCTGTCATCAATCGCATTTTAAGCTCATATAATTCCTTGGATATTTTCGTACTTGCTTTCTGACAAGTCCTTATTTCTGAAAAGTCTTTTTAATTCATGCCAACTCAACTCCTCTGTCCTGATGTCTCTGACCCACCAGATATTCGCTTTCTCTTTCAGGTTGAAGATAACTATTATGGCTTTCATATTCTTTGTGTACTCATGCAGTTCAAAGAACCTCTTCATGCAAAGTAACCAAGCCTCCATGTCCTCAAGCTTCTTCAAATATCCAACAAAGGTAGGTGGCTTAGATTTTTTAAACTCATCTCGCAAGTATCCCCTTTCACTCCTACTGTAAGAGTGATAATGATGACGATCATAATGCCCATCAGAACCAGAACTAGAGTAGTACCTGAGTCCATCATCTCTCCTATCAGGAGTATCCAAGAGTCTACCATCTCTAATCATGTCATCTCTATCTAACATGTGACCACCATGATACCTACTTC
This sequence comes from Pinus albicaulis, assembly GCA_034641835.2. Taxonomy (NCBI): domain Eukaryota; kingdom Viridiplantae; phylum Streptophyta; class Pinopsida; order Pinales; family Pinaceae; genus Pinus; species Pinus albicaulis. The sequence continues at coordinate 1,092,431,587 of CM076582.1, forward strand.
CATATGCCCCATTAGTTTTGTCCTCATATCCATGGCTGATCCGAAGTGGCCCCTATATCTGCAATTCTGACAAAATTTGAAGAATTATTGCATTGACTTATGGTTGTTTCTCCTGTGCCTGCATGATTCTCTCATTGTCTACTTTGCAACTTCTTATTTCTGCCTTCAAGCTTCTCAATGTGTCTGCTAAATCAGAAGAGTGCCCAACACCACACTTCTCATCTAATCCACGAGGAGAATCTCGGGAACTATATTCTACCATCTTGCTATTCATCTTGATCTCTTCCTACAAGGCATACTATGTCAACTAAACCAAATCATAAACAAACCAACGTACTTTGGTATAATTTAGGGAGGATATCGCATCTGCATGACCGACCATATTAGCACAATACGCACACACACATATATAACATAATCAAGTAAACATATAATCATCATTTCAACCATTGTCCAGTTACCATGCATGATGTCACAACCATAACACCAACTAGATACAATGCATGCATAAAAACATATGTATGACACACATGCATACACAATATATAGAAACACTAACATGCACAATCAATGCATAACCGAAATACATTAACCACAATTACATTCAACAATGACACTGTCAACTTTCACATGGCGGCACAACTAAAATGATAACCAACACCACGCATACACAACTAGTACATAGACCACAAGCATAATAACACATATGCAACCGACATGTATGCATGACCAACACACAACCCATTCAGTCCAAGTGGTGATCCATGCCCTCATATCACTCTGTAACACCGTCCTCCCACATTCACCCAAGTTAACCGGTTCGATGGGGTAAACATGTGACGAGAGGCTACTATGATATGATTCAACTCCCCATGTACAGTTAAGGAAGTGGAACCAACACGACACAACCAATATGACCTTATACACATGCTATTGAGCCCTCAAGAGCCATTCAACCCTTCCAAGTGATCAACCCCGGAGACAACCTAGCATTTTACTGACCTAGAGCCTCAGTCGCTCCCATGACATGCGCATGCATGCGATTGGGACACTCTAGTCACTCCCATAGCAAGGGCATGCATGCGACTGGGGGATTTTCTAGGTAGTTTTGTGCCAGCGACCCCATATTCTATGCCACTTTTTCAAGGCCAGGACTCAGGCCACTTCCCATAACTACATGAATTTTCTATAAATGATAAGTAACATAGAAACAATGATACAAATTCAAATACTTGAACAAGGACTTAACTAGACCCCTACTAACCATGACATACATTTCGTCAAACATGTCACAAATATGCATTCTACAGGTCATAATAACATATCTGAGCATATGGGTTTCATACTTATCTCAGAATCACTAAGAAGCATTGATGCCTTATCACATTAGATGCATTATCATCTATTAGGTCATATATTCATTGTTCATTCATTTATAAATAAAAACATGATGAGATCCATGCATCATCATTGTCATAAAACAAACTCATAACCGACATCTAAAAAACATAAATAATAAGGATACAATAACCATAAATGCCACATATGATCCAATAAACTTTCACATAAAATACCAAGGAAAGGAACTCTTATTAATGAATTCAAAAGCCAACTAGGTCTGGGACATCCACGTTCCACCCAACCATAGATTCCTGAACCAAATCTCTCTTCAGCCAATCACCCCCATTCCATATTCCAAGCATGAATGTGGGACTCAAAACTAAAAATCATCCATGGATTCCCAAGGCTACACCACCTCATCCACATCAATAAAACAATGCTTTACCACAATCCTCACCAGATCACTAGGCCATAAACAAGCATGGATGCCACCGGATTTCTCCACCTACACCATGAGGAATTTTCCTATCTCCTAGTCTCTAGGATTTACCGCAATCCAGAGTCTGATCAAAGGATCAATAGGAAATAATCAAGACACCAACCTTCAGGCTTTACCGTATATCTTGCCATTCATTGGCCAAGTATTCCTAGGCATGATCAAGGGCACCCACCTCTAGGATTTACCATATATCCCGCCATTCAACGGTCGAGGATTCCTAGGTCCACTGAGGCACACAATACCTGGATTTACCGCAAACCACAGTTTGGTTCAGGGGTTAGTAGGCCAGTGGATTTATCGCAATCCATAGTTTGTTTCAGGGATCACTAGGCCATGTGTTCTCTCATGAAGAGATCCACCTCACTTAGTTTCGATTCCATCCGGTAATACATATTAACCAAAACATGAGAACCCCATCACACCATGGCTATCTAGAAATGGAAAGGAAAGGCTGAAGAACACTATCAAACCTGGAAACACCCATGCTAATGACAACAAGAGAACCAATAACACACATGCATAACCATGCATGTCAAATCTAGCAAGGAAATCACACATGCAATTTGATACTTGCAAGTAAAATCGTTGTAACTGCTTGATCCTACTTTTCCTTGCTTGATCTTTGCTCCCTATTTTCCTTCTTTGACTTTCTTGATCCAATGTTTAAGTGCTCCAAGTAACTATAAGTGTCCAAGAGTGCGAGAGAGAGAGAGAATAGAGAGAGAGAGAGATCCAAAACTAAACTGACAAAAAGGTACAATGACAAAAGGTACCAATTGATCCTCATAAGCCTTTTTATTAATGAGGCCTCTATTTTCTTCATTATCCATTACTTTTCCTTCATTTTCCTCCTCACATGAAATTTTTGACCTTTCACCTTCCTTTGCTCCTAATTTCCATTATTTTTCATAAATAAATTGCCAAAAATTCCATTTTTGCTTTCCAAAGCCTTTGCCAAATTCCTTAGCCATAATAAACCAAATGAACACCCACACTATGATGTTTTTCCCAACATTCAGCTTGGAATAAGTTCCCATAACCATGGTTATTATTTTGTCTTTATTAACTTTTATTACATGAAATTTTTGCTAAGGTCGTTACATAAGCCACACTCTGAATGACACCAAAATAACCAAATTTTTGTGAAGAAGTTATTGCAAATCCTTGCATTATTATTTGTAAATCCTCTTTCACTGATAGAACCTTCATGCATACTTCGTTCCCAAATTCCATTTCATTTTCCTTCATATATCTATCTTCATAACTACCAAAAATTTGTGTACTTGACCCAATATTATCATTTGAAATCCTCAAATAATAGCCTTGAGAAACAAATAACAATACCATGCCTATTGCATATTGCTTGTAAGATGAAGAACTCTTTAAATTCAAAAACCCATTGATCAAGATATAAACACCAAAAACAACTGCATTGATATTCAATATAATAAAACATAGGAGACTATTTCGATGGTTCCCAGATTGAGGGTTCGCAATTTTAGTTTTCTTGGTCGTAGGTGGTTTGACTCTGAAGCAGGTGACAACCATGGACATAATGAATAGACGTCGATGGAGCTCTCTAAAGGAGATGCTAAGGTTGCAAAACCTTTTAATTCCCAAGGCCCAAATGGGTATGTCCACTAGTGGAGGTGGCATAACAGGTATCACTTGTGGTGAATGCATTGCACTCGTGCAGGCAGATCAGGGAACAAAAACCAACGTGTCAAATTTCTATTGGGAGGACGATGACAAAAATACACCTTTGTGATTGGTTGAATCTGCATAGCCAAACCCCGTAGAGGAACACCTATCGGCGTAAATATATTATGTGTGATTTGTTCCCCACAAGGAAAAACCCAACCCTTATTTTTTACAAAGTGTTATAAAAGTCATTTTCTATGTTATTAGTCTCCTTGCTATGATAGGATTCTAGCAATCTATTTTCCTATTGACCACTACTAGTTTAAAATTAACTAAAGCTAATTATAATCTTTTAACTTTGAAAGCAAATATTTATTTTCCAATATCATTAAAAAAAAAAATTGGAAACGTTTGGTGGGATCATAACTTAAGGTCGCACAATACAATGCCAAGTGGATAACTGCATTATGAAACCAACTCCAAAAATAGAAGAAAAGAGAGATCAATGCCTTAGAAATAAGCCACTTCGAGGGGGCAACCTCCTTTGCATTACATAAATGAACAATTCTTGGATGATACAAATGAAAAAACCTTCGATATATAGGAGTCCATTGGGTCACAATATAATCCCAGCCGACCTAACAATAATAATGTTAGGGAACAATAATAACAATATGGGGGTTACAGGTACCTTTGATCTGAACATATTTTAAAACGGAGTTGCTGCAGAGATTTGCTTCATAGGGTTTTGCCTCAAATGAAACCCTGCATCCTCTGTCTGACCTCGTCACTGCCGACCTGCAGTCACTTGCTCCTCTGCCCTCTGACGTCGTAGAAGGACCCATGGCGGACGTGCAAGGAGGGGTCACCGACCTCTCCCATGGTCAATCCTCAGGCCTCATCCCTGGGTCCACTACATCAGACATCGGTACCAACATCCTAGTATTGTCAGCCTCGGGCAAGGTGAAGATCCCGTCGTCTTCTGGCCCATCAATCTCTGAGGCCCCTAACGCCTCCAAATGCATCCTGAAATGTGTAGAGTGACCCAAGATTATCCTTTCGACGCACAAAACTAATTCTAGAATCCAATTTATGAAATACCACGCAATTATTTGTAAATTCATAGGGTTATGGCCTACTAAAAAGGTCTCTCAGAGGATGGATAGCGGCCAGCTAGAAGCAGAAAAGGAACATCGGCCTCTAGCTAGGCCCGAAAGGTTTTTTCAACATGATCTTCACCTGCCTGGAGGAAAAAAACTGAATAATGGAGGGAGGACCCTATATTTTCAACTCAGGTGGTTTATTCTTGGGGAACTGGGTAGAAAATTTCAATCTGGACAAAGAGGATTTGTCCTAGGCTCCTGTTTGGATCCATCTTTATTCCCTTCTGCAGGACTACTGGGATGATCTATCTCTCAAGGAGCTGGGTAATCTTCTTGGAGAGTTTGTAAATATTCCAAAACAAACCAAGGTTAATAAATATACCTCATACGTGTGAATATGTGTCTACATGCATATCGCTAAAACCATCCTGGACTCCATCACGCTTCAGCATGATGACTTCGAATATATACAAACTTTGGACTATGAACACGTCACGTTAGGTGATGTCCTTTAAACCAGAACAATAATGGATCCAAAGAATAAAAAACTACAGACACCGAGGGATTCACAAAGGTCCACCACAAAATACACCAGAATTGGAAGAATATGGTAAGTACCACAAACAACCCTCCCTCCGCTAGCAACAATTTCGATATTTTAGCTAAGCAACATGATGATACCAATATGGAACTTGAACCCCCCTAAGGGGAGGCCTCTCAGTTTCTAGATGCGGTAGATAATGCCGGGAAGACCCCCTCCAAATAGGATTCTTCTCAAGGCAAGGGAAAATCCCAAATAGGCCTTGATTCCCATAAAACTAATTAAGGGCTGCAAGAGAAGGAGGACTCGTAAGAGGCACCTATGGAAGAAGATATCCTAGATCTGAATCTTGGAAATTTGGATATCTTAGTAATGGAAGATGCATGCAGGCACAAGGCTTTCAGCACCATAACTCCTAGCCAAACACAAACCTTAACCACTTTCTTGGATAGAGCGGTTCTAGGCATTGAAGGGGGCGTGTTCACAGATGGTAAAAAATAACTGAAAGAGGGTAAAAAGAGGGGAAGAAAGACATACCTTGAGAGAATATTCTTGGTAGGTCACTCCCTGGTGGACTCCTGGCAATATGCCCAGCTAACCCGGTTCTTCCCTCCCATTAAAAATTCTTAATGAAGATCATCTCATGGAATATAAGGGGAATCAACAGCCCCTCCAAGCATCGTATGATCTGAAAGAAAATTGAAGTTGAATATCATAGTATTTTAATGATCCAAGAAACCAAAAACGATAGTAATTCCATGGAAAATCTAACAGCTAAACTCTGGAAAGGCAACCAATCAATATTTGTGGACGCTTCGGGGGCGTCTGGAGGCCTAACAATCTCTTGGAACCCTATAGATTTAAGCCTCAATGAATTTCTTGTGACCAAAAATTCTATCTCAGCCTCCTTCCATCTGGTGGGAACATACATTAGGGGCTTTATAACCAATGTCTATGGTTTGCAAACTTTGAACTAAAAGATGAAGCTACTTAATCACTTGACCTGGATCAAGCTTCAAATCCCCCATCAACCCTAGATGGTCGGGCGATATTTTAACACGATCAAGAATTTGGGGGAGAAGAAGGGGGGAAGGAATCGAAACAAACCAGAGACAGGCTTATTCAGGGACTTCATAGAAAGCCAAGATCTGGTGGATATTCCTACCTCTAACGGAATTTTTACCTATAACAAAAGAAGAGGGGGTGTTCACCCAATAGCCATCAGGATAGATATTTTTCTGGTCACTGACAACTTCACCAATGTTGGATGGGACATCTCAGCAACTATCCTACCCCCAGCAGGCTCGGACCACTAGCCCATCTGCCTCTAGTGGGACCGTATGGGGTCCTACTCCAGAAAACCCTTTCGATTTGAAATTTTTTGGCTCACCCACCCCGAATTTATGGATACGGTCCATACCTGGTGGGCTGACTTGAAGATGTATGGTAAATCCAAAATGAACTGTTTCCAACAAAAGATTAGATATCTTAAAGCCAAACTTAGGATTTGGAATAAAAACACTTTTGGAAACATTTTCCAAGATCAGCAGAGGCTTTGACAACAAATGAAAGAGCTCCAACAAACTATTATTGTTTTTAGGCACAATGAGGAGACCTTGGCTAACGAAAAACATCTTATGCTCAAGTTAGAGGCTCGTAGACAACAAGAGGAAATCTATTGGCATCAAAAATCAAGAAGCAAATGGCTTAAAGAAGGCGAAAGGAACACAAAGTTCTTTCACCGATCTACCCTTCAACACTGCATGCACAATCATATCTCCACCCTTCGCACGACTCAGGGGATGCAAGTGCAAAATCATGAAGAAATAGCTCTAGAACTAGTGGACCACTTCAGAGATACACTCATGGAGCCCCTCCAGGATCGCTCATAGGACATACAAAAACACACATTGAACATACCAACTCTAGTCACCCCGGAGTAGAATGATATCTTCTTGAGGCCCATTCTGATGCAGGAAGTGGAGTAAGTGGTTGCTCAACTCCGAGATGGGAAATCCCCTGGCCCAGATGGTTTCACAACAAATTTCTTCCACTTCTGTTGGGACATGATCGAAGATGAAATCTGGGAAATTGTGGAAGAGTCAAGGAATTCAAAATGGATTCTCCCAGCTATCAATGCCACTTTTCTCATGTTCATTCCCAAGGAGGAAAATGAAGCCTTGGCTAGTGAGTATCACCCTATCTCTCTTTGCAATGTAATCTATAAAATTATTTCAAAAGTAGTGGCAAATCGTCTCAAAATCTTCTGCCCACTCTTATCTCACCTGAGCAAACATGATACGTGGAGGGCTGCCAAATCTTGGATGACATCATTATGGCACACAAAATTATTCACTCTCTCAAGGTCACCAAGTGCATAGGTATGATTCTTAAGTTGAACCTATCAAAATATTTTGACAAACTCAGCTGGGATTATATCATGAAGGTTCTCAAGGCCTTTGGTTTCGCAGAACCCTAGGTCCATTGGATTTCCTCGCTAATCTTTTCCACATTTTTTTCCATCCTAGTCAATGGGATCCCCACCGACACCTTTTCCGCCTCCTGAGGTATCCGCCAAGGGGACCCACTTTCTTCCTTTCTCTTCATCCTCATGGATGAAGGGCTCAATAGGTCCATAAAAGCGACCACCTTAGCCGGAAATCTCAAAGGCCTGACTATTCACAATTCTGGGCCACATACTCACCAGTAATTCGTTGATGATAACTTACTCATGGGCCACCCTACCTTCCACCCCAAGAACATTCTTTCTCTGTTTTTTTATGCCTCTAGCACCACTATCAATCTTGAAAAATCCCAAATCTTCTTTTTCAATACCTCGCTCATCACCTAGAGGAACATTTCTAGAATCTTGTGCTTCTCCATAGTCTGTCTTCCTTCCAAATACCTAGGAGCGCCTCTTATCGACTCACCCCTCAAACATTCCTCATGGCGCGAACTTCTGGATAAACTACAAAGGCAACTGGACTCTTGGACGTTTTGTTCTCTAAATATTTCGTGTCGTCTTATTTTTATCAAATATGTGCTTCAATCGATGCCACTTTATCTCTTTTCCATCCTGTCTGCCCCTAAATGGGTGCTCAAAGTATATGCAACTTGCAACGAACTTTTTTGTGGGGAGGCAATAAAAACAAGCAAAAATTGGCCTTGGTAAATTGGGATACGGTTTGCACCCCCAAGCTCTTGGGAGGTCTTGGTCTAAGGGACCTAGCTATGAGCAATGCTACTCTAGGTTCCAAGATTTGGTGGAATTGGTTAACAAAGCCTACCACTCCATGGGCTCAACTTTGGGCTAGAAAATACTCTCCAGACTTGCAACAACAGGGTATCATATATTTCAACATCGACTGCATTGGCTCCCTCATATGGAATACGACTAACACGCAAAGGAATCTCATTCAACAACATAGTTTCTAGGAAATTTAAAATGGTAAAAGTACCAGATTTTGGGAGGATTACTGGCCAAAACAACCAAGACTATCCAGCATTTTCGATCTTCCAAATTGGCAACGACATCTTCAAAGCACCTCTCACAACATCGTCAATTGCTTCTGGCTAGCAAAATAAACCCATGGGTTCAGATCTTGGAAGCACCCTCGCACTTGGCAGGACAACTGGGAGGAAGAATTTCTGGAAAACTTGAGGACAGAGCTACAAAAAAGGAAAATCAAATTCAAAGAAGGGGATGATATCCTCCGCTGGGGATACCATTTGAAGGGAGGCTTCACTCTGAAATAGGCCCATCATCTGACACTCATTAATCAAAATCATGATAGAGATGAAATCTGGGGCAAAATATGGAAGGCATGTCTCTAGCCAAAAGTGGCGACTTTCCCCTGGCTCCTAAGTAAGCGGTGTATCCTCACCTGGGATAAACTTACAATTAGAGGATTTCAAGGTCCTTCTTTCTGCTATATTTGCAATCAACACTCAGAAACCATGGATCACGTCCTTGAGCAGTCCACCTTTGCTGATCAGCTTTGGGACCGGGTTATTATCATCAATAGACGCACTAAAAAATCGCGTGGATACATTGTGAAAACTATCTGATCTTGGGAAGAGGCTCCCATTCAGAGTAATATTCTCAACAGAATTTGGCATCTCACCCTCGGTTTTTTGGTGTGGGAGATTTGGAAGGAAGGTAACAGTCGAATATTTATATATCAAGCCACCACCTTAGAGAGGCTTTGGGTGAACATTCTCAAGCACATCAGTGAAACCCTCTCTCTAAAATCCTGGACCGAGACTGATCATCCTACTACCATCTAGGAAAGGCTCATCCTCCGTAGATGGAATCTCCCGACTAGAATCACTGTAGACTTGGTGACTCAGGTGATGAGAACTCCCGCTAGCCCAAACCACTAGAGTCCGCCTCCTTCCGACTTCTTCAAAATCAACTTTGATGGTGCTTCCAAGGGGAATTCGGGTATGGCAGGCTATGGAGGTATCTTCCGTAATGAGAAAGGAAAAATCCTTTGTCTTTACTACAATTCCCTAGGCCTAGAAAGTAATAACGCGACAGAATTGGAAGGCCTCATCACGGGCATCCACTATGCCTATCAAGACAACCTATTCCCTTTGGTTTCCAAGGGCGATTCCCAAATCATTATCCAACTTGTGATAAAGATTCAAAATGGTTCAAAAGCCTCTAAAATATTCTTCAGCTGTCATCTAAAATCCAAACTCAATTTTTTGGAAAACCTCATCAACCGTCGTGGAGATATTACCTTTCACCACGTAAGAAGAAATGCCAACCAAACTCTAGACATGCTTTCTAATGAAGGAATTAAAATTATAAACCAAGTCTTCATCCCAAACTTTGACAGTTGGCCTAGCTCGGACCTCAAGCACCAATGCTCAGTATAGGCTCAGCATGACCTAGACTTCTAGGATGCGGGTGACCTGGCTGTAGAAAGGGCATGGTTATCAATGCGGCAATTGCTAGGTGAAGAGGGAAAGTAGATGGGCGCGTGGTGTGTAAGGGCCGCTGTGTGGCGCCCTGGTGACAACACGTGCCACCACCTCCACGATGATAAAAGGGACCGGGGTTTAATGGTTCATGGCTCTTGGGTTCTTGTTTGGTGCGAAGCTTTAATGGACAGCGGGTGGAGGTCTCCTCCACACGAGTTCACATTCATTCCCCACAGTTCGGTGTATTCTCCAGGCTTCTTATCCTTCTCATCATGAGTTTCCTCTACTATATTTTCTCCATTAGGAATCATTTCTTGTATCAACTTTGTCAAACCTTCCATGTTTTCTTTTATAACATTCTTCATGTCTTCCATTTTTTCTACCATGTAGTCCATGCCATTATTCAAACCATCCATCTTAGCTTCCACGCCTTTCTTCAGACCATCCATATTAGCTTCCACGACCTTCTTCAAACCATCCATCTTAGCTTCCACGCCTTTCTTCAAAACTTCCATTTCATTTTTTGTTGCTCTTTGCAAGAGAAAAATTTGGTGCACTTGCTCTTGTAATTTTGATATATCATGTTGCACTTCTTCCTCTTCATGAGGCATAGTAGAGTATTATGAGGGCTTTATGGGTGTTGATTTCTTTTTAGGGGGGATTTTAGAACCCAATACTGATATCTATGCTTCAATATGCCCTTGGAATCACTTCAAACTGATTTTTCAAACAAGACTTATGCAATTTGAAAACAAAAATACACACCTTTTTCTTGCTTTTAAGGAGCTTGATATTGAAACTGAATCATCTCTGTGATTTCATATCTTCAATATCTGAAATTCAGTCCTGTAGTAGCCCTGCGAACCTTCTTTCGAATGCCACAGGCCTAACCTGATTTGGATTCTTCAAGGCAAATTTATGCCCAATCTCCCACAATGACCTAGTTATGGATTGGTTCAGTAGCGCAAACTTGTATAGCGTGCCACGTGTCACTTTTTCCTCCTTCAGCTCTAAAATTGATACACAGGAAACTTCAATCTGTGTACATTCAGCCACTTTTTACAAAATTCCAATTTGATGCTTAGAGAGAGAGTTATGACGATTTTCCAAAGGTCACCTCTTTTACATGGAATTCAGGAGCCTGCAAAAAACCTAACTTCCACAGATCATATCTCCGAAAATGTTGTGAACCAATATCTAAATTTTTTACACGAAGTTCCTCAATATTTCTTCAAAATGGGTTTTTTTTAGTGTCTGAACCCTCGTAGAAAAATATTTATAGCGAAAATGCCACGATAACCTGTTTGAAGTAGCGAAACCCTAGAATCCAAATCTATGATACTAAATGTTATGAAACCATCTCCAAAAATAGAAGAAAAGAGAGATCAACGCCTTATAAATAAACCACTTAGAGGGGGCAACATCCTTTACATTACATAAATGAACAATTCTTGGATGATACAAATGAGAAAACCTCCTTTCTATATATAGGAGTCCATGGGGTCACAATATAATCCTAGACGACCTAACAATAATAATGAAAGGGTACAATAATAACAATATGGGGGTTACATGGACACAACAATAACAATAAGGGGGCTAAACTAACAACAATAAGGGACTACACTAGTAATATAGGAACCTAAAAAACCACCTCATATTTTCTCCTATAATTTCTAAATACAATTGTAATATTTAAACCATAATTTTATATATTTGTGTAGTGATTTTTCATTGTTAAGCTTCTTAGTTAACCCACCAAAAATTAATATCCTTGAAAAATAACATATTTACCATCAGTTACTATCCACCATTTTTTAAGCAAGTATTTGCATATAAAATGGATAAGAACAGTTCTTCAACATTTTCACAAGTAAGAGAAAAAATGTAAATGTGCAGATTTATTAGTGATAATTACACCCCACCAAAATTTATGCAAGTTCTTGCCCCTTAATAGGCAAATAATTTTTCCATTTCATATATCAATTTCCATTTTTTCCCAAAGAATAATACATAACTTAAGTGAGAAGGAGTAAATTTCTTTACAACACTTGTTTATATATATATATATATATATATATATATATATATATATATATAACCATAACAAATCTAAATATATTAATAAATATATTCTCAGAAATATTTTAAAAATCTTAAAACTTTTTACTTATTTATCTATTAAAATATGAATTGGATAGAGTATTATGAAAGATAATTATATTCTAGTTAATAGATAGTATTAAAAAAAATTGCTCACACCATATAATTCAAGGAACATCTATATAAATAAAAAAATATAACCTTCCACTTATGTGACCGCAAAATAAGAAATACAAATCTAACCTATCACTTTTGTGATTGCAAAATAAGCAATAAAGTATCTAAATTAATTATTCATCTAAACTACTAGATATGTTTTAATTAAATCATCCATTATGTTAACAAGTGTCCTTTGATGATATTTTTTCTCATGACACTATTGAGGATTCATCATTGTTAACAAGCGTCCCTTTTGTTGAAGTTTGCAACAAGAAACAGTGAAATTGGCATTCGGAAACAACATCCTTGATCCTAGTGAAAATTAAGCACCTACACTAGGTGGGGCCCACACAGGCTATTTTTAGGTGTATGTCTATTTTTAGAATGTTGAGAAAATTCTATTTATGGCAGGAGTCTATTTTTAGAATGGTGAGAAAATTCTATTTATAGACGAGTTTCTATTTTTAGATGCATGAGAGAAGTCTATTTATAGATTGCATGTCAAAAAATAGAATGCATGTCGGTTATTATGATCTCTTAATAATAATTGAACAATAAATATTAATCTATTCTCTTGAAGCACTTGATTTCAGTTAACTGATGTGGCAAACTAGTTCACTGAAGGAATTACGAGTTCTAAGGTTGGTTGGTGGGACATGCAAGTGGAATTCGTTGTAACTGAGTGATACAAAGTTGTAATAGAGTTGGATGTGTAGTTATGTGAGTTGTAGAGTCGTTTAATTCATTTAAGTGAGTTAAACTCAGTTGTGGTAGTTGTAACTAGTTGTAACTAATGATACACTAGTGAGAGGTCAGTGAATTCATATATTAAATTAATTCATATGGAGTGATCTTACATGCAACTGAAGATTTACTAATGTTAATTACATGCATGTCAGATCCAGTGGAGACCCAGTTGAGAGATACGTGAAAGGGACAATTTGACTATCTGTTATAACATTAGTGGGTGCACTCATGCAACCACACACACATTGGAGATGCCAGTGAGGATTGCGCAATCAAGGAAAGGCAATATCTCATTCATTCAGGGATTGTGATCAGTAGGGATTGCGCAGTGGAGGCAAGCTGTCAGGAGGCAGTAAATTGGCGCATGTATATGCCAATTTTTGTATGACAATGTGAGACGATTGTATATTGTACCGAGAGCTCTTGGATTTGAGTTTTGCATGAGATTGTTTCATGACCATGATATATACACAATATATGATAGTGGGGTTTTTAGCCTTATTTTTTCCCGGTGAAAACATCTATGTTATGTGTGATTAATCTTTCTTCATGTGTTTCCAATCGATGGTCGTGTTTTAAATTTCTGCAAAGTTTTAAGTAGAAGGATTCTGCATTTAACAGTGGCATATAATTGTTAGATCAGGAGAATACATGTAATACATATTTGTATTAAAATTTACACATGGTATCGGAGCAAAGAAGATTGCAATATTGAAGCAATAACTGAGTTTGTTGGTGGAAACAATTCGAATTTGCTGCAAGAATTTCTTGGTGCGACAGTTGAGTAAACATAGAAATGGCTTTCAATGGTTTGCGGCTAGAGTACCCACTCGAGGACAGCTCGAACTACATTGCATGGAAGGACAGGATGGAGGCGGTGCTTGAAGATAATGGCTTGAAGGAATTCATCGACAGAGATGTTCCTAAGCCTACTTCGACAGATGCTGCATTAGTTGATGCATGGCAAAAGAAAGTAGCAAGGGCGAGGAGGATTCTGTTGGAAGGTGTACGAGACCACTTTGTATCAAGCCTTCATGGGAAAGGCACTTCATATGTTATGTGGAAGGCTTTGATGGATCTTTTCCAAAGCAGCAACGACCATAGGAAATTGGCGTTGAAGGATAAACTTAGAAAGATCAAGATGGAAAAGAACGACACTATTTCGGTATACTTAACAAAGTTTGTCCAATGAAGGGATGAGCTTGGGGGTGTAGGAGTAAGTGTTGATGATGATGATTTGGTGAGCTTGGATCTCTTGGTACTTCCTAAGAGTTGGCACAATTATGAAGACTCTGTCAACGGACGGGAAAAACTGTCGAATTGGGAACGACTGTGGTCGGATCTAGTGCAGGAGGAGTTCAAGCGTAACACCAGAGATGGATCTTCATCAAAGTTTGATGATGAAGAGGATTGTGCTTTGGCTTCCAAGGCAAAGAAGGGGAAGGGGAATAAATTCCATTCTAAATCTGAGGCCGGTGAATATGGCAAGGAACATAACATGTCCAAAGTGAAGTGTTTTCACTTTCACTAGTATGGAAATATTGCCACAAATTGTCCACATAAGAAGAAGAACAAGATGGTTTCTGGAGCTGCAGTTGGTGAGGCTCTTGCCTCACAATTTGAGTTTGACTTCTCATTAATCGCATGCATGGTGTCTAGTGCATTGGGATCGGGGTGGTACTTGGATAGTGGTGCTTCCTTTCACATGACGGGAGATAAGAAACTTTTCAGTGACTTGGAGGAGAAAGATCTCCAGATGAATATTGAGTTGGGCGAAGATGGAGGATACAGTGTTACTGGCATTGGTACTATTACCTTTCAGAGGGCGTTAGGTAAACCCTTTCATTTAAAAGATGTTATGCATGTTCCAGGTTTGAAGAAAAATTTAGTCTCAGTCGCAATGTTAGAGGATAGAGGCTATGATGTTGTCTTTAGCGAAGGAAAAAATTTCCTGCGACACAAAGCAATAACGCAAGCCAAGAAAGTTGGGATTCGAGTTAATAATGTAGAAATTTGAATAATTTGCTGAATTATTCACCGAAATTATCCTGATTACACACTATTTAAGCTTCATGCATAATACATAACCTCTTCTACAATTGATCATCAATATGCGGAAATAGAAACAGTCGCATGCGCGCATAAAACAATAATCAAGCACACATATCAACACAGTATGTAATGGGGAAAGCAATAGCTGAAAACCCCCAACTATCTATATAATATAATGATAGAGAACATGTAACAATCATAGTACAATACTCCTCACAAGTACTCAGTACTATCTCCAAAAGTTACACACAAACTAGTATGGAAAGTGAACTAGTCACAGGTTCAAATCTCCTCCACAAGTCTGCGTGCCTCTACTGCGCAATCCAAGATGAATAATGATGAGATCCAAGTTTGAATCTCACTAGCTCCAACTGCACAATCCTCATTGGAAATCTCCATCAATGTGTGTGCAAATCTCATGCACAGCCATAGTCACAACTGATAGTAGACTCACCCTTTCACCCACCTCTAACACTGGTCTCCACTGAACTGTCCATGCATTGCAGTTAACCGATGTGTTCTTTAGTTGATTTATGAGTTAATACTTAGTGAATTAATTAATAATTAATTCACACCACTCATCACTAGTGTATTTTTCAGTTAGACTAAATACAACTAGTTCAACTAAGTTAAACCGAACACAACTCCACCAATTGTCTCATCAACTCCACCAAACTCTGCCACATGAGTTCTAACTGAAGTCAACCATGCAATAGCTCAACTAACCCTTAGGAAAAGCATATTTCCTTCTGTCAGTTGCATGTGCCACATCCAAGCATCAAACTGAAGTGCTCCAAGAGGATAAGATAATGTTTATAGTCCAAATATTATTAAGGGTTAATAATATTTGACTGTTCTATTTTTAGCCCGACAGTCTAAAAATAGAATCCGCCCAATATCTAAAAATAGAGGTCCATCTATTTTTACCAACTCGACCAATCATCCATAAATAGCATCCTGCAACTCATAGACCATGATCCATATGTCTAAAAATAGACTTTGCGCCAAAAATATCCTGCGGGCCCACTTAGTGAAGGCGACTTCATTTCACTAAGCTCCATCATCTTGTTGCATTTTCAACACTCCCTCTCAACAAGATATGGATTATCTGCAACCCCTATCCTGCCTCTGTGGTATTCGAATTTGCTCCTGGTGATCGCCTTCGTCAAGATGTCAGCATCCTGATCCTCCGTGGGAATATATGAAAGTAACATGATTCTCTGCTGCACATAATCTCTGATATGATGGTACCTGATGTCAATGTGTTTGGATCTATCATGAAATACTGGATTATCCGAGAGTTTAATGCAACTCTGGTTATCACAATAAATCACAGTAGGCTCCAAGTGTGACCCGAACAACCCGACCATAATCTTCCTCATCCATATAGCCTCGCATGCAGCCAAGCTTGCTGCCATATACTCAGTCTCTGCTAAACTGAGTGCCACGGATCTCTGCTTCCTGCTGTACCAGGAAACTGTTGTCGACCTGATACTGAAGATCCCTCCAGATGTGCTCTTTCTGTCCGTTGGGCTCCCTGCTCAATCTGCATCTGTGAAGCCACATAGCTTCACCTCATCCTCCTGTCTGTACCACAGACCATATCCCGATGTGCCTCTAATATAACGCAATACATGCTTGCCTGCCTTCCAAAAGAGCTTGGTAGGCTTAACCATAGCTTGCGAAAGCTGGTTAACAACATAGCATATATCGAGTCGTGTATTGACCAGATACATAAGCGACCCCACCAACTGTCGATAAACAGTGGCATCCACTACCTCCGCTGAAGTGGCATCCTCCTTCCTCCAACCTCCAGGAAGAGGAGTATCAACAGGCTTGCAGCCATGCATGTTGAACTTCTCGAATATTTCTCGGGCATACTTACCCTGAGAAACAAACAGTCCACCACTGTGCTGCCAGATTTCCAATCCCAGGAAATAATGAAGGAGGCCCAAGTCCTTCATCTCAAACTCTCTTGCAAGATCCTCCTTGCATGGAAGTATCAAAAGCTCATCACCTGTCAAAATCAGATCATCTACATACAGTACAATGATCAGCAACTTCCCCTCCACCACAATCTGGTACAGGTTAGGATCCGCCTCACTCTTGGAGAATCCAAGTCCGGTGAAATAACTGTCTATCTGTGTGTACCAAGCACAAGGTGCTTGCTTCAACCCGTACAGTGCTCTCTTGAGTCTGCACACATGCGACTCACTGCTGAAGATCTCGAAACCTTCGGGCTGCTCTATGTACACCTCCTCCTCAATGACTCCGTTGAGGAACGCAGTCTTCACATCCATCTGATGGATGTGCCACCCCATCTGCGCTGAGAGAGCTAGGATCATCCGTATGGAAGAGTACCTTGCGACATGTGCAAAAGTCTCCTCATAATCGATCCCCTATATCTGTGAGAAGCCTCGGGCAACAAATCTTGCCTTGTACTTCTCCACACTCCCGTCAGCCGCCTGCTTCACTTTGTAGATCCATCGCGAACCCACCACTGATTTCCCCTCCGGTCGCGGGACAATCTCCCATGCACTGTTTCTGACAATCGAATCATACTCTTCCACCATGGCATCTACCCATGCGGGGTCCTCCACAACTTCCTCGAAAGAGGATGGATCTGTCATGACACATTTTCTCACAAGAGCCATGTATCCAGTGTACCGGTCCGGTGACTGTCTCTGTCTGTGCTGTGCTGTAGGTGCTCCTACAACCTTCTCTGCATCTTGAGCCAGTCGCTCAGCTTCTGTAGTGCGCTTGCGCCCTTTGATGGTTGGCGCTGCATGGTTGGTCTCTTCCACTCCATGAACTTCCTCATGTGGCTGATCCACATCCTGAAGCTCATCCTTAGGAACTAATAGCTCCTCATCTGCATGCAAGTGTGGCTCCCTCTCAAGCGAACACTGCATGGCTTTCTCCTCCTGAAATTTGATATCCCGTCGCACAACAATCTTGCGACTGTCTGGAAAATACACATGATAGTTGTGGGGCATATCGGTGTACCCCACAAATATCCCAACCTCTACGGTCAGATCCAGCTTCTTTCTGGCGTCCTTTGTCACATGCATGTAGACAGGTGAGCCAAAAATCCTCAAATGGGAAATATCAGGCCTCTTGCCAGAAAACGCCTCCTCTGGTGTACTCATGCCAAGTATCTTGTGAGGACAACGGTTCTACACATATACTGCAGTATTGCATGCCTCCACCCACAAGTGAAGGGGTAGGCCCTGATCATGCAACATCGCCCGTGCAGCACCCACGATCGTTCTATTCTTCTGCTCAGCAACCCCGTTCTGCTGTGGGTTATGGGGTGCGATGAGCTCTCTCCGAATCCCTTCTGCGCTGCAAAAGTCCTTGAATTCAGCAGAGATGAATTCACCACCATTGTCGCTCCTAAGAGCCTTCACATACTTCCCCGATTCCTTCTCAACCAGCGCCTTGAACTCACAGAACTTTGAGTATGTCTCGCTCTTCTTCTGCATGAAGAAGATCCAGCACTTCTGAGAAAAATCATCAACAAAGATCACATAGTACTTGTGCTTTGCTGTCGAAGCTACTGAGAAAGGTCCACACACGTCTGTGTGGATTCTCTCAAGGATCGTCGTGGCGTGACTATCCTTCTCGTGAAAGGTGGCTTTCACAAATTTTCCCAAGGTACACCCCTTGCACTGATCTGACTGCGCAAGAGTGCCCTTAGGAAGCCCAGTAGAAATCTACTGCAGTATCTTCAAAGCTCCATGGTGAAGGTGGCCCAATCTCCGGTGCCACAGCTCGCCATCATCTCGGCTCACCACTCCTTCCGCCTTGCATGCCATTGTTGCGCAGCCATCTACTTGCAACTGATAAAGGTTCTTGACTCGAACCCCTATCTTCCGGGTTTCTCCAGTTTTCTTACTGCGCAGGAAAGCCTTTCCTTCGCTGAAGACAACATCGTACCCCTTGTCTTCTAACATCGCCACAGAGATCAGATTCTTCTTAAATCCTGGAACATGCATCACATCCTTCAATACGAAGGGTTTACCAAACTCCCTCTTAAAGGAAATGGTACTGATAATGGTCGCACTGTATCTACCATCATCGCCCATCTCAATGTGCACTCCAAGATCTTTCTCATCCAGATCTGAAAACAGATCTCGATCTCCAGTCATGTGAAAATAGGCACCACTATCCAAGAACCATACTCATCCCATCACACTTGAGACCAAGCATGTGATCAGTGAAAAATCCAGCTCAAACTGCGAGGCTAATGCCTCTCCCGCTACAGATCCAGCAGCCTGCTTATTTTTCTTCTTCTGCGGACAATTTGTGGCATAATGTCCGTGCTGGTGACAGTGAAAGCACTTCACCTTGGACATGTCCTGCTTCTTGCCTTTCGCACCAGAATGAGAAGCTTTCTTTCTCTTCCCATTCTTTGCTTTGGCAGCCAAAGCGCAATTTTCTTCATCAGATGCCTTTGATGAAGATCTGTCCCTGGTATTCCGCCTTATCTCCTCTTGCACAAGATCCGACCAAAGTCGCTCCCATCCTGGAAATTTCTCCCGACCATTGACAGAATCCTGATAGGCATGCCAACTCTTTGGAAGACCAAGGAGAGCCAAGCTCACCAATTCCTCATCATTGACAGTCACCCCCACACTTCCCAGCTCATCCCTGCATTGGATGAACTTCGTGAGGTACTTCGGCATACTGTCGCCTTTCTCCATCTTTATGTGTCTGAGTTTATCCTTGAGCGCCAACTTCCTCTGGTCGCTCTTGCTTTGGAATAAATCTGTCAACGCTTTCCACATTAAGTATGGAGAAGCTTTTCCATGCATGCTGGATACAATGTGATCCTTCACGCCCTCCAACAGAATCCTTGGACATTTTGCCATCTTCTTTTTCCAAACCTCAACTTGAGCAACATCAGTAGGCTTTGGAATCTCAGCTTCTATGAACTCCTTCAACCCGTTATCATCTAATACCGCCTCCATTATTTCCTTCCATGCAACATAATTCGAACTGCCCTCAAGGGCATATTCCAGTCGCAATCCGTTGAAAGACATTTCAACTCCGGCACCAAGAAAACTGCTGCAAATTCGAATTCCAAATTCTGTTGCAAATTCGAATTCCACCAGCTCAAAACTCAACTACTTCCGATCTGTGAGAACAAAGTATTTCTAGCACAGAGATCGACTGTAGGGGAATTTACTGGATATATCACCTTTCAAAGAAAGGATGGATCCAGAGGCTACTTGGCCCGTTACAGACTCTGTCTACCGAAATAATTGTAATCACTGTAATAGATCCGATGATCAATTTCGCTCCGATACCATGTAGAAATTTGAATAATTTGTTGAATTATTCACCGAGATTATCCTGATTACACACTATTTAAGCTTCATGCATAATACATAACCTCTTCTACAATTGATCATCAATATGCGGAAATAGAAACAGTCGCATGCGCGCATAAAACAATAATCAAGCACACATATCAACACAGTATGTAATGGGGAAAGCAATAGCTGAAAACCCCCAACTATCTGTATAATATAATGATAGAGAACATGTAACAATACATAGCACAAAGCTCTCACAGCTCTCAGCACTATCTCACATGCTACACACAAACTAGCATGGAAGATGAACAAGTCACAGGTTCAAATCTCCTCCACAAGTCTGCCTGCCTCTACTGCGCAATCCAAGATGAGAATGAATGAGATCCAAGTTCGAATCCCCTTGGCTTGTACTGCGCAATCCTCATTGGCAATCTCAATCAATGTGTGTGCAAATCTCATGCACAGCTATAGTCACAACCGATAGTAGACTCACCCTTTCACCCACCTCTAACACTGGTCTCCACTGAACTGTCCATGCATTGCAGTTAACTGATGTATTCTTTAGTTGATTTATGAGTTAATAATTAGTGAATTAATTAATAATTAATTCACACCACTCATCACTAGTGTATTTGTCATTTAGACTAAATACAACTAGTTCAACTAAGTTAAACAGAACACAACTCCACCAACTGTCTCATCAACTCCACCAAACTCTGCCACTTGAGTCCTAACTGAAGTCAACCATGCAATAGCTCAACTAACCCTTAGGAAAAGCGTATTTCCTTCTGTCAGCTGCATGTGCCACATCCAATCATCAAACTGAAGTGCTCCAAGAGGATAAGATAATGTTTATAGTCTAAATATTATTAAGGGTTAATAATATTTGACTGTTCTATTTTTAGCCCGGCAGTCTAAAAATAGAAACCGCCCAATGTCTAAAATAGAGGTCCATCTATTTTTACCAACTCGACCAATCATCCATAAATAGCATCCTGCAACTCATAGACCATGATCCATATGTCTAAAAATAGACTTTGCGCCAAAAATAGCCTGCGGGCCCACTTAGTGAAGGTGACTTCATTTCACTAAGCTCCATCATCTTGTTGCATTTTCAACAAAGAATCTTTATGGACTTGAGGTAGATGGGATTTCTATAGAACTTCCTACTGTTGGGAAGTGTGAGAAAGCCATGCAATTGATTCTTGAGAGGGAGCAGGATTTGCATGTAGGTAAGAGTGAACCTCGAGATGTGGAGCAACCACAAGGTGAGGATCATGGAGTGGGAGCAACCAATCATGCAAAGAAATTTCGTGCCAGATGGGTAGAGGGAGTGCATGCAACTATACCACAAGGTGAGAGGTGGGGTGACATGCATGAGTAATCCTAAGAATAAATTTATGGGAAGGATTCATTAAGATGGTGTGGATCTCATGAATCGAACTTGGCTACGAGGAGCCCATAGTACAACAATAGCAGGATCAGTTGGATTGATGCAGTCAGATGTCGGGAGGACATGAAATCAAAGTGACAGTGTTGGATACTGGAGAGATCAGAGTTGACAGCAAGTGCAGAGTGCATGGATTCAGAGGTCAACATCATAATGGATCCTGAAGACATGTGCAGTTGGTACCATAAGAAGTCAGAAGATTTTGATGATAGATGCATTATATTGATTGAGTTGTTTGGAGGCTATTTAGTTTCCGAAGTGTTGCATGCAAAGGTTGCATGTGGAAGAAACACTAGAGAAGTGTTGCATGCAAAGGTTGCATGGCGCATGCATGGAGTTGCATGTCGCATGAAAAGATATTCCTTTCTTGTTGAGAGGGAGTGTTGAAGTTTGCAACAAGAAACAGTGAAATTGGCATCCGGAAACAACATCCTTGATCCTAGTGAAATTTAAGCACCTACACTAGGTGGGGCCCACACAGGCTATTTTTAGGTGTATGTCTATTTTTAGAATGTTGAGAAAATTCTATTTATGGCGAGATTCTATTTTTAGAATGGTGAGAAAATTATATTTATAGATGAGTTTCTATTTTTAGATGCATGGGCGAAGTCTATTGATAGATCTCATGTCTAAAAATAGAATGCATGTCGATTATTATTATCTCTTAATAATAATTGGACAATAAATATTAATATATTCTCTTGAAGCCCTTGATTTCAGTTAACTGATGTGGCAAACCAGTTGACTGAAGGGATTACGTGTTCTAAGGTTGGTTGGTGGGACATGCAAGTGGACTTCGTTGTAACTAAGTGATACAAAGTTGTAACATAGTTGGACGTGTAGTTATATGAGTTGTAAAGTAGTTTAACTCAGTTGTGCTAGTTGTAACTAGTTGTAACTAATGATACATTAGTGAGAGGTCAGTGAATTAAATATTAAATTAATTCACATGGAGTGATCTCACATGCAACTGAAGATTTACTACTGTTAACTACATGCATGTCAAATCTAGTGCAGACCCAGTGGAGACCCAATTGAGAGCTAGGTGAAAGGGACATTTTGACTATCTGTTGTGACATTAGTGGGTACACTCATGCAACCACACACACACATTGGATATGCCAATGAGGATTGTGCAAAGGCAAGGCAATATCTCATTCATTCAGGGATTGTGATCAACAGTGATTGCGTAGTGGAGGCAGGCTGTTAGGAGGTAGTAAATTGGCGCATGTATATGCCAATTTTTGTATGACAATGTGAGACGATTGTATATTGTACTGAGAGCTCTTGGATCAGAGTTTTGTATGAGATTGTTTCATGATCCATGATATATAAATAACGTATGATAGTGGAGTTTTTAGCTTTATGCTTTCCGGGTAAAAAAAATTGTGTTATGTGTGATTGATCTTTCTTCATGTGTTTGCAATTGGCGATCATGTTTTAAATTTCCGCAAAGATTTAAGTAGAAGGATTATGTATTTAACAGTGGCATATAATTTTTAGATCAGGAGAATCCAGGCAATATATATTTGTATTAAAATTTCTACACCTTTTATAATATTAATCCATGGTCACTTAATTTCTATGTGGCGGTTATAGATTTGGATATGTGAATGGACCCACAACTGTCCCATGTGGCCCTACAATAGGATTCCACCTCATGATGATCACATGGCAGTCACATGATTTGGCAGATGAATAGTTGGGATTCATCCATAAGATCTATTGGCTGGTAGGTTTAGGGTTTTGAAAACAAAATGGTAACTATCCTCATGTCCTTTCATTTCACTCATTCAACCTTTGTCGCCTCGCTTTACTCTACAACACATTTACAATGGTATTGCTCGACTATTGTTGAACTTTGTTCTGCCATTAATGGTCTTTGCCTCCTTAACCTCAACCCTTAAAGATTCTATTTTTATCTTGTTGATTAATGCATCGATTTAGCATAGTAAATTATTTATGTACGACTTGAACACCGCCTAACATTGGCAAGGTAATAATCAAACATTGATGTATTAAAATTGTCATTTACCTTGTTTTTTCAAGAATTTCCTTATTATTTTAATCATTCATGTTTTCCCTTGTAGGTTGTTCCTTTATAAAGCATGTTGTGAGATCTCTTGGTCTAAGGCGACTTTGAGGAACAAAATCCATTTTACAACTTCATTTGCTTATTTGTTCGATTTAGGGGTCTATTGTGGAAAGATTGGCCGATTCTTTTTGTGTCACCGGTAACCAACATAACCCCCTTCTACTAGATTTTTTTTTACTCGAGTTAGTTTCTAGGGTTTTACATTTTTCTTTATTATTAGTTTCCCGGTGTTAACCTCTGCTTTGTTCCAAGACAAATTCACTATAAGGAAAATGGTTCTAGACGTACAAGGGTTAACCTCAATAATGGTAATTACAAACTCTTCCTCCATTGTTAGTGCTCCTGTACCTTCATTCTTTTTCCACTACTTTAACACTAACCCATAAGGGTTCCTTGGTCTGAGATTTCCCTAGGGATTCCTCTACTGAGCTGTCATCCTGGCTTCCTTGCCGATTTATAATTATGGCTTCTTGCATCAGGTGATTTATCAAGGGTTTTTTTTTTTTTTTCATTTCCCTCGTTTTTTTTCTAAAATTTCCTTATTATTTTAATCATTTGTGTTTTCCCTTATAGGTTGTTCCTTTATAATTCCTAATATGATGTCTCTCGATCTAGGGTGGCTTCCAAAAACAAATCCTTTTTACACGTTCATTTTCTTGTTTGTTTTATTCATGGGTCTATTGTGGCAAGATTAGTTGATTCCTTTTTTGTCACTAGTAACCAACATAACCACCTTCTACTAGTTTTTTTCTTTTTACTCGAGCAAGTTTCTAGGATTTTACATTTTTTGTATTGCTAGTTTCTTGGTGTTAACCTCTATATGGTTTTGTAGGATTTTTTTTGTGAGGAAAATGGCTCTAGTGGTACAATGGTCAACCTCAATACTGGTAGTTACAAACGCTTCCTCCATTGTTCATGCTCTTGTACCTTCATTCGATTTCCTATGCTTTAGCACTAACGCACAAGGGTTTCCTGATCCGAGATTTCCCCAGAGATTCTTCTGCCGAGCTCTTGTCATGGCTTCCTTGTCAACATTAATTATGGCTTCTTGCATCAGGTAATTTATTATGTTTTTTTTTCCCATTTCCCTCCTTGTTTTTCTTCTAGAATTTCCTTATTATTTTAATCATTCATGTTTTCCCTTGTAGGTTGTTCCTTTATAAAGCTTGACATGAGGTCTCTCGGTCTAGGGCGACTTCCAAGAACAAAATCCATTTTACACCTTCATTTGCTTGTTTGTTTGTTTCGGGGGTATATTGTGGCAAGATTGACAGATTCCATTTTTGTCACTCATAACCAACAAAACCCCCTTTTACTAGGTTTTTTTTTTTTACTCGAGCCAATTGTTAGGGTTTTACATTTTTCTTATTATTAGTTTCCTAGTGTTAACCTCTTATTGGTTTTCTAGGAATCACTATGACTAAAATGGTTCCAATGATACGAGGGTTAGCCTCAATATTAGTAATTACAAACTCTTCCTCCATTGTTAGTGCTTGTGTACCTTCATTCATTTGGCTCTACTTTAGCACTAACCTAGAAGGGTTTCCCAATCCGAGATTTCTCTAAGGTTTCTTTTGCCAGGCTCTCATCCTAGCTTCCGTGTCGGCGTAGCATTATAGATTTTTGTGTCAAGTAATTTATCAGGGTTTATCTTTTTACTGATTATTTTCTTTAAGATCTCAAATATAATTCTCACATGAAATCTTGGATTTAATTGTTTGTGTTTTATTTTACATATGGAAGGTGTCCTCTAACCCTCCTTTTACTCTTACAGGTGATATTTCTTCTCCCTTCTAATTTTTTCCATGCCAGATCAATGGGGTGACGCATTATGATTAATTATCTAACACAATTGTGTATCTTTTGCCTCAGATATTGTTCCTTATTCATTATTCAAATTTTATTGAGCCCATCTAGCTATTTCCATCTTAATCTGTCGGTGCAAGGGTCTAATTGCATCTTGAATTCTTTCTCTTCTTCCAAATTAGGTGTTGAGACTCTCCAGGGTGGATGGGGTGGATAGATGGTTCTTCCCTATGTCTCTTGATGGGAGAATCAACTGTTCATTTTCCATGAATAAACCTAGAATACCCCTTTGTAGTACAACTGGGATATATTTAGTTAATTATAATTGTTATGGTTATGCCAACTGAGCAGGGGCTTGCCATTGTCTTTGTTGTATGAACAATAATACATTTACATGTTAATATATAAGATTATTTGTATAAATCATTCTTTGTGTTTTAATGCAATTATAATTTCTCAAAGGACTTTTCCGAGTTTACCGTTTCACAATTATATCGTATTCCTTCAATGATTATTCTCATGGGATTAGATTCCCAGTAATGTGCTTGTAACTGTATTAAACATGTACTTTTAGCATGTTGTAAATACCAATAAGAATGCCCTTATTTATCTCACCCTAGGAGGGATTAGGGACTTCCATTGAAAATATACGTGGGGGTGGTTTGTCAATATGAAGCTCAATTAAGTGAAGTAATGTAGAATTTGTCACATATCGAATTTATACCAAAACCCTCATGTTCTATAGAGGACCTAAGAACAAGGTGTAGATATCTAAGATCACTTCGTGAGTTGTCCATCTATTTGAATCATTCCATCATCTTCACCATATGGAATATAACTATATCCATGAGTGGGTTTGCACCATATTTCATAGGAATGATAACATGAGGGACTTGTCTCTTGGATGTGACAAGCACTTTCCCTATTCTCTTTAGATCTACAACTCTAAGGTGTGGTTCCCAAAATTCACATTCGTTCAAAAGGGTAATTGTGACCAATGAGTGAAAAATTTCTTTCGTCAAATGTCTTAAAATTGAAGCTTAAACATTGTTTTAAAAGAACGTAAGACTTGCATATCATTACTTAATGAAATTTTTATTGTTAGAATCAAATCAAAAGCTCGGTATGGAAAATAATCCCTAAATATACATATGAAGAGATTGCCTTAACCCTCTAGCAATTTATAAACTATAATCACATTGGTTGCCTCCCTTTTAGGGATATTAGAGGTCGTGAATTTTGTTTTTCTATGATTAGCTAAGTATGATGAGTGTCAAAATGTTGTTAAGATAAAAAGTTATTTATAGAAACTTCTCAATGGACATATAAATAATGTCATGGGCAAGTTAAATAATAACAATGAATATAACAAATTTATTTACATTAAATTTTAGTTTACAATTATTAGTAACTATAGAATTTAAGACTTTATGATTGTTTTTTAATTGTGGTAATCATTTTATCTCAATTGTGGAATTGTAAACTTTTTTACTCTCTCTGTTGTTGTCCATTTAATTGGATGAATAATATCCTTTTAGTTTCCCCATCTTTTTATTCTAGAGATAGATTTTCACTTCTTTTTTAATTTTCTTTTTCTTTTTCTTTTTCTTTTTTCAAAGGATGTGTTTTTGCTTTCCTTTTATAAAAGGGTAGTTTAAAAAATTTATGTTTTTGTCTTTTTTACAAACATAATTTTAGATTTTTTTTTTCAAAATTCATTCAGAGATTTTTTTTATTTTTTATTTTTATTTTATTTTTATTTTTTTATTTTTTTCACTGAAAAAAAATCGAACTTTCTATTAGAAATAGATAGTCTCAAAGCATATGCAGAGCATTTCAGTACAGTGCCATTCCCTTTTTTCAAAGGGGGATGGTGAAACAACTGCTTTACAAGACCCGTGGTGATGCAAAGCAACCAATAAAAAGCAAAAAACCTCTCAAGAAACCAATGCATCTCCTTTTATTCATCATCCCCCGGTTATGGAACTGAAACAGAGATGATAACAGAAGGATAAAGGATGCAAAGGCGAAGCCCAAAGCTTCCTTTTATCAAAAAGAGGGACTGGCAGTAGAAACTATCCCAGTCCCCAATCAGCAGTTTTTAATAAAAAATGGAACCCAGAACCTCCTTACATAAGGAAAACAGTTCTAAGCCCACAAAAGCAGCAGTTTAGAGTTTTTAAGAGCAAATATGTACATAAAGTAAATAAACACAGCAGAGTTTAAACAAAAACCGGCTGTTCCTTAGAATGAACAACCCCATTCACCAACTCAGTTACTGTCTAGGACCCCAAATCTTGCTGAGCACCTTCTTTAGATAATCAATCTGCTTCCTAGTTCCTTTCCCTGTAAATGTGACAAACAAATATCTCAGTGAAGAAACATTTGAGTCGACGGATCTCCTTAAGCAAAGGTAACAAAATATAATTTCTGCACTGCTGGGTCCCATTAAACTAATTCAAAACATTCCTAGAATCACCAAAAATCTGAATCTGCCTCAAATGTTTTGAAATCAACCAGCAAAGAAGAAAATGGAGGGCTTTAAGTTCAGAAAAATTGTTTTACCCTTGCCCAAGGCCCACCGAAGCACGAAGGGAGATAGCATGAGAGAGGTGAATAACTAAACCAGCGCCACATGAGCCATTTAACTCAGAGGCCCCATCAAAGAAAGCCCACGGAATTGAGTCATTGATAACTTCAGGCTGAATGTTTCGAGGGGGACCTGGTCCTAAAGAAATAAGAATGTTGTCGTAGATGGAAGCTCCTTTTGCTGCCAATTTGACAATAGGAAAGGACTGCTCATTAAAAATAGCCCTGTTACGAGCAATCCAAGTTCCCCACGCTATGGGAAGAGGGATGGATCTGTCTTTATCATTTGGAACCTCCTACCACCACTGTTTCCAAGCTTGAAGAAAGTCATCACCACACCAGCTAAAGTTTCTACCCAGAGGCTGGAATTAAAAGGACATTGAAGGAAGAGGTGGTGAGCAGTTTCTTCAGCTGACTTACAGAGGGGGCACCAACTCGGACCCGATTTTCCCTTCTTTTGAAGGAAATCCCACATTGGCACCTTATTCTGAAGGATGCACCGAAAGAAAAGTCTAGTCTTGGCTGGGCATTTCAGCTTCCAGATTGGTTTATACCACCAGCTCGAGGCCCCCCTCCCCACCTGGGACATCAGCCATTTATAACCCGATTTTGGAGAGTAAAAACCTGTCTGCGCATGAACCCAGCGCAATTCATCTCTTGAATCCGAAATCCAGACTGAAGAAAAGAGTAAGGCTGAGACATAACGGTTCCATTCTTCCAACCACCTGTCATCCAAATGCAGATCCGTGCCTGAGAGCCAGCCTTGTTTCACAAGGGAGGTTGATCTAGGGTCAGCTACCTGGTTCAAGGTATAAAAACCTCTTTCATTAAGAAAAACTACCAGAGCCGGAGAGAGAGAGAAACTGTCAAAGCAACCAACCCAAGGATTGCAACCTAGTCAGACTTGAGTGCCATCTCCTACATTCCAAGCCAATCCTTGCTCAATTGTCTGAACCGATGCCACAACAGCTTTCCAAACAACAGAAGCATTTTTTGAGGACTTGACTGGAGAGCGAATCCAATCCAGAACAGAAATTGTTTTTTTTTTAGACAGAAGCGATTAATTTTTATTAAAGGGCGCCAAAACAGTGCCCATGAGAAAATACAATACTGCTCTGGCTGAGAGCGCAGAGCAGAGTTTTTCTCTTGAGACAGTAATCATTGTAGCAGAGACTGAGGACACCCAATTGCAGATTTCTAAATTCAGTGCTATCTTGGTCGGAGGGAGCGCTAGAGAAGGCATCGAAAGGAGAAGCTTTGAGTTTGTCGAAAGGTCCACAGGTGAGCGCTGGAAAATGTGTGGAGTCGGTGGCATGATATCCCTCCGTATCTGCAAGCAGGTCCATCATTTGGCGTTTCAGGAGGCCGTAAGTAGAAACCTTCTTTCTATTTCCTGTGGATCCGCTATGAATAGAAAACAGAGCATATTTGCTTTTACCACTAATGCTGAAGTTGATCGCCCAGCCTCCTCTCATCAGGTTGCAATTAGTTACAGCAGTGAAAGCTGGGAATGAACCCAGAGCGTGAATCTGGGAGTAAAGGTCAGGCTGCTTCTTAAGGGATTGAACCAAGTTTTTTAACAGCTGGTCATTTAAAATGTAGCAGTTCAGAGAGAAAGAAGGATGGATGGGGCTTGGAATCAGAGGAATACCCAGAAGAGAAGAGGCCCAAAGATCACCGGACTTAAGGGATATTGCATATGGAATCAGCATGATTAACTGAAAGAGATCTTTTACTCCGCAGAGCGCCGAGATTGGCTTCCTTGTCCGCCTGGGAATTTAACTTCCTGGGAATATGATAGAATGAGATCTTGTGGAATTTAGGAAAAATAAGTCTGATTTTCTTGAGGATGGCGGATAAATGGAGCTGAGAAGGATTCTTTTGGATGTTCAACGCCTGGATAATGAGCCTGGAGTCCCCGAAGACAGAAATGGAGAGGAAGTTACATTTGATCGCTTGAATTAGACCCTGCCACAAAGCAAGAGCCTTCGCTCTGTTATTAGATTCCTTGCCCAGACCCCAAGCAAACCGAAGCACATCAGAACCATCAGGACCCAAGAGAACCCCACCGCCTCCTGCGATACCAGGGTTGCCTTTGGAGGCCCCGTCAAAAAATATACAATGTTCATTCAGAGCCAACCTCCACTTAATTAACTCTTGCTCGTCCAGTCGAATTTCCCAGTTGGAGTGGGCACTAGCAGGAAGGATGGAACAATCCTTATGATTTGGGACCAGTCCTTTCAACCAGAGATCCTCCTCATTGTCCAGAGCTTTTCCAATCTTTTTGGCAGAATTGGCTTCTAGAGCTTCTCCCAAGAAAGCTTTGACTTTAGTGATGACTCTGGACGAATTGCAGCTTTCATTTCTGAATAATCTGTTGTTCCTCTCCAGCCACAGCTTCCAGCAAACAAACTTGGGGATCCACAGCCAGCAAGTTTTGAGGAGGTGTTTTTTGGAGAGACCAAACGGAGATAATTTGATCCAGTTTTGATAAAGATTTGGGATGTTCCGAGGAAGCTCTATTTTATCAGAATTTAGCATCAGGACCCCCTTCCAGACTTCTTGAGCAAAAGGGCAGGTTAAGAACAAATGATCAGCGGTTTCTTCATCCAACATACAAAGATTGCACCTGGATGGTCCTTCCATACCACGCCTACGGAGATTATCACGAGTGAGGATACTGTTGTGAGCTAACGTCCAGCAGAAGAAATCAACTTTGGGAAGAGAGGGGGAATCCCAAATAAATTTCCATTGAGCAGGATTCGGAGGAACATTCGGAATGGCCATCATACTTTTGTAGCCTTCAGAAGCTGAATAAGAACCTGAGACTGATCCCCACCCTCATTTGTCCTTAGCAGAAGCTTTTAAGGGGGATTTCCCTTGAAGTATATCCAAAAGTATTGAGGCTTCACCTTCCAGCCACTGAGGAACCTCCCCCAGTTGCCAGCTGTCCCATAGACAAGTTGCATCCTCCGTCTAAGTGGAGATGTCCCAGAGGGTATTTAAATTGCAAGCCTGAAGCCAGGCTTTGATATTGGTAAGATCTTCCATCTGACTCATAGGTTGATCACCTAGAATAGGATCATCCCAGATTCTTATTTTTTTCCCATTACCTGGAATCCAATACAGCTTATGGCTGAAATGCTCCAAGGCTTTGAGGCAGAGCTTAAAAACAGGAGAACCTTTGGAGGTTCTAGGAAGCTGGTCCAAGCATCTAAGGCGCTTCCCATGAAAATATTTTTTCCACAGGACTTTCTTGCTCCAACTTAATTTTCCAGAGACAATGTTCCATAGCAGCTTGGATCCCAAAGCCAGATTTTGGACAGCCAGATCGCGTATTTGGAGACCTCCTTCCATAAATGGCTTTTTAATAGTGTCCCATTTAACAAGATGCAGCCTTCTTTCATTATTTTTTCCCCCTTCCCACAGAAAACGCCTTAGAAGAGCTTCCATTTTGTTGATGAAGGTTTTTGGGGCAAGGAGGATGGAGTGCTGATATAACGGAAGACTTGAGAGAACAGCTTTCATCAGAATGATCTTTCCAGCATTATTCAGCCATGAAGCTCCCCAGGCATGGATTCTGAGTTTAAGCTTGTCCAACAGGGGCATCCAATGGGCTACTTTAGGAGTGGTCTTGAAGATTGGAATCCCCAGGTATTTAAAAGAGTCCCAGGCCCAGGACCCTTCCATATCAAGAATCCTTGCAATTTCTGATAATTCCTTTACCGAGCAGTTCCAGCTATAGATTGTGCTTTTTAGGAAGTTGATCTTGCTGCCCGAGACCTCTCTATAAATGTCTAGCTCCTTCTTGAAGGATCTAGCAGAGTTTATGCTTGCCCCACCCAGCAATAAAGTGTCATCAACAAATTGGGCATGGTTTATGTCTTTGACATGGTGAACCATACGAAGGCCAGGAAGGATTTGAGTCTGTTGATTATGGTCAAGTTGAAAACTGAGTACTGAGGCTTGAATGGCATAAAGAAGCGGGGACAATGGGCAGCCTTGTCTTAGGCCCCTAGAGGCTTGGAAAAAATCTGAAGGTCGCCCATTAACCAACGGCGCTATCCAAGGAGAGGCAATGCAGGCTTTTATCCAATTAATGATGGCTGAAGAGAAGCCCATTTTCTTCATTACCATAAATAGGAATTCATGATTCACCCTATCAAAGGCATTTGCCAAGTCAAGCTTAATCACCATACCTTTCTCCTTTCGGTGATAGCTTGAATGAACAGCTTCTTGCACCAGCACAATATTGTCCAGAATCTTTCTCCCTTTGATGAATCCTCCTTGGTTTTTAGGGATAATGATCGGTAGGATTTTCTTGAGGCGATTGGCTATAATTTTAGTGATCAGCTTGTAACTAGAGTTACACAACGAGATTGGCCTGAATCTGCTGAAATCAGATGCTCCTTTCTCTTTCGGAATCAAGGCCAGAAATGCTGAGTTGATGCCGCCTCCGATCTTTGCACAAGATTGAGATTTCCTGACCATTCTCAACAGGTCATTTTTGATTGTGGCCCAACAGGATATATAGAATCTAACGGGAAACCCATCTGGGCCAGGAGCTTTATCCGGTTCCATACTGTCCAGTGCATTTTTAAGCTCATTCATGCTGATTAGAGCAGTCAGCATAGAATTGTCAAATTCTTGAACACATTGAGGAATTAAATTCATCGGATAGACATGGGGATCCATTGGTGGATCATCGGGGGCAGAGTAAAGATCTTTGAAGAAAGAGTGGGCTGCCCGCTTGATGCCTTCGAAATCCTTAACCACTGCATTTTGGTGATGAATTTCTTTAACAATTTTGAATTGCTTGCGAGCTTCAGCTTGTTTGTGGAAGAAGCTAGTATTTTTGTCCCCGGCTTGTAACCAGAGAGCTCTGGATTTCTGCCTCCAGAGTTCTTCTTCTTCCCTACTTGCTTTATGGAAATCTTTTTGCAGGTCAGCTTCTCTATGAAGAAGGTCTTGGGAAACAACAGAATTTTCCAAAAATAATTGATGGGCAGCAAGACTGTCCAGGGCCTCCTTTCTTTTGGAGGAGGGAGTTTTCAGCGTTCTAGCCCACTCCTTGAGCCTTCTTTTGAGCCCCCTCATTTTTTCTTTCCTGAACATGGGAAAGTGGGGAACCATGTAGGGCCTGTCTCTGGGGACTAAATTAGCCCCTCCTTGGAACCCATCATGCCGGTAAGCCACAATGAATCCAAATCAAGTAGATAGTCAAGATTCGTCCAGGGAGAGCTCCAAGGAGAACGATTTAGACTAGGCAGCTGGTGTACTCAGAGATGATCTAAGGCCAGAGATTGGACAAGATCTGTCCAAACGAGCCGCAATATGGCTTGGGTCACCCTTGTTAGACTGCACTTCCCAGGCTGACATCCTACTCTTGAACCCTAATATAAGGTTCCTCAACCCATTCTCTGGTTTGGATCTCTCAATCGGAGCCACCTCTTTTTCTCATTTATGCAAGAGGACATTATTCACCAAATATGATAGGGTTTTTCCGGATTGTAAAAAGAAAAAGATAGACAAAATCTAATCCACAATATTTTTCTCAGGAAGAACTGGAGGAGTTACATATTGAACATACTTACTTGTTGGCCAAAATATTTATGAAGGAGCTTCGTGAGAAGCCAATGGGGGGAGCAATCTTTCTGAATCAGGTCATAGATAGAGCTATCCCAGAAGGAAGCGATTCCCCCGGAGGCGCCTCTCGCACTGACGGCACTCCCAATACCTTTACGCCAGAAGGTTTCGCTAGCATGGAGGAGGGGAAGTTCCTCCAACTTTGTCTCCTGGATGAGAAGGATTTCAGGCGAATACATTCTCACTATATCTTTCAGGGCATCTTCTTTTAGCCTGCTGCCTAATCCTCTGCAGTTCCAGGAGACGTATTTCATTATTTATTGGCTTGGGAGGTAGTGGCTCCTTTTGGAGCCGTGCCATGCTTGCGCTCGGATCTTGTATTCATCATTCCCTTGAGTGTTTTTTGAGAGCCTTGGAGAACATCCAGATAAGTTTTCTCCTCTCTCTGTTTCTTCTTGGATTTTCGACCCCTGGCCGATTTGATAGGGGTGACTTGTGAGCTGTCTGATTCATAGGCTCTTTCTTCTGAATCTTCATCAGATTCGGAGGCCACGCTGATATGCTCTTCTTTATCTACATTTCCTTCATTGCCACCATCTGCTGGGGGGGTGATTGTTTCAGTACCAGTTTCTTCTGCGTTCTTCGACAAGTCTTCCGGTTCTTCTTGAGCCCCGATGGTTTCTGCATTCCCACCCGAGGAGGAGCCAACCTTTGGAGCTTCATTGGCCTTTGGCTTGGTCTGAGGCTTCCCCACTGGTCTAGAATTTTTCTTCTCAGTTGGCCTTGGAATAACCTTGCCTCTTTTGATTTCTTTCCATCCTTCTTCGTCCTCCTTAGTCCCTACTGGGGATTTAGGACAATTCCGTTGGAAGTGTCCATGTTCATGACAGGTTCTGCATTTGAAAGGCAGTTGCTCGTAGTCCAGCGTTTGGTAGTGTTGCCATTCTCCCACTGTAAGTTTAATCGCCTTAGGAAAACCAGCTTCTAAGTCGACTTCCACACAGATTCTTGCATAGGTGTATTGGCCTTTGTTATCTGCTTTATCAAGGAATCTGCCCAGCCCGTTCCCAATCCTTTGCAAAGATTGATAGCTCCAGCAATGGATCGGAAGGTTGGGGAGCCGAACCCAGACTGGGACCTCCTTAGGAACATCAACTGAGGGATCGAAGTCAGGGGTCCATTTATTGAGATACAGACCCTGATTTCCCATGAAATACGGTCCATTTCTAAATACCAGATCTCGGTCTTCTTTGGAGGTGAACTCAAAAATGAAAAATCCTCTGCCAACCGCATAGCAGATCACATTGTTTTTCAACTGTGGCCTCCAGTTGCGTTGAATCCAGTCATCCGTGGTTTTTGTAGATGGCCATCGACCCATAAATTGCCCCACCAGCCCTCTGTCAGCAAGGGCAAGGGCAATTTTAATCGGCTGATCTTCTTGCAGAGCGATCTCAGGGATTTCCTCAAGTTTTTTAATGAACTTTGGAACCTCAGGGGTTGGACGCTTCTTCCCTTTCTGTGATAACAAGCGACGGAAGGCTTCTTCAGATGATAGCGGAGGGGTGGGAGAGATTTCCCCACCCCCGGGTTCACCCATGGCGGCAGCGATGGTTCGTAGCAAGTGAATAACTCAATCCATTCCCACAAAACAGCACCCCTGCAAATCCAAAATACCGAGGGCCAAATCGCTGCGCAGTTGACCTCGACGCGCCCAGACAGGAACGAGGCGCAGCGCAGCACAGGAAATGAAGAAACCTTTTCACAGGAAGAGGGCAGCAAAGCCCTCCCAGACGCCCAGAGGGCCGAGGCCGCCGTCACAAACTCTGAAAACCTAATGCAGAGCGTAACAGGCCGCGCGCGCTCAACACCAATTTTTGATATTACTCCCCAATCCAGAACAGAAATTGTTGAGATAACATATTTAAGTTATTAAATTTATATATAGCTAAATGTACTTGTGCATTCAAAAATGCATTTCAAATAAAACCATAAACTTCACAATACCACTTAAATAAATAAAACTATACCTTTTCAACTTGGTTCAAAATTAACATTTTATATTTACCATTTTAATATACATTAACATTAAATTAGCTTACAAATAAAAAATTATTTTTTCAATTTTAAAAGTAAACAAAATTTTATTTTTTCAATTTTTATAATTCTAAAATTTTAAATATATTAATATTTATAAAAAATATAAAATGATTTATAATAAAAAATAAAATAAGTAATTTTACGAGCAAACTTTTTATCTTTCTTGAAAGATAATAAAACCTTAGGCACAACCCATGATTATGATGTTTTAGGAATCATGAGAATCTGATTTCAATCTATAAATGGTAAGTCATTTTACCCACAATGTTGAAATTAATTCTCTCCAAGATCGTCTCCATGTTTCTATGAAGTTCCATTATGATGTTTGAACCGTCTTTCGATTTAATTACTATTTGTTTAATTTTAAATATGTGTTAATTTGTTAAGATTAACATTGCTTCAATACAAAACAAAAATGGTGAGTTTTTCAAATTATGGATGCCTCAATCATTCAAGATTGGTTTTATTATATTAACTAGTGGACAACCCTCGTTTCTTAAGTCCATTTCAATTGTAACATCAAAGTAATTGCATAATTTTAAATATTTGAGTGCTATTTGTTTATTTAAAAAAAATAATAATGGGTTGATATTATTTTTGAAATTGTCCATTCCTTTATTTTTTACAATGTCTACGAAAGATTCTTTTGACACTTGCCAAATCTCCAAGAATGTTGCAAGGTATCAACAATAGTGGTATCACGTCCACAATAATACCTTCATATAAAATTTCAGTTTCTGTTCTTGAATAATGCGTTTTCTTTTATTTATTGATATATTGATTAGTGTTCAACATTGTTTGAGTTGTTTAGCTATATTTTCCTTCTTATTCATTTACTCGTAGATTGATTTCGATTAAAACTTGTAGAAATATACTATTTAAATAAATAATGTTCAATTTTGTTAGTACACCACTTTGATTAAGGATTCCTATCACACGCACATCATTTTTTCAATAGTTTACCAAAAAAATACACAAATGTCTTACACTTGTGTTGTTCTTCATTTTTACATTTTTTCTTTAAGAAGGAGATAATATGTTTTCCTTACCTATCTAAGTAAAAAAAACATTACCAAGTTTTGAAAAATAAGAATATTCCATAAACACCTATTATGTAATTTTCTCCAAACTTTTTTTGATTTACTTAATATATTATTTGTAGAAATTATATAGCATGCATGTATATCTTGGATTCACTCAATCTAATAATGTACTACAACATAGATAATTTCCTGGGGAAAGCTTACTGCTCAAAACCCCACTATCTTCTATTGTATATTCAACATGGATCATGAAACAATTACATACAAAACTCTTCTCACAAGATCCCTCTAGTACTCAGCTAATTTGTCTCACACTGTTATACAAAAACTAACCAATACTTAGCCAATTTACTACCTCCAGACAGCCTCCCTTGCTTACGCAATCCTTGATGAATACAATTCCTAAAAGATAGGAATTATGGCCTTCCTTGACTACGCAAGTATCATGGGAACTCCAATGGGTGTTTGGTTGCATGTGTGCAACCCAATAATCCTACAACTGATAGTCAACTTCCCTTTCACCTAGATCTCAACTGGGTCTCCACTGGACCTGACATGCATGCAACTCATAATAGTAAATCCTCAGTTGCATGTGAGATCATTGACTGTGAATTAATTAATATTTAATTCACTTGATCTCTCACTAGTGTATCTTCATTTACAACTAGCACAATTGAGTTTAACTCACTTAACTGAGTTAAACTTATTACAACCTACATTAACTATTGCACCACAACACTTCGAACTCT
Source organism: Pinus albicaulis (assembly GCA_034641835.2). Lineage (NCBI taxonomy): Eukaryota > Viridiplantae > Streptophyta > Pinopsida > Pinales > Pinaceae > Pinus > Pinus albicaulis. Next base: position 1,092,469,438 of record CM076582.1, read on the forward strand.
GTTACAACTAGAATTACTCTACATGCCTCGCCAACTACCTATAACTCGAAATCCACTAGCTAACTGAGTTTATCACTCTCAGTTAACTATTACAAGTTATTATTGAGAATATATTACAGTTTATTTTCTATCTTAATTGAGGGATAACTAAAATAGACATGCACCAAAAATAGCACTGTGAGCCCCATCCTAGTGTAGGTGCTTAATGCACTAGGTGTGGGTGCTGAAATTTTCTTGTTGAATCTCAACATTATTACAACTATTTTTTTTGGAATCAATAGTGTTTTTAATCATCCCCTTCATTTCAACCATAGCCTTTTGGTTTTACATAATTTGCACAATCATGATATTAAGACATATTAGCCCTAAGGGTTAGCTCAATTGGTCAAGTTCTCGTTGCTAAAAGCACCTTGCTAATGGGAGGTCATGGTGTACATTCTCCTCGATGCCCTTGGGATTAGGCTCTACTAATAAGCCATTGGGAAGAGATCGCTTCGAGTGGATCTGCCCGAATATATCCTTAGAAAAAAAGAAAAGAAAAAGATATATTGATTTCAAAATGCATGCTTGTGGCAACCATGAAGAATCAACCACCTTGTTACGCCTTATGGAGTTATCATTCATACTCTTCTTCAACCTATTGCATTCATCCCTACCCCTCGCACTTCCATTTCACTAGTTCTTGCCTTTTAAGACAACTTCATTCTTTCTCATCATGGAGATTTCCCTAATAGAGAATGCCATCACTTTGTTTTTAGTTGGCTCTATAGAGCACTAATCGTCTCTCGAGATAGTCGATATTGGGCATGTTTCATCAACAAAGACATCATTCGCGCGATATTTCCATTACATCTTCGGCGGCTCTTTCCAACATAAAAATTTGTTTTTTTCCGCTTGCAATGCACATGTCACCTCTGTTTACCTATAACTAGGCTCCATTTTCATCCTCAAGAAAGTCGCTTGCACACTTTTGCAGAACTATGCGTATAATCACACTCTTCCCCCCATCCTTTATGCATGTCCCTTTTTGTTGTCTTTCTTGCTTACATTACAACTAATGGTCCATTGCATTCCGCTTGTTAACTTTAATAATTTACACATATTATATATAATATCATATTATCCCTTTTTAATAAAGTGAAGTTTGCTCGACTTTATAATATCACATAACTTAAAATTTGTGCATATGGAACAATAATAATAAGTTTTGGGGCTTGACTCCACCCCCCCCCCCCCCCAACACACACACACACAATCAGATTTGAAATAAGGGTGGACAAATATATGAGCCCCAATAATGAAAACCATCGTGCTTGGAATGGAAGGTCACGTGGGTCTTAACAACAAAAACTGTTAGTGATTTTGGGATACCCTGCCCCCCTTCTGGTTTTCAAAATCGAGAGGGGGGTCCCTCATTTAATCAGATTCATCGATTTGATGAGTATATTTTTGGCACAAATCGAAACGACAAAACCCTCATTAAATTTTTTTGGGGCAAGGGGTCCCTCATGCCATCGAATCTCGCTGGTCATGGGCATGTATCATTATAATTTGTCGATTGCTGGTTTTATTTGATGTAATATTCCTACTGGAAATTTACAATGATAAGCAAAGACATGTAAAAAAACAACACAACAAATTTTCAGCAATCACACACATAAAACCAAAAATTCTTCCAAAACACCAAACTGGCCCAATTTTATTAATAATCAGCGTTGGAGTACAAATGAGTTGGAGAAAATGCACCTGGGCTTGCACAAGGCAAGCTACAAGCCTCAGGTGATAGAAATAGGAATGCCCAATTGTTGCAATAACTCTGCTGCCAGGAAAGTTGCGTTGTCCCTCTGATTCTGCACTTCTAGCTGACTTCAAATGTTGGTTTCCCCCCTCTAAATTGTTTATAAAATTATAGGAAATTGTGGTTGAGTTCCTTGCAAAAAACCTAGAAAAACCCAGAAGGTATTTCCCTTGGTTTTTACCTACCGAAATTGGTCCCTCATAGCTTGGCAGCTTGGCCCTCCTCCAAACCAGAAAAATATCATTGTGGCTGAACCAAAAAATATATGCTCCCAAAACTCTATCAATCTCCTTCCAATATCTCTCCAACCAACTCCTTAACACACCACCTCTCAACTCCTTCGGATGTTGCTCCTAGAAAATACCTCACTCCAGTAATTGTGCAGTCATGGAGAGAGTGACACAGTCTTACGCTCTTGTTGTGAGTTATGTGTATGGAAAACTCTCCTATATTGTGGTTGCACTCATCCCAGTTGAAAATGATCACCAAATACCTATGTAGCTCCTCAAATCAACTTGATCCTCCGGCAACAACGTGGCTCCTTCCTCTGTGCAGTGACTGCTCCAGGATTGTGTGGAAATATCCATAAATGTGTAGAGCCTGTGGTAGTATGTCCTCTGGTCTCACTGATGGAAAAATAAGTTTTTCTAGGGTGGCACTCTAGGTCCATCGAAGAAAGGTTTATCTTCACTCTTTGGGAAGCTCTTGTGTGAAACAACACAGCTTGGCTCAGCTAAACAACTAAGGAAATTTTGATTTTCAGATTGAAAAAAGACCTCCAATGTTGCCTCACTTCTCCTATTTATAGTTGATGGCCATGAGCTTCATGTCGGCCCCGTCTAATTTCGATTTCTCCTTAGGGAATTCAAATTCCCTGAATCCTTGAGTGCATAATTCATGTGCAAATAAATTCATTTCTCCTATGTTCCCTTCAACAAAACTGCCTTGGGATATTATTAATCAAAATTGAAAAAATAATTCCTCAAACATTAGGAAAATAATTAGGAAGGGACATTACAATCCTCCCCTCTCAGATGTCACTTGACCCTAAGAAGTTGTAAAAATGGGTGCTGCAAATTTTGCTCAGTCTCCCATGTAGCATCCTCGTCCAATAAATCCTTCCACTTGACCAAATGCTCCTGGACCACCCTGTTTCTCAACCTCCTCTCTCAGGTCTCCTATACGAGCTCTAGTGTCAAAACCAAATGCCCATCATCATTCAATGGAGGCAACTCGGTTGCTGCAATAACTTGTTGCCCCAACACCTTTTTTCAGGAATGAGACATGAAATACATTGTGGATTTGTCTCTCTAAAGGCAGCTCCAACTCATAGGCCACCTCACCTACCCTTCTAACCACCCAGTAAGGTCTATAGAATCATGGCTGAAGTTTTTTTGCACCCTTCTGCTTGATTGAAGATTGTATATACGGCTACAAGCATAGGTAGGCCATGTATCCTACCTCAAACTGTCTCCCCGCCCTGTTCTTATCAACATATATCTTTTGTTGATTTTGGGCCACCTGCAAGTTATTCTTGAGAGCTCGAAGAATCTTCTGGCTCAATTGAACCCAATCATTTTCCCCTAGGGCCCTTCTATCTCCAAATACCATGTCAGAAAAAGTGAGAGCATCACACCCATAAAGCGCACAGAAAGGGCACATATCGATAGACATATGATAAGTTGTGTTGTAGCAAAACTCTGTGAGATGAAGCCACTTTACCCATGCTCTCGGCTGACCCGTCACGTAGTTGCATAGGTACCCTTCCATCCATTTATTCAATATCTTGGTCTTCTCATCAGTTTGGGGTTGATAGCTAGTGCTAGGTGTAAGATTTGTCCCCACCAACCGGAACAACCCTTCCAGAAATCCCCCATAAATCTGTTGTCCCTGTCACTCACAATGGTCTTGGGGAGACCATACAACTAGAAGACCTCCCAAAAGAATAGTCCAGCCACTTGGGAAGCTGAAGATCTCGATGGAATAGCGAAGAAATGGGTGAAATTGGTTAATTTGTCGACCGCTATGTAGATGCAATCCCGCCCCTGCGCAACTAGAATCCAGATGATGAAATCCATAGATGTGCTCTCCCACTTCCTCTCCGAAATAGTAAGTGGTTGTAGCAAACCGACCAGGTGTGACAACTCTACTTTGTTCCTCTGGAAATACATGCACTCCCACATGTGCCTCAACACATCACCCTTGAGCCCTCGCCAAGAGAATCTCTTCGTGACAACACAGCGCGTCTTGAGGAAGCCTAGGTTCCCTACCAATGGAGAATTATGGGTTGCATGCATAATTCTCTCCTTCAGTTGAGATCCTAGTACCAAATAGATCCGGTCTTTGTAATATATCACATCATCCATCACCCGAAATCGACCGTCCCTATGTGTGCCATCCAAAATGTCACATGCCTTCCTGTCCTTGGAGTACTCAACCAATAGTTGAGCCTTCCAATCCTGCATAACATCCATCAAGGAAAGCATTTTTGGTCTCCTAGAGATGGAATCCACGACCACATTATGTTTTCCCTTCACATAATCAATCTCAGAGTCGTAATCCTAGATCATACTGACCAATTTTTGTTGTCTCTCCTCTAGTGACTGCAACTCTAAGAAGAACTGAAGACTGTTATGACCAGTCTTCACTTTGAATCACTTGCCCACCAAATACTGTCTAAATTTGGCCAGTGCATGCATCACCACCAACCTCTCATTTTCATACACCGAGTACGATCGCTCATGAGGTAGCAACTTCCTACTCTCAAAGGTAATGGGATGGAACCCATATGTCAAAACGACCCCAACCCCTTCAGTGGAAGCATCCGACTCCAACATAAAGGGACGTGTGAAATCTGGCAAGGATAAATCAAGCAGCTGCTCATGACCCTCTTGAGGCGCTCAAATTCCTCCTCTGCTACCTACATCCACTCAAATTCTCCCCTCTTTGTCAAATATGTGAGAGGTGTTGCAAGCTATGAGAACCCTCTCACAAATCTCCTGTAGTATGTACAGATACCTAAGAACTCCCTCAACTCTGTCACGTTCCTGGGTGTGGGCCAATATAGTATAACCTGAATCTTCTCCTGATGCACCTTCACTCCATCCTCCCCAATCACATGCCCCATGTACAACATCTCTGTTTGTCCAAACTCACATTTGGACATCTTTGCATACAGTTTTTTCTCCTCAAGTACGCGAAGCACTAGCTCCAAATGTTGAAGGCACTCTTCCCATGTCTGATTATAAATGAGGATGTCATCAAAGAAAACAAGGACAAATCATCTCAATTTCCCATAGAACACGTGGTTCATACATGACTGGAATGTGGCAGGAGAGTTGGTTAGCCCAAAGGGAATCACGAAGAACTCAATTTCCATAGTGGCAACTGAAAGAAGTCTTTGGGATATCCTACTCCCTCACACGGTGATATCCTAAACGCAGATCTATCTTAGAGAAGTATTTAGCTCGCCTAAGCTCATCCATCTGATCGTCAATGCACGAAATGGGATATCCATTCTTCAATGTCTTCTTACTGAGAGCCCAATAATCTATACACATGCGCATCGTCCCATCTTTCTTCTTCACCGACACCACAAAAGAAGCAAATGGACTCGAGCTAGGCCTGACGTGTCCCAATCTCAGCAACTCCTGTATGGCCCTCTCTATCTCATCCTTATAGGCATTTGGGTGCCTATATGGGGTGTGGGGTGGTGATGAATGCATTCACCCCATCCTACAGCTCAATGGTGTGCTCAAATCCATGGTCTGGTGGTCTACCTGGTGGAACATCCCCAAAAACCCCCTGGTGCTTCTCCAACAAGGCTAGTATATATGGATGCATAGTTTGTGCCCGTGCCCTTGTCTAAAAAATCCTCAACTCAACTTCCCACTCCACATCTCCATGCCGCAGATCTGTCTCCATCTGGTGGGATAAAACTGTCTGAGGCAGATAAAAGTGCATTCCCCTCAGTAATACATGTTTCCCATCTGCCTTCCCCAAAAGTGCATTCCCCTCAGTAATACAGGTTTCCCATCTGCCTTCCCCAATGCGTACAACCATTGGACACCCAACACCACATTGGTTTCTGGAACATCAACCACAAAAAGGTCATTGGTGAGTGAGTAGTTCCCCATCTTCAAGGTCATCCCAGGAACATACTTTGTACATTTCATGGTTCTATCCCCCGGTACCAAAGATGAGAACCCTTCAAAGGTTGATGTCTAGATGACCCTACACTCCACCATTTAGGAATCAATGAAGTTGTGGTTGGCTCCACTGTATACCAGGACTGTCACATGTTGCCCTTGTATAGTCCCCCTGATCCCGAGTGTCAAATACTTCGGCACACCCCAAAGTGAAGCAAGGACCTCCCCGGTTGGGGTAAACGGTCCTCTTCCAGGTGGTGGTGATGGCCCTCCTGATGATGGTCCTCCCTCATATCTCGGCTCATATGCTATCTTGGCATCTTCCTTTTTTGAACCACTATTTGAAAACACCTCAATGAAGTGGGCCTTTCCCTTGGTGCACTTGTGCCCAGGTTCCCAAGGCTCATGGTATGTAAAACAAAATATCCTCCTCTTGAGATCTCTCTATGTATCATCATCCAACTGGCCACATCCTCCATCCCTCTGTGGTGGCCTAGTATCTATGTTCCCCTGTGGGGTTGTGGGTCTCGTGGCAATAAAGGCTCGGTTCTTAGGCACTGCATCAATCATATCCCGGGTTTTGGAAATGGCATCCTAAAGTGACGTGGGTTTGTAATCCCTCACCCAGCCACACAAAGGCTCAACAAGCCCCTCCACAAAAAACATAATCAATCAGCCCTCTGAAATATTTTTCACCATCACGACCAACCTCTTGAACTCTATGATGAATGCCTTTTCTCTGCTAGTCTGTCTCAGGTGGGATAACTCCCTGAAATGCAACTCTGAGTCTTTCCTCTCAAACCTCTCCAACAACCTCTGGGTGAACTCTATGTAAGTGGTAATGTTGATGTGCCCCAATGTGATCAACCCATGGTACCACCACTCTTGGGAATCCCCTTCCAAATGAAGGGTGGAAAACTAAATATCATATGTTTCCCACATGGGGTTCATATGGAAATATGTGTCCAACTTTTGTATCCACACCCTGGCTGAACTCTTCGTTGTCCCATCAAAGTGTAGAAATCTGAATAACTGATATATTATTCATCGAGATTCTCCTGATCACACACTATTTTAGCTTCATGCACAATACAGAATCTCTTCTACAATTGATCATTACATGCGAAAATAAAATCAATTGCATGCGCACATTAAAACCATAAAAAATCACACATATGAACACAGTATTTCATGGGAAAGATTAAAGCTGAAAACCCCAACTATCTGTATATTATATGTCATAGAGATCATGTAACAATCATTGTACAAAGCTCTCACAAGTCTTCTAAAGACAACTTCTCCAATCAAGCACACTATCAAGCTAGATCTAGCAAAACACATGCTCCACCTTGCCACTTGATAGCCACTATTGCATTTCAATGCTATGGGATGGCTTCATTAAATAGATAAACCACCTGGCTTGTACTGCGCAATTCTCATGGGCTTCTCCACCTATCTGTGTGTTGCAAATAGCAACTGTATAGTCACAACTGATAGTTAACCTGCTCTTTCACCTATTTCTGCACTGGTCTCCACTGAAACTGTCCATGCACTGAAGTTAATTGATGCATTCTTTAGTTGATTAATGAGTTTATAATTAGTGAATTAATTAATAATTAATTCACACCACTCTCACTAATTGTATCAATTAGTTAAACTAGATACAAATAGCTCAATTATGTTTAGATTAGTTAAACTGAATACAACTCCACTAACTTCCTCAATCAACTCCACCAAACTCTGTCACATGAGTTCTAACTGAAGTATCCATGCAATAGCTCTACATAACCCTCAGGAATAGCGTAATTCCTTCTGTCAGCTCCTGTGCCACATCTGTGCACTTAACTGAAGTGCTCCAAGAGAATAAGATAATGTTTATAGTCCAAATATTATTAAGAGCTAATAATATTCGACATATCTATTTTTAGACTGGCAATCTAAAAATAGATTCCGCTCAGTATGTCTAAAAATAGAAGTCCATCTATTTTTTCCGACTTGACCAACCATCCACAAATAGCATCCTGCAACTCATAGAACATGATCCATATGTCTAAAAATAGGCATAGTCTAAAAATAGACTTTGCGCCAAAAATAGCCTGCGGGCCCACTTAGTGAAGGCGACTTCTTTCCACTAAGCTCATCATCTTGTTGCAATCTCAACACTCCCTCTCAACAAGATAAGGATTATTTGCCACCCATATCCTGCCTCTGTGGTATTCGAATTTGCTCCTGGTGAGCACCTTCGTCAAGATATCAGCATCCTGATCCTCTGTGGGAATATAAGAAAGTAACATGATCTTCCGCTGCACACAATCTCTTATATGATGATACCGATCCGTGAAGCCATGCCACCTCAACTCATCCTCCTGTCTGTACCATGATCCATATCCCGATGTGCCTCTGAGATATATCAATACATGCTTGCCCGCCTTCCAGAAGAGCTTGGTAGGCTTAACCATAGCTTGTGAAAGTCAAGCACAAAGATAGCATAGTTTAAATATTTGTCGAACTGACACATGTTTCAGTTTCCCAACCCATGTCGATGGCCAGTGTGAACTGCACCATCTCCGCCGAAGTAGTATCCTCCTTCCTCCATCCACCAGGAAGAGGAGTATCAACAGGCTTGCAGCGATGCATGTTGAACTTCTCCAGTATCTCCCGGGTATACTTGCCTTGAGAAACAAACAGTCCATCACTACGCTGCCAAATTTCCAATCCCAGGAAATAATTAAGGAGGCCCAAGTCCTTCATCTCAAATTCTTTTGCAAGATCATCCTTGCATGAGAGTATCAACAGCTCATCACCTGTCAAAATCAAATCATCTACATAAAGTACAATGATCAGCAACTTACCCTCCACCACAATCTGGTATAGGTTAGGATCCGCCTCACTCTTCGAGAATCCAAGTCCGGTGAAATAACTGTCTATCCGTGTGTACCAAGCACGAGGTGCTTGTTTCAACCCATACAGCGCTCTCTTGAGCCTGCACACATGCGACTCGCTGCTGAAGATCTCAAAACCTTCGGGCTGCTCTATGTACACCTCCTCCTCAATGACTTCGTTGAGGAACACAGTCTTCACATCCATCTGATGAATGTGCCACCCCATCTGCGCTGAGAGAGCAAGAATCGTCCGTATGGAAGAATACCTTGCGACAGGTGCAAAGGTCTTCTCATAATCGATCCCCTCAATCTGTGAAAAGCCTCGGGCAACAAATCTTGCCTTGTACTTCTCCACACTCTCGTCAGCTGCCTGCTTCACTTTGTAGATCTGTCTCGAACCCACCACTCGATTTCCTAGCCTCGGACAATCTCCTGCCACCGTTTCCACACTGGATAACCATACTGCACCATGGCATCTACCCATGCGGGATCTCCATGCCTCCTGAAGAGGGTCACGTCCCCACACCCCTGCTCATGAGCCATGCATCCGCATGCTCGTCATGTGACCAGTTTCTATCCCGCGCCCGTGATGTAGGTTGTATCACAACCTTCTCTGCATCTTGAGCCAGTCGCTCAGCTTCTGTAGTGTGCTTCCGCCCTTTGATGGTTGGCGCTGCTTGAGTGGTCTCTTCCACTCCATGAACCTCATCTTGTGGCTAATCCACATCCTGAGACTCATCCTTAGGAACTAATAGCTCCTCATCTGCATGCAAGTGTGGCTCCCTCTCAAGCGAACACTTCATGGATTTCTCCTCATGAAATTTTATATCACGTCGCACAACAGTCTTGCGACTGTCTGGCAAATACAAATGATAGTTGTGGGGCGTATCAGTGTACCCCACAAATATCCCAACCTCTGCAGTCGGCTCCAACTTCTTCTTGACATCCTTCGTCACATGAATGTAAGAAGGTGAACCAAAAATCCTCAAATGGGAAATATTAGGCCTCTTACCAGAAAACGCCTCCTCAGGTGTACTCATGCCAAGTATCCTATGAGGACAATGGTTCTGCACATATACTGCAGTATTGCATGCCTCAGCCCACAAGTGTTTGGGAAGGCCCTGATCATGCAACATCACCCGTGCAGCACCCACGATCATTATGTTCTTCCGCTCAGCAACCCCGTTCTGTTGTGGGTTATGAGGTGCTATGAGCTCTCTTCGAATTCCTTCTGCGCTGCAAAAGTCCTTGAATTCGCCAGAGATCAATTCACCACCATTGTCGCTCCTAAGAGCCTTCACCTGCTTCCCCGATTATTTCTCAACCAGTGCCTTGAAATCACAGAACTTTGAGTATGTCTCGCTCTTCTTATGCATAAATAAGATCCAACACTTACGAGAAAAATCATCAACAAATATCACATAATACATGTTCTTTGTTGTCGAAGCTACTGAGAAAGTTCCACACACATTTGTGTGAATTATCTCAAGGATCGTCGTGGCGCGACTATCCTTCTCGTGAAAGGTGGCTTTCACAAATTTTCCCAAGGTACACCCCTTGCACTGATCTGACTACGCAGGAGTGCCTTTAGGAAGCCCAGTAGAAATCGTCAGTGCAGATCTCTCAAAGCTCCATGGTGAAGGTGGCCCAATCTCTCGGTGCCACAAATCGCCATCATCCCGCCTACCACTTTAGTGCCTTGCCTCGCCATTGTTGCGCAGCTATCTACTTGCAATTGATAAAGGCTATGGTTGGTAACCCTCGTCCTCCCAAAAAAATAGAAAACCACCACATACCTTATCAGCAAGTAGAAAGCTCTTCTTCGCTAAAGACAACATCATATCCCTTGTCTTCTAACATTGCCACAGAGATAAGATTCTTCTTCAATCTTGGAACATGCATCACTTCCTTCAATACGAAGGGTTTACCAAACTCCCTCTCAAAGGAATTGGTACCGATACCGGTCGCACTGTATCTACCATCATCGCCCATCTTGATGTGCACTCCAAGATCTTTCTCATCCAGATCAGTAAACAAATCTCGATCTCTTGTCATGTGAAAAGACACACCACTGTCAAGAAACCACACTAATCCTGTCATACTTGAGACCAAGCATGCGATTAGCGAAAAATCCAGCTCAAACTGTGAGGCTAAGGCCTCTCCAGCTGCAGTCCTAGAAGCCTGCTTATTTTTCTTCTTCTGTGGACAATTTGTGGCGTAATGTCCGTGTTGGTGACAGTGAAAGCAGTTCACCTTGGACATTTCATGCTTCTTGCCTTTCGCACCGGATTGAGAAGCTTTCTTGCTCTTCCCCTTCTTTGCTTTGGCAGCCAAAGCGCAATTCTCTTCATCATAGTTCTTTGATGAGGATCCATCCCTGGTACTCCGCCTTATCTCCTCTTGCACAAGATCCAACCAAAGTTGCTCCCATCCTGGCAATTTCTCCCGACCATTGACAGAGTCCTGATATGAGTGCCAAATCTTCGGAAGCCCAAGGAGAGCCAAGCTCACCAAGTCCTCATCATCAACAGTCACCCCCACACTTCCCAGCTCATCCCTGCATTGGACGAACTTCGTGAGGTACTTGGGCATACTGTCGCATTTCTCCATTTTTATGTTTCTGAGTCTATCCTTGAGCACCAACTTCCTCTGGTCGCTCTTTCTTTGGAATAAATATGTCAAAGCTTTCCACATCAAGAATGGAGAAGCCTTACCATGAAGGCTGGATACTATGTGATCCTTCACACCTTCCAATAGAATCCTTCGACACTTTGTTGTCTTCTTTTGCCATGTGTCAAGTACGACAACATCACTAGAAGTAGGCTTTGGAACTTTTGCATCTATGAACTCCTTCAACCCATTGTCATCCAGCACCGCCTCCATCCTATCCTTCCATGAAATATAATTCGAGCTGCCCTCAAGGGCATACTCTAATCGCAATCCGTTGACAGACATCTCAACTTCGACGCCAAGAAAACACTGCTGCAAATTCGAATTCCACCAGCACAAAACTCAACCGCTTCAATGTTTTGCAATTGCTCCAACGATCAATATCGCTCTGATACCATGTAGAAATCTGAATAACTGATATATTATTCACCGAGATTCTCCTGATCACACACTATTTTAGCTTCATGCACAATACATAATCTCTTCTACCATTGATCATCACATGCGGAAATAAAATCAATTGCATGCACACATTAAAACCATAAAAATTCACACATATGAACACAGTATGTAATGGGAAAGCTTAAAGCCGAAAACCCCCAACTATCTGTATATTATATATGTCATAGAGATCATGTAACAATCATCATACAAAGCTCCTCACAAGCTCTCAGTATAATCTCCACTTGCTACACACTAATCAAACTAGATCTAGCAAAACACATGCTCCAATCTCTGCCACTTGATAGCCTGCCTCTACTGCGCAATCAATGCTACGGGATGGCTCATTAAAATAATTACAAACCACCCGGCTTGTAACGCGTAATCTCATGTTTCTAATCAACAAAGGTAAGAAAACAGATAGTCATAACTAATAGTTAACCTGCTCTTTCACCTATTTCTGCACTGGTCTCCACTGAAACTGTCCATGCACTGAAGTTAACTGATGCATTCTTTAGTTGATTTATGAGTTTATAATTAGTGAATTAATTAATAATTAATTCACACCACTCTCACTAATTGTATCAATTAGTTAAACTTGATACAAATAGCTCAACTATGTTTAGATTAGTTAAACTGAATACAACTCCACTAACTTCCTCAATCAACTCCACCAAACTCTGTCACATGAGTTCTAACTGAAGCATCCATGCAATAGCTCCACTTAACCCTTAGGAATAGCGTAATTCCTTCTGTCAGCTCCTGTGCCACATCTGTGCACTTAACTGAAGTGCTCCAAGAGAATAAGATAATGTTTATAGTCCAAATATTATTAAGAGCTAATAATATTCGACATATCTATTTTTAGACTCGCAATCTAAAAATAGATTCCGCCCAATATGTCTAAAAATAGAAGTCCATCTATTTTTCCAACTTGACCAACCATCCACAAATAGCATCCTGCAACTCACAGAACATGATCCATATGTCTAAAAATAGACATAGTCTAAAAATAGACTTTGCGCCAAAAATAGCCTGTGGGCCCACTTAGTGAAGGCGACTTCTTTCCACTAAGCTCATCATCTTGTTGCAATCTCAACACAAATTTTGGAAGTGTAACCTTCCCCACTAGCCTTTGCACATCCTGGTTGGATGATCCCCCTATATAATGGTTCTCATCCCCTATAGTATGCCTATCCTTGAGATGAATGTACTCACCAAAGGAAATCACCTGCCTAATCTGGGAATCCAACCCCTCATACTCATCAATATCAGATGCAACAGAGTAGACCAAATAGGTAACCAGATCTGGCTCCCTCTCTATTTCTGGTTCATCCATAAAATGAGGCATCAAGGGACGATATTTTGCCCACGCTGGGAAGTGTTTGGGGGATGATATGTACGGTTTCCTCCCCCTACTCTGGAGCCACCATCACCTTGAGGCTCTACTGCCCCTTTTGGCCTTCCACCCATCTGAAGCCCCATCACCTGCTGCATCGTGTCCATCATGATTTGTCCTTGTCTCATCATATTCTCAATAGTTCTCAACAAATCCTTCAAAAATTGGTCTTGGCCCCTTGGTCTGGGTTGTTCATTATCCGCCTTTTGGTCCATTCCACCCCTCTCCTTCTCTACTTTAGTGTTTGAAAATAGATTGGGGTTGTCTTCTCTACCACGGCCTCTACCTCTGCCTCTACCATGACCTATTTGGAAATCCACTCCTTGATATCTTGGTGGCATCAATTGTTCCCGTTCCCCACCCTATCCAAGGGCATGCTCTGATACCACTGTAATATTCCTACTAGAAATTTATAATGATAAGAAAAGACATGTAAATAGACAACACAAAAAAAATTCAACAATCACACACATAAAACCAAAAATTCTCCCAAATCACCAAAATGGCCCAATTTTATTAATAATCAGCGCTAGAGTACAAATGAGTTGGATAAAATGCACCTGGGCTTGCACAAGGTAAGCTACAAGCCTTAGGTGATAGAAATAGGAATGCCCAACTGCTGTAATAACTCTGTTGCCAAAAAAGTTGTGTTGTCCCTCTGATTCTGCACTGCTGGCCAACTTAGACTGTTGGTTTGCCCCCTATGAACTGCCCAGAAAATTCTAGGAAATTTTGGTTGATTTCCTTGCCCAAAATCCATAAAAACCCAAAAGGGATTTCCCTTGGTTTTGACCTCCCAAAATTGGTCCCTCACAGCTTGGCCCTCCTCCAAACCGGAAAATTGTCACTGTGGCTTAACTAGACAATCTCTGCTCCCAAAAATCCAGCAATATCTTTCCAATAGCCCTCCAACCAACTCCTCAACACCCCAGATCCAAACTCCTATGGATATTGTTGCTACAAAATACTTCACTCTAGTGACTGCACAATCATGTAGAGAGTGATGCAATCTTACGCTTTTGCTCTGAGTTCTGCGCATGGAAAAATCTCCTCTATTGTGGCTGCACTCCTCCCAACTAGAAATGATCACCAAATACCTATGTAGCTCCTCAAAGCAACACCCAACTTCGTTTCTCCTCCAACAACAATGTGTATCCTTCCTCTATGCAGTGACTACTCCAGAACTGCGTGGAAATTTCCAGAAATGCATAGAGGTTGTGGTAGTATGTCCTCTAGTCTCACTATAGGAAAATAATCCTTCCTAGAGTGTCACTCTAGGTACACCTCCACCCACGGTCCACCGAAGAAAGGTTGAGCTTCACTCCTTGGGAAGCTCTTGTGCTAAACAACACAACTTGGCTCAGCTAAACAACTAAGGCAATTTTGATTTTCAAATTGACAAAAGACCCCCAATGATGCCGCACTTCTCCTATTTATAGTTGTTGGCCATGAGCTTCATGTGGGCCTCATCTAATTTCCATTTCTCCTTAGGGAATTCAAATTCCCTTCCTTGACTGCATAATTCATGTGGGTGAGTGGCCCCCACATTCCACAAACATGCAAATAAATTCGTTGCCCCCATGTTCCCTTCACCAAAACTGTCTTGGGCTATTATTAATCAAAATTGAAAAAATAATTCCTAAAACATTAGGAAAATAATTAGGAAGGGACATTACATTTAATCATCCTCAGAATCACATTGATGTTCTAAATTTCACCAAGCACGTTGACTCTACGTTGTAGTATCCTCCCTAGACTTTCAGGATTGTTGTATTATGGGCTTTGAGGTCTATACGTTTCTCCAATATTTCACATTTAAGGGAATGGATCTAGGAAAAATCCTTAGTTGAGAGTGCAAGAGCCATCCACACTTCAAACCATGACATTTTCACGTATCGAATCAGATTACCCTACAAATTTTGCGTGAATTGTCTTCAATGTAGGGAGGAGATGGGAGACACATTGTTGCACGAATATATGAATTGGGTTGAATAATATTGCCTTGGGAATTTCATTAACGGAAGGAAGTAGATTTAATATTCTCGTTGAATCCATCACCTGATCAGTTGATTCAGGCAAATTTGTTTCCATTGGATTCACTTCAAAACGGAAATAAATTTAAAAAAATAAAATAAAATTAAAAAATAATAAAAATAATAAAAATAAAAAATAAAAATAAAAATAAAAAAATCTATAGATGCAAGCCTGATTCCTCATACGTTCCACATCCACATCCTTGTTTCCTGCCACATTATCTCTTTGTCACTCTACATTCATCTACATTTCTATTGACATGCCCTTGCACCTTTTGGTGCAAATGCTAGTTTATTTCATGATGAACACAACAAGTTGAGCTTAACACATATTGATGACACCAACTCAATTTGTATTTGGGAATATAAGGACTAAACAAATTCTTGAGAAATTCAAAGTATATGTAGGGTTATTTCAACTTTTATTTCACGTGCACATGGCCTATGCTATTTAGATTAAAGTTCATAGGTATGACATAGTTTAAAATATGTTCTAGCATATTCAAATATTAACAATGATCTTTTTCTCAGATACCACAATAATTTAATTTGGTGAATATAGATTATAATTCATATGAAATTTTACATCATTGTTGTTAACATAGATTAGAAGGAGAACATCTCATACTGAGTTGTAGAATATAGATAAGGGTTATTTGTTTATAACAAAACATATAGACTAAATGCCACTTTTTATCAAATCACGACCGACACGCATCTAAGCCATCAAAATCACCTAAGAACTGCACTCGGCCTAGGCCACAACAACCCTTGACATGACTAGAATTTTTGTACCTATAGGGTTTCAAAACGACAACCTTCACACAAGGAGTTCCTTAGCATAACACCCTATCATCAATTGTTCTACATCTCATGGGTTTTTCTTTAAAAAAGACTTTGATCCATTTATGTGTAAGCAAGATTTATATGTTACACATATGTACAAATATAATTAATGAAATGATGAAGATGTACAATAAGAAACACAGTGTCTTATCATAATTAAAAAAAAAACAAAATATGCTTATTTTTGTTGCATTCAAAATAAAAATATTATTTTTACCATCCATGAACCATAAAGCTACATCGTGTTTGTCCACACCAAGTTCAACATTGTTGAATTAACTAGCAATTTAATCTCTTCCCTAGAATCTATAGGTGTCATGACCATGTAATTGTGCTTGAAAGAATAAAGTTGAGAGTAACCAACGTTTTATTAGTTACACAATAAATCTTTATCAAAATTATCTTAAAAATAAAGATCAAAAGCATATTAAAAAACGTAACAATAATGCCATCATCAAAGAATATAAAGTTTATTATTGAGTAAATACTGCAACGATAAATTTTATATAAATACGTACAACAATTCACACAATTAATTCTATTGAAAGGAATATTACATAACTTAATTTAAACAAGACGAGCTGCATAGCAGCAAGTCCCTGCGATAATCATAGGATTGAAATAAGGTCACTAAGGGTGTTGAGATTGTATGCATTCCCAAGCTTGTCAATGCTTCCTCCTTCCATTTGTGAACTTTAGAAACTCGAATTTCTTGATATTTCATTATTCTGGTCTTTAAAGGACGTTCCCATGGAATTTGATCAACTATGAAACTTAAGGATTCTGGATATGAGGGAGTGCTCTGGACTAAAGAAGTTACCTATCAAAGCATCTACCATGCCTAATCTCATAATTTAAGTCATCGAATCTTGTATCACGAACATCTGTGGGAAGCTCCCTTTGAAGGCACCACTCGTTTTGAGTTGGGTAGGACCATGGGTAGGAGAATCCGCTAAACTAGAGGCGTAGTTACCGGGGTTATCGAAGTTTGATATTTGTAGGCTTTATCAAAGCGAATTTTCGTTGGATAATTGCAACTACATTTGAATAGAATTACTATGGAAAAAATTGTGCCCATCGAGCCAGCTGCCCTTGTGACCATAATTTCACGATTTACACATTACGAAGTCCACTCACCCAAAAGTCGAGCAAACGAGACTGAAAAGCGCCGACGGAAATTTACTTGCTCGTGGGTTGTCATGAGATTTTACATTCCTACCTGGTTTTGTAGGAGGTGTTAGAGTCGGTCTGGTTATACCTCTGTCAGAGATCAAAATCTCTTTGTTGCATTTCATTTTTTAGGCGTCTCATTCACTTCAGTCATTTGCATTCCATTAGGAGCATCGGTCTTCTGACGGAAGGGTCTTGTCGCTCATGTCCCTCGTGTTTTGTACCTGCTGGCTCAGGTCTGTTCATCGAAGTCCATCAAAATCATTTTCAGTCAATGACAGTCAATGTTTGGTCTTTTGGTGGGCAAAGAGTCACTTCAGTCATTAGGTCTAGGGTTTCGCAAATTTTGTCTTCAAAGTGTCCAATAGTGTTAGCAGGCGCATGAGGGAAGTTCAAAACAAGTTCTCATCGCAATATTTCATTGTCATATTGCTTGATCGTGACTTTTCTTCAAAACCCTGTTTTGAAGAAAATTGTCATTTTGTCCTTTGTAATAAATGCCATGTATATTTTCCAAGTTTTTCAGTTGTCAAAATCTTCAGGCGCAGCCCTGGTTGCCTTTGCCAAGTTCCGTGCCAGGCATCCCTGCAAAAATCGAGAAAGGTTTCATCAATTCAGCCAAAAATCAAAGTGGAAACGAAAGAACAGAGTTTGTATTAAAGGTGAAAAGTGTCAAAGTTCAAAATATTGTAGAAATGGGTTTGTCAAAAGAAAGAATCAAAGTCATTTGTATATATGAGATATTTTCACATTCAACAATCCATTTTCTCCAAGAAACATCAAAGAAAGCCGAGTCAGATTGTAGAAGAGTGAAAACAAGGTTTAAAGGCCGGATTGTGGATGAGTTTGCCTGCGCGGCGCGTTGGGCCTCTGTCGCGGCGCACATAATAGTCGCGGCGCATTGGGCCGATTTTTACCATATAAAATTGCACTGGCATGGCGCACTCAGTAAGCGCAACGCATTGGGTTATGCGCGCGGCGCATAGGCCTGAGACCGAATTTTTTTTGCCAGTCTTCTCCAAATTGCATTTTTTGGTTGCTCCATGCACAAGTAAGTTTATACAATCGTTCTTGCTAGTGTTTGGTGTGGTTTTGAAGTTCCATTCGGAGAATTTGAATGCCAAAGTTATAAACCCTCTCATTTGGTCAAAACTGCTCCTTAGGGTTTTAAATTGGTGTGTTGAAATTGTAATTCTGGTGCCAAGTCTCCATTTCCCACCTATGTTCCCTTCCCCATCATTGTAATATCATCATTGTCAATATCCTTCCCCTATTCCCTTATACCCTAAACTACTCATATCATGGCATTCCCTTTTCACTATCCCAAAATCATTTCATATCCCTTTCCCCATATCACTTATAAAATTCCCAAAATCCAAAAAATTCAAGTAGCTATCTCATTGTCTCTACATTGTCAAATCATAAGTTTTAAAAGGGCAAATTATCACTTGACAAGACCCCACTGTCCACACTGCCTTATCTCCACAGTCCCTTCCCTTTGGCACACATTTGGCACTTGGAGATAAAGACATCAAGTTTTCATTTCTAATTTTCAACCAACCAAACATACACTTGTCATACACATTGCAACACCATGACGGACACATATTCATCATATGAACAAGACAGTAATTGCACCACTAAACTGCATACACCAAGAAGGCACTGAGGAGGCGCAAAAGGCCTGATCCACTCCAAATCTTGGCCGAAGATTTTTTGGCTGAGCATGATACTTGATGATGGACCTTCACTCCAAATTTCAGCAAATTTGGAGAAATTTTTGTCATTTTTGATTTTTTGGTCACAAAACAGGTTTTTCTGCCCGACGCGTAGCGCCACCTTGCGTGCGCTTACGTTGAAGAGATCTTCTGGAGGAAAACTTGACAATTTTGGATTTTTTATGAAAATTTATGCATGCTCAGGAATGGCCTAAAGATTTCATCAAGTTCTGGGTGGCCTAAAGGGTCAAAAACACCTTGAAAATGGCATTTCTACCACTTTTTACACACACAGGAACCAGTCTTGGGAGATTGAAGTTTTGGAGGGGAAAATGACATCCAAATCCAGAAATTCCACTTGGGTTGGAAAGTAGACAGGCAGGGATTTCCAACGAGCTATCATGAGCTCAATTTGGACTTCAGGAAGTGCCTCAAAATCAGCTCCAAACTTGTGCTACACATACAGATTTTGGCCTAAATCCGCCTCAGGCTAAAGGAAGGCAGAGTTCAGGATAACAGGAGGCTTTTCTATTTTTAAACCATTCACTAAAATTGGATATATATACACTTGTTTTGAGTTTCTCCATATCTGAGTTGCGCTAATTCTGAGTTTATTCTATTTTTATATTTGTAAGAATGGCCTTATCTAAAAACACATTGTGCTTATTTTGACATTATCCTATTTTTATGTTCTAAATTTTTTCATCTTAAGATTATGTATTTTTAGAGAGGTGAACGGTCTATATTGTGAATTGTTTCTGAAATTTATTGTTAATTTTGGTTATTAGCTGCTTGATTAAGCCAATTTTTTTCTCAATACAATATCATATATAAGCCTTCTTTAATTGTTAAGTCTCTAGGTAACATCATTGGTGAACCACTCCACCATAGGTCATGAACCTTCTTATATTTGGTATATTTCATTTTAACTTTTCTAGTCCATTTCCCAATCGACTTTGTTATACTACATGTAATGATTGGAATCACAATGCGTGGGACCGTTGTATAGATGTCATGTAAGTAGCCATGGTTTTCCCACTCCATGTGATGGAGTCACAAGTGGATTACATAAATTAACCAAGGTGATCGAAGGATGAAAATGGGTAACTGAATGTTTTGGTTCAAATGATTATCCTCCCGATCAGGTCATTTGGCTTTGTTTTCCTCCACAGATGGAGAATTCAACTCCGTAAGCTAGTGTTATTTGCTTCTCTGGTAAATAATGGAATCTTATTTCATGGAGTGCGTGGCCTTTAACTCTTCTGGTGGCTATTTTTAAAACTACAAGTGGTACATAGGTGACTGTACACACTTTTATTTTGATTTTTCTAAGCAAGGTTTTACGCACTTGCGCATAAATTTTTCCTATTTTATCTCTAGATGTGAAAGAGACACTGGATAATGGTTGTCTTTGATTTTCTTGTTTATACAGTTGCTTTCTTTGGTCACTTAGAGTTTATTTTGTTAAACAATAATTTTTTTTGTTGGGTTTTAGAAAAGAATTGATTTTTCTGAGAGGGGTTTCCAGAATTATGTGTTGTCAATAGTTATTTTGACATACTTAGGTCAAACCCTGCGTAGGGATAACAATTGTTTTCCATATTGGATTCTCATGAGAAATATGGTGCAAAACACCCCCCAGATTCAAACCCTTGTATCACAGTCCAATTACACCCATTTACTTCCCCAGATTGAGAAGTAAACCTTCCTTTTGTCTTTGCCTCATAGCATCTGCATAATTATGTAGTGTGTGTAACCCCTGGATTGTTGTAAATTGACAAAGAGCTACTCATGAAGGCATGGAAACCTCTAGTAAATCATGGAAGCATGTAGGGGCGAAAGGAAGGATCCAAGAAGAATCCCCTCATGAAATATGTCAAGGCTTGGCTTCAATTTCCCGTTGGATGGCTCTCCAGATATCTGAAGAATGGTAAATATGCCAACAGGGTTGGGATTGGAGCCCCCATTTTTCTTGCGGTCATCCTTGAATACCTAATAGTTGATGAAAATATTGATAAGAATTCCATTTTTAATTCATTGATTTGGTTCTATGATGTAGAAATTTGTTTAGTTGTTCGATTATATCAGTGACTCTTGGCAATTATTGTGCTTTCCGAAGCGGTTTCAGGGTAATTTAATTTAAATACTTTTTTTTCAAAGTTATTTAATTTAAGCACTTTTTTTTTCTTTCTAAGTTTTCCATTTTCCACATTACTAGCCTCTTATCCATTCTATTAGGTTTTCTTCTAATAATTTAGCTTGGTTGTTTCCAGGTGTGCACAGAGGCTTGGAGGTGATCATTATAAAATCAAAATAGGAACCAAAAAACTCAAACTCAAGAACTCGAGGCGGTGAATTTGGAGCCTTTTTTCATACATTTTGTTAATAGACAAAATGTCTGATGCGGTGATCAATGGCTTAGTTGGTGCTATGGCAGGGATTGTTGCTTAGCTGATCACATACCCTTTACAAACAATAAGCCGTAAGCCGAAAATGTAGGCAGTTTAAAATTTCATTTGTGTTTAACCCATTTTCAGATTTTCTACTTTAAAGTATTTATTTATTTATTTTTAAATTGAAAATATTTATTCTTCTATTCCAGATCTGGATTCTGAATACCATTCATAATATTTCTCTCCTCTCGTTTCTTTTTTCTTCTCAAATTCTTCTCAGCAAGTTCTCATTGCAAATCTAGCTTCTTTTCAGCCCATGGCCAAGGTCCCTTCTGGTTGAGGGATTTTTTGGGTTTGTCCTCCTGTATTATCTAAAGAAATATTATCTGACAAAATTGTGATTTGCAATTACTATTTTTATTATTTACCCTGTAATTGCTTCACATTGGTTTATTTACTCTGTAATTGCTTCACAGTGGAGGCACTGGCAGATATGGTTAACAAAAAAATTTCATTTAACTGTAAAA
The DNA here is from genome assembly GCA_034641835.2 of Pinus albicaulis. Classification (NCBI taxonomy): domain Eukaryota; kingdom Viridiplantae; phylum Streptophyta; class Pinopsida; order Pinales; family Pinaceae; genus Pinus; species Pinus albicaulis. The sequence continues at coordinate 1,092,491,463 of CM076582.1, forward strand.
TAGATTGTTGTTTCTTTAATTACCTGAATTTACTGTGGTATATGCTTTTGGATGCCCTATGGTGAAATAGGTTACAAATTTCTTTAAAAGCTTAAATTTTAATGGTGAAATAGCTTGCAGATTTTTTTAAGACACAAAATTTCTCAATTGACATACTTTAGAATGTGATGACATGGGTCCGAGTAATAATTCAGAGAGTAATAGTAATACTAATTATTACTAATCTAGACAATAATAGTAGTACTAAATATTAATTTGCAAGAATTTTTTTTGCAAGACAACAATTATTGAAAGCAATTTTTGAAAGCATAAATGGTGTTTTGCAAAATGAGTTTTTGATAAAGAGTTGTACCATTTTATTCAATGTGCAACAACAAAATAAGATTCACTTAGGCAGTTAGGCTTCCCTGATCATAAGCATTCAGGGTTCTGGGTTTTGCAAAACTCCAATGAAACCTGAATTTTGGCAGGCTGCCATATACGATTTTATGGAGCGGCATGGAAACCTGACTTCTGGCAGCCAACTCCAATGAAGCCTTACTTCTAGTAGGCTTCCGTATACGATTTTCTAAAACTTGACTTTTGATAGCCAACTCCAATGAAGCCATACTTCTGGTAGGCTTCCATATACGGTTTTCTGAAGCGGCGTGGAAAACATGTAAAGCAAAAAATAAGCCGCTTAGTAGTACGAGACCAAAAAAAAGAGCAAAGAAGCCCCGTGTATCAGGAATCAGATGACAGGTGGATAGAATGCATGCAGATAACCGCTTCATTGAATATCCACTTATCTGCTTCAATGAATATCCACTTATCCGAGAAACCCATAATGTAAAATGATGTAGAATAATTTAATGCTCTGGGCAAACATTTAATGTAAAATGTTTTAAAAGTAGCATACCTGGAATATGAGAAGATGACTTCTTTTTAGAATGAAGTTTTTGATACAGAATGAGTATTTCAACCTCGAAAAGAGGCCAAATAAGACCTCAAAGATTTTGAAAGTTTTGATTGGTCAACTTAAACTCTCGTTAGTGTTTAAATGGATGAGGGGCTAGCTTCTGTTTAAGCATTTTTTTTTTTTTTTAGGTGTTCATATCCCAAAGTATTTCGATTACAAGAGTCCCTCCCAGCCCTTTGGGCAGGGACTAAAAAAGAAGATACTCATGGAGTATAAATCTTAGCAAGGAGACATTTTCTCCTATAAAAGGGAGGGAGAGAGGAAAAATCAAACTATCCATAAGCACCTAAGATATAAGAATGTAAGAAATTTATATGAAGGATAATATATTGAACATAAATGAAGACAAAATAAACATTTAAATTTGACTCATAACAACATAAATATGATCAACAAAAAATTGTAATTAGTTATAGGAATGCAAAGAATTATTATTATTATTTTTATTTATTTATTTATTTTTTCTGTCTGGATAAATCACATCAATGATTTAGGGTGGACTTGTTTCAAATCCTTATCAAGGTTCATCATCGGGACAAATATGGATAGTAAGATCAATGAATCACATAATTATAGCAGAGATGCAACGGTAAAATCCTAACAATTACTAAGAAAAATATAAAAATGTAAAAATAATTTAATTAATTTATTTTAATTTAATTTCATTATTATTTTATTACAACAAATTATTTATATTTGTTAAAGAAATAATTTTAAATTTACTATAATGTACATTTTTATATTTTTATTAAAGAAATAATTTTAAATTTACTATAATGTACATTTTTATATTTTTATTATTTTTCTTAGTGACCATTAGGATTTTACCATTACATCTATGTCATAATTATGTGATATATTGATCTCAATATCCATATTTGTCTTGATGTGAACTTCAGTAGGGGTTAGAAACACATCAACCTTAAATCATTGATGTGATTTATTCGGAATTTTTTTTTCTTAAATTAAGAAATCATTAGTAGAAAACTATGAAATTAGTGACTAAGTGACTAAAAAACTTAGTCATCACAATGATTTCAAGTGAATTACTACTAAATTTGAGCAATTTTAAGTGACCGAACTAAAAATGACTAATTTAGTCTAGGGATAAAATATACGACTAGATAATAAGTGACTAAACAAAAAGCGACTAACTTAAATGACTAATTTAGTCTAGGATTAAAATATATGACTAGATAATAAGTGACAAATTTAATAATGATTAATGTAAATGACTATTATAGTCCAAGAATAGAAATATGACCAAATAACAAGTACAACAAGTATATGAATTACTCATTTATGTTAGTAATTTTTAATTGTGGTCTCTTTGCCTTAATGTCCTTCTTTGGCCATAGTAAAGGCCACAGGACCCATTCTTATTATGCAAAACATACTAAATGGCCATATTTCGAGCTAGAGGTCTTGTTCATGGAAATTGAGCATGAGAAGATTAATTTAGGTACTAAGGCCCTTATTTTCCTTTCCTAACCATAACATAACACTCTCATATGTGGTGAGAAATAATCATATGGTGCCCATATCCCAACTTAAGACCAAATATTCATTAAAGAAGATCTAGGTGGTTTTTAAGTCTAGCTTATTGGCCTTGATCGTAAAAAGCTTCTTGTAAGGCATAATGCCAAATTTTTTACCTCCCCTACCCGTGGTACATTCCTTAAATCCTATACATGGTGTGAAAAAATTCCTAATGTAATTGATATATCATATATTCCTAAGATTATTTAGAGAGGATCTATGTGGTTGTTCAATGCTAAATTCATGGCCCTTAAGCATGAGGAGCTTCATTTTAGAAATAAATGCCTTTTTTTTCCTTCCCTCATACTAATTCTTATCATGCAAAAGCTAATAATGGTGCCCATATTCCAAGTCTAAGGCCCTTTTCATGTCTATTGGTAAAAACCTAGAGAGTTATTCATAATGTGCACAATATGGTAATGTTGTGCAAATATTAGTAAAGATAAAAGCCCCAATAAAAATTTCTTCATTGATCATAACCTCTCATAATGCTAAATCAATTGGCCTCATTGTGATAAGTGGAAGCTTAGCCCAAAATAAAATAATTGTCAAACTTTAAAAAGAAATATGTTATCATATCTTTTTATAATTATATTAAAACAAGAAAAAATCACATAATTTTAATTTTAAATCTTTTAATTTTTCTCAATATATAAGAAATAATAACCACATAAATAACTATAATTTCAAGAAATTTATACTCTTCACCCATAAATATCACTTCATAAGACTATTAATCATGTTTGTAAATTTTACATATTTAATATATTATTTATTTATATTAAATTTTTAATTTAATACTATATATAATTATTTTTTATTTTTTAGTTTAGATTGGTTCCAATTCCCGACTAAAAAATAAACTCTTCAACCATAATTCCTGCCAAAGGGGCTTCATCTTATGCTAAAAAGATATCCCTGAAATCAAATCCCACATCGATACTGGCCATACTGGCCAAAGGCGCTCTAGTGAACGCTAAAAAAAATCCCTGGAATCAAAACCCACATCGATAAAAGGGTGAACAAGGAATTGAATGAATGGCTGGTGAAGATTAGGAGTACTACTGAAGAAATTGGTCAGTTGGCAATGGGGAAATCTTCTTCAGCTCAGTAGAGAAAAGAGGCGCTGTGAGGCCGGAAAAAAGCAATTCAGCTCGGCAGAGAGAAGAGGAGCTGTGAGACCAGCAAAAAGCAGACATGAAACAGAGTAGGTCAGGTGTAAGGGAATGTTATATGCTTTAGACACTGAGGATACCGAAGATTTCGATTTTGTTTTGAAATTCAAAATCACTCTAGTTTTTAGGGCACATCGTATTTAGACTTGTCTTGGGCTTGAAGACCAGTTCCAAGGTTACTACTATGCAAATCGCCAGTTGCAGCTTATTTCAGATTTGCAAATCTCAGAAGTGCAGCGTTTCTAGAACGACATCAGTGATATTTTCTCATATTGTTTGGTTTTTCATAGTCGAAGACTGCATTTTGAGGATGGTTGGAGCATTAATCTCCACTCCCCTGGTGGAAATGATGTAGCATACAACTGTAGCAGAGACGAGTTGTATTTTAGAGGATTAATTTTCGTGTATGCAAGTTGCAAGCCATATGCTGCTTATCAAGAACTATGTGAGTCTACTTTGTATGACTTTAAGCCCCACTTACCTTTTTCAGCACCATATTCCTGCAGCCTGTACATTCCATGAAACTTCCCAAACATGTACTGTTACTTTATGTGGATCGATAACGGAGCAAAAATGGAGATATTATTTTGTTTTTTAATGTAGACACAAGTGGAGGAAGATAAGGGTAGGGTGGCATGTTTCCATTCCTACTTCGTTCCATCGAATAATTTCAATTCGTTCAACATTCAAATTGTTGACTGGTCTTTTTATATTCGAAGCAACAATCTGATGGGATACTTACTTTAAGGTATGATACATTAGACTATCTTCTTCGGCTTAGTAATGGATAGAGTGTTGCAGAAATATTTCAAGTCAATTAAATGAGAGTAGCTTGTAAGAATATATGGCTACCAAGTGGGGTCCCTTGCTTGATATTTTGGACAAGAACAAAGACAAATTGTTAAATCTTGTGCCGACATTTGCATGTTTCAACTATGTAGAATATGGACATAAGTTTAGTTGCTTCTAACTGTACAATGTGGTACCTATTTTGTTGGCTGGTTTGCTGCAGGGCATGTCACTTGGCAAAACAAGCATTTGATGAGGCCATTACAAAGCTTGATACTCTCAGTGAAGAATAATACAAGGAAAACACATAAATAATTCAATTGCCGAGGGACAATCTTACATTATGGACTTCTTATTTGCAAGACGATGGAGGTTAGTTTAGACATTGATTTTGGGATAGGTTGATAGCAAATTCACTTTACATGTTCGAAGTGAGAAATTAAAATGACCAAAAGTTCTAATTCAACTCGATAAGATATTTGGAACCCAAGGGGGATTAGTGCTAGGACCTTTTATAACATTCAGTTACAGGGTGATAATCTATTAAAGGGAAAAGTGGTTCAGATATTGTCCCAAACATGTCTTTAACTTCCATCTGTTAATGGCTATTATAAAATTCTTGCTGAAGTAAAATATATTTTAATTTTATAATGCATGATTTTTACAAGAGGGAAAATGAAACTATTTTTGTCTATTCTTTCAAGCAAAATCAACAAATTATTATGCTTATAGTGGAACCACAACCAATTTTAGTGCCTTTCCTTTTGTACACACAGACATCACTATGAACAACTGCACACACCAATAATAATTATTTGCAGACACCAACAATCATTACTGCACACACCAACAATAATTACTTGTAGACACCAACAATAATTATTGCACACACCAACAATGGTCCTTTAATCAATGGTTATGCTAGGAAATGCCTAGAAAGAGATTGGCGTGACTGAGTCTCATTGGATCTTATGTCTAGAAAGAGACCGATGGGACTCAGTCTCATTGGATCTTAATTCTTAACCCTTAAGTAGAAAGAAGTGCTACCTGGGTTAGCAAGACCCACATGCAAAGAAGGTTCTCAAAGCATGTGCTACATTCACCTCCCCTTGGGATAACATTGGCCTTGGTGTAACCTTCATAACTTGAACAAGCATGTGTACTTTGTACTCATGGAATTAACCTCCCTCCTCGTTGTTTCATTCAATACAGATTGCTTGCATTGGACCTTGACATGTTTGTTGCTAAATTCTAGAGCATAGTCATTTGATTTTTGGGAATGCATGAAGGACTAGTGTAGAACTCTTGGACTTTAAGATGTTTGTCTCTAAATTCTAGAGCATAGTCATCTTCTCTTTGGGAATGCATGAAGGACTGGTGTGGAACTCATCATATATTTTTAGTTGAATGATAGTGTAATCAATCACATGATTAGGGTTTCATGTCTTTCACATTCTTCCTAAGTAGAGAAACACAAAAACATTATGTGCTCTATTTTAGTAAACAATGCAACTCTATGCAATTGGATCTATGCTTTGAAGAAACTCAAAAGGCTTCCAGTATCATGGAGCTAGCTTGGCACAACTCCTCGTTATCAAATAAATTTTCTTATGCTTAACCCTAAGAATTACAAGGTCACCCATTTTTTATTCTTTGTTGGATTTGCTTAATTAATCAACACTTTTTTCCCCTTCTTGGTGTGCCTTAAAATTCTGATTAATTTTTGCAACCCACTCATCCATCATGCCAAGCAACTTTTAGCGTACATGTAATCCCATATTTTGGATCGAGCCAACTTATTGGAGTATTTTATATTTTGTAAACCAAGGTTTCAAACGAACTCATCCTAAGGATACATGTCACCCATTTTGTTTCATCCATCTATTTGTAGATAATACACTATGGTGAGATTCCAGTATGTTCACAAGCCAAAGATAAAACTCTTCTTGAAGTTCGATCTGCATTTGTGTCTCTAGTCAATAAAATTGCATTAGGCACACTACAAATCCTAATCACTTCTTACCTTGTGGATAGTCTGCACTAGAATGAATTGTTTTGCTTCATCAACATATCCACCGCAATACCATCACTGTGATGAAATCATGTTTTTTCATTGTTTTGGGTGTTCTTGTGATGAAATCAATTGTGACTACTTTTGATTTCCATTTGGATTTGGCAAAGGCAACAACCATGTTGCTGGACGCTATTTCCTTGCCATAACCCTCTGATACTTGAGGCACTTGGTCACATATTTTTCTATGTTCAATATTGTTTTGTCATTATAATGATGGTCTTTTGGTAACTTTATTGCCGATGCTATTTTGGTAACTTGATTTTCTTTCATATGGAACATCATGAATTTCTCTTTATATAAGCTTTCTCAACTTTTCATAGAGACACATAGATTTGACCTCCATTTGTGTTAAATTTGGCAACTAGGTCCAAAATCTATGTTACACTTATCATATGATAGAGATGATGTTTTTGTTGGATTCCTCTTTTGGAGAGGTGCAAGGTTGATCTAAAGATCATCTTGTTTGCATGAGCAGAAGTTGGATTTTGAATTTATTTTCCACACATGTGCAATTTGTCAAGGTTGGCCAGAATTTTAATGTGGGCTCACAAGCCCCAAAATATGCGTCACACACCCTCTTTGATGGATATAAAAAGGAGAGACTCAAACCTCATTTGGACATCAACTCATCTCACATATTCTCTCTCCATCTGATTGGTTCATACAGCCTTAGGAGACTTTCTCTCTCCTCTGCATGTGTGAAAGAGAAGTTAGAATTTCTGACTATGTTAAGGGTTTCCTATGTAGCATTGACTAGCGTTGACTTTGGGTCAACCTTGACTGTTTGATTTTGATCTTTGGGTCAGATTTTGTTTTTGAGAGGCCGAATTTGGTGGCACAAAAATCGAGGAAATACGGGTTGATTTGACTGCTGCATTGGACTTCTTTCATACTGTTTATGGTAATTCACTTCATGGGTATATGGAAGTTCACTTCATGGGCACCACCCCATCCCATTCCCCCAAAAAAGGAAAAACACCCTTTGCTCCTAACCATTCCAGATTTGTTAGTGACCTCATTCCAGTGACAAATTTTTGGGTGGTTGCCTTTTCAATATAGAAATGGGCCATAATGTAAGATGTACAAGTTTTTGGATTGAGGAAATGTCAGAGACATGGGTATGAGTGTATGGAATATGTATAGGCTTTGCCTAAATTTCAAGAGAATGGAAGGTTGTAAGTGGCAATATATATACATATATTCCTGTTTGAGGTGTCAACATCAACTTTGATCATATTTCCAAGAATTGTTTACTTGAATTCCAAATTCTAGAGGACCACGAATTTCTCTCATAGTTCAGCTTCAGACAATCATCAATGACATGATTTCATTCTTCAGCTACTTCTCCATAGCATCTAAGCAGGGCCGTATATCTCTGCAATATACCCAGAATCCATTTTACTCCTTTAACTCATCTAGCATTATGGTAGGTTGGTTTTTCTATCTACCACTGTGAAGGTGCTCAGAGGAAGTTTTCATCATTCTCCTGGAGCTCATACTTAGACAGAATAATGAGGGTGGATAAAATTTCTCTATGAGATGATACCTATTTCTGATAGGATTTGGTAATAAATTATGGATCGTGAGAATACATAGGGTGGTATGGAATGTTTTGCTTGAAACCCGCTCAATTCTTTTACGTCAAATGACATTCACCTGATTTTGGATAATAGAATTTTAATAATTACCTGTAGCTTCATTCTCTCCTAAAGTTTGAGGAGTGAGGGAGGGATGGATGGAGTTGATAATTCTTGGCTTAAGATGAATTGGAGAGGATGACCAGTTGGATCTCCCACCAATGCCGCTTGAATGATTTTTATCAGCTCTAATAATTTTAAGGTTCTCCCTCTCAGTGGCTTTACTAACTATCCAGTCTACAATTTTATTGGTTGACATTCTACAATGGCCAAAAGAGATGTTCATCATGGCCTTAGCTTGTTCAAGTTAGGTTATCCTATTTTTTATAAACTAATCACTTTAGTTTCCCATGGACCTGCCTGCTATGAGCTCACCAAACCCCTAGGAATAGCGTAATTCCTCTGTCAGATGCATGAGCCACTTCCAAGGCTCGAACTGAAGTGCTCCAAGAGAGTAAACTGAAGTTTAGAGTCCAAATATTATTAAGGGTAAATAATATTTGACTTCCCTATTTTTAGGATAGGCAGTCTAAAAATAGACTTCAACCTAAATGTCTAAAAATAGAGGTCCATCTATTTTTACCAACATGACCAATACTCCAAGAATAGCATACTGCAACTCCCATACCATGCTCCATATGTCTAAAAATAGACATAGTCTAAAAATAGACTTTGCGCCAAAAATAGCCTGCGGGCCCACTTAGTGAAGGCGACTTCATTTCACTAAGCTCCATCATCTTGCTGCATTTTCAACACTCAGAGGAGCCTTAGTTTTCCTGTGACATTAATCATTGGCTGGAAACCATGGTTTGTATCTGTGTGCTACAATAAAAATTAGAGGAGGAGCTAATAAATAAAGAGATTGCTTTTTATGATGCCACATGTTGTGTATTCATGTTCATTTCAGAGCTGCTAGAATTAGGCGTTAAATATCTCTTGTTTCCTCCAATTATAATGTTGTGCGGCATAATGTATTTCTTAGTTTCTAATAACACTTTTTTCAGATATTGAGAAGTATTATTGGACTTACCTATGGGCTAGAACAGGGTGTGTAAATATACACACGCAGACCAGAGGTGTCTTCATCTGTTTTGCAGATATGTGCCTATAGAAGCCAGAGGATCTGCATCGCACATATATATTCTTGTTTGAGGTGTCAAAATCAACTTTTATCGTCTTTCCAAGAATTTTTTACTTTAATTGCAAATTCTGGAGGACCAAAAACATCTCTCATAGTTCAGCTTCATAAAAACATCAATGACATGATTACATATAAACCTTCAAATCTGACTTTCAAAACTATCCCCTTCAAGTTGGTTTTTGGTGGAAGTTTCCTCAAGGATGGGTTCCTAATACTTATAAATGGTTTTTGTGTGGTACAACCATTGTTCTGGTGTTATATTCGTTTCCTACCCCAGTTTCCTCACCTACAGTTTTTTCCTAGTGGCTTTAGGGTTTTTCCTTACCATCTTTAGCATATTTTCTTGTTGGATCTTACAAATGTGATCTCTTTTTCTTTATGAGCATATTTTATGCAGCGAGGTTCTCATTCTTGTTTTCTTTTCTATATATTGCCTAAGATTCCTTGTATTTCTTATTAAACTAAGGGTTTAGTAGAAGGAATATTGTCTGTCACATACTTTATCCATTTAGATATATCTAAATAAACACAAAGCTAGGCATATGTGTTTGCCATTCTTTTTTCCCTTTTCATCTCCAAGGATTAGAAATCTTCCCAGCAAGTTTACATCCTTCCAAAATCTGTTCGCATCAAAATTCCAAATGGAATGTCTTACCTACACTGGTGGTTAATTTTGGAGATACTTCAGCTGCAATCAAAATTATCTTTCAGATTTTGAATGAAGAGTCCCATGGCATTTAGAAAATATGGGCCTCCATCAAATATCTTGCCTCTCTTTCTTACTGGAGAGGACAACAGTAAACAAAACCCTTTGGTATTAGAGAAACAGAAGTTCCATCCTACCAATATAAAAGTATTATAATGGTTTGGGGAAACTTCTGTTTTGTCGACCTAAGTCGATAAACCGGTCAGTTGCAAGCGACAATTCTGTAAATTAATGTTTCAAAACATTTTTTCTTCATGGTATACATGCTTGCACACAAGCCAGTGTCAAATATTTCAAACCTAAACCACAGTAAATATAAGTTTGCTCTTCACTAGACAAAACCTCTAAATGGGTATTTATACACTCCCCTAGATTGAAATAATGTACGAATTCACTGTTTGTTCTAATATGGAAAAAGAAGGACCTAGAAATTGATCTAAACCCCTCGCATTATCAAAAATGCTTACTAGTTGTGCTTCCTTTAGTGGTTTTATTTTTTCAAATTTTAATGTGGGTATTGTGTTCCTCTTGGACACTGCAATTTAGCAATATAAATATTTGTGCCTTTGAGTCAGTATGTAGTCCCCAATTTCTGATATTTTTGTGTGGTGTGTAATGAAGGCTTCAATTATATAATATGAAATTCCAAATGTAATAACCTAGGCCTGTACATTTTGACAACAAATAGTATGGTGAAATAAAATATACCTTGTTTCTCAAATTGTTGTTTGTAGCAAAAGCCAAATTTCAAGATATCCGCAATAGTGATTTGTTTATCTTGAGTTATAAATTTTCTTGTTAGTGTTTTATCTTTACTACCCAACCATTATGCAGCAATGTTTCTGTAAAGCTTTGTGACATGAGCAAGAATTGATATTTAACTGAATTTGTCCTCTCAAGATCAACTGATTCTTAAACATGCAGTAAACCATGTGAAGTGCAGGGTCTACATCCTAACAGACATAACTTCTGTCCATAATGAAATTGATGCAATCCAAGGTCAACTTGTCTATGATAATGTGATCTACAATCTGTTTTTACATATCAAAATATAAATTCAATGATTGAGAGATGGATGGTTTAATATTCTCCTGAGGTTGTGTCTTCCACAAGTTAACTCGTATTGCATAGTCTACTAACTCTATTCATGACCAGAGCTAGACCTTAAAAGTAATAGAGTTTTCAACTCTTCACTGCTTATACTTCATAGAACCTATGAAGTAAGATAGAGCTGCAAGTCATAAAACATAAATGTGAGATGGTTTTTGGCTCTCGAGTGCTTGAAATATCTATAATTTTGACTTTGACCTAGAAAATCTCAGGGTTTTAACATAAGTTCATGCTCCCATAGCTCTATTGAATTTTATTTTTCAGTAAGTGCTTAGGGGTAAAAATAATAGAAATATCTTACTGAATTTTCACATGGATTTCGTTAAACATGAAGTCTTCTTCCTCCCTGCTTTGTACAATGTATACCATGCTTAACTGACGACAATTCCACGTGCATTTCTGGTAAGGTGTGCATTTCCTTCTAATGTCCTAGCCAAGGGCCTGAAATATGGCCTATGGGTTGGATAGAATACACATACTAAATACTTTGTTGAAACAGGCAATTGTCTTCATAGTTCCTTCCATGGATGAATATAAAGCTACTATGCATCTGTACATTAACTTTATCCATCGGGGAATTTTTGTTTGATGAACAGGACTCTAACAATGAGATTTGTGTGAAGCCTTCTTAAAATTCTGGAATGCTAAATTATTGATTACAAATGACCTCACATCATCCATAAGGTTTAAACGGGGCATCAAGTAACTAAGACAACAATTATACTTGAAAATGTACATCCCAGGTTTTCTCCTAGAAGTAAAAAGAACAACCTCTACCTACATATGCCTCGATCCACCATTAGTGGTTTTGATGTGATATTAAGTTGTCTCCTACTGTGTCATTTCTTCGTAAAAAAGCCTTTTATCTGTAGCATTAAAGAGCTGATTAGTTGAACTTGGAACATAAGGCTAGTGTTAGATATAAGTAATGCATCTTTGGTTTTTCAGATATTGAACTGGTGAAACTCACGGTCCCAAAATAACTCCAGACTTATTTTCATGTTCTCTCTATAGCTAGGGAGGCAGGGGATTTTTCCTTATTTCCTCCTGAAAATGGGGATGTCTGGGAAACATCCTCCATGGCTATCCCTTGTGCACACTAGCAGCAATTTCGCCCTGGTTCCCCTAAAAATTATTCATTAATTAGTTTAGAATTCAAACCATGACAAATTCCAAATATTACCTATTCAGTGGGTTATAATTTTGTGTTAAACACAACTAGCCTATGTCAGATTCCATGTTTGTTTTGTATGGGTTTACCAGAAAATCATTTTTTCATCTGGAACGAGGTCAAGCTGTTGGGAAATTGCTTTGGGGATAATGTGAGACCCTGAACAGTGACAATTTCTTGGGAAATGTCACATGAGGGATATAGTAAAGCCCTGAAGGGGGTCAATTTCTTCAGGCATGTCGTTTAGATGGATAAAATAAAGCCCTCCAAGATTCATATAAAAGCCTTCTTATTCCTAAGGGAGCTATGATAAAAAGACATGACAAGAAGTTGAAGACCAATGACCATTTGGGTATTAGAAACCAATCAACCCATGACAAAATTTGTGTTGAGCAACTAAAACTAAGAAGAATTCGTTATCACTCACCATGAGAAATATATTGGGAAGTGGATGTTTCAACATAAGAAGAGTACTGAAGTGAGCGTACATTGATCGTACCCTCTGTAGCTCACTCTGTTGATATTTATAATCTGAGAGTTTTTCAAATTGTGAGAATCCCTATGAGTTTGTTGATTAGGTTTTTGTTACTCAGATAATCTCTACTTTATCTTGAAATTTATCTAATGTCATTACTTTTTTTGTCCTCATTAACTTCCTCAACCATCCCAAGACAAGGGTAAGAATGTTTTTCTTTGTATTGTTGTGTTTAATGTTTTGACTGAGCAAAACATCTGCCCCTTCCCCTCAATTCATTGGACCTCCAGTTATTGACCCCATTATGCATTTGTTCATCAAACCCTCTAAAAAAAAGGACTTATTCCACTCCTTCTTACAACGTTCCATAATACTAGTGCTTAATTTTTAATTGCTAGACACTTACAGACTGATGTGGAAGACTAGTAAACTAGGATACTGCAGGCAGAGATGCCAATACAGAAATAATACAAGTACGATAGGATTGTGAGATAAAATAGTTGAACTGCTAAATTCCTGTTAGAGGCAAACTGTAACATTTGTGTCTCTTGCTTAAGGGGGATAACTACCACCGCTATAAAACTTCTGCTATGAAAAATCCTGTGAACAACATACACAACCCTAAATGAATGAAGTTAAACATTAGCACTGGTTGAGATAGAGTCTCTGGGGATTGGAAATGACATAATTAGAGTTGTTGGGATCTATGGCAAACTGTTATGAGAGCCAGAGCCAAAACATTTCTTCTTGTTGTTGTATATGGAGCTGGGATTTTTTCATTCAACTTGGAGACATCACACCCTAATTAACCTTATTTTGTGATTCACATATCACAAGGATCCTTTTTTTTGTGCCATTGCTGGTATTTCTCTTCCTGATATGTGCCATTGTGATAATTGTGTTTATTATTTTACCTTATATTAATAATTGAAAGCTATCAGCTTCTACTCCCCTTTTCCTATTATTTGTTTCAGTGGCCTACCAATTCCCATGCCCTTTACATATAATACTTCTGATTACTAAAGTGGATACTAACGTGCACAAAAAACATCAAAAGAAACAAAGAAAAATAAGCCCCACTTGTTGTGTTGTACGTGGCTTTACCGTATCGAACCAGGCAAAAAAGATTCAAGTCACTGGTTCGAACCGGTTTTTGCCTCAAAACAGTTGGACCGGTCTAGACTAGCTGGTCCAGTTTGGCCCTTATAACACTGGCCCATACACACCGTATGACCAAAAGGCCATGGCCTGACAGGTCAGCCACACCAAATTCAGTATGATAGGTCAGGGCAGCAACATTGCGGTGGAACTGATAAACCACAATCTCTCAGGCCACAACCACTGATCAACCATTGGAAGATTTCTTCATCTACCCCTGCCAACTATTACAAGCTCATTGATGAATTACATGACAATTTAAGAAAAAAGGAAAATTCTATGTAGAGGAATTAGGTAACAATGTAAGTACAAATCGAAAATTTTAGTTGATAGGCTGCATAATTGAAAAAGCTCTGACTATGAAAAGGTCAAGCAACATTCCATGTAAAGTAAAATGGAGAACCTAGGGATTTAATGACTTGCCTTTAAACAAATTGGACAAGATTTTCCTTTTATAAAAATCCTACCACAAGCATCACTTGAAGTATCCAAAAAACCACCTGCAAAGTTGAATAGATACAAGTTTAGAGTCACAGGATGACTGTCTATAGTTTGAAGTAATAAAACTCAAAACTACAACAAGTAGACTGAATTTTCACTGCATGTGACAATGCATATTCATTTATAACAAAATAGGTGACATATAAGATGAGGTAGCCTTGCATATAGAGACCATAGTTTATAAAAAGAACTAAAAAAATGTTAAAAAATTCTTGGCATCATGCTATAACATATCATGGCCAGCTCACTGTCTCCTTTCTCATACCATAAAATATTTGAATGTAAGAAAGGCCATCTTAGGAAAATTCAGATAGCATCAAATAATACTTCACTAGTCAAGACTGTTGCCTTTAAAAAATGGCTCTGGCTTTCCTAATTGAACCTTGATCGACCTCTTATGGTACCATGAACATCCAAACCATCATGGATACTATAATTGGCTGTTATCCAAAATGTACAAGTATTGTAAACATACATGGATGTCAAAATTTATTTGTGGATATAGGCTCAGACACATAATTGAAATCTTCACTGTGCCAAATTCACCAACCAAGATTACTAAAACAACATGATGTCCCCACTTTTAACATGATCTTTACCATAAGAACCATCAAAGAATACAAAGACATCAATAAGGCAGTGAACACTACCAACATCAATAAGTTATCAAGATTATTATGATTGTTTTCTAATAACAGCATCAGGTTGTTATAATTTGTGGTTGAACTAATCCCATGATGGCAGAAACTGGCAAGGAGATACCTGTCACTAGCACCAGTGAGTTTATCTTCAATCTCCTCGTATTCACCCTTAAAATAATAAACCAACCTAATCAAGTTGAAAATTTTATTTGCAACACATAATCACTTGCAGACTAGCAAGTAATTATCTTTGCATTTGAAGCATAACAACTTCCTTTGGTATTCCGTTAATTCAACAGGTTTAAATTTGATTTGATTTCTAATGCTCTCTCTCCTTGTTGGGATAGTGGCAATGGAAGCTGAATAAGAAGGCTATAAGGATTACTCAGTAGTGAACAAGGAGCTCCAACTGAACTCTACCCAAGTGTGCCAGCTTTGCCCCAGTAACTCACAGAAAAGACACTTTACCCTTGCTAGATTTTCAAGTTTTTGTGGCACATGCACTTAAGTCAATCTCATCACAGAATCAATACAGGAACAAAGTGACATGAAGAGGAATTAGACTGCATAACAATGGTTGCTTCATAGATGTCCAAATGCATGTTGTGCCACAAATCCTGCACGATGCCTTTCAAATGCAGCACAATCAAATCATATATTTAGGAAATCATTCTTTAGACTGTTTGAAGGAAATGATCAAGGTTTTGAATACAAATATACAATCAAATCTTCAAACTACCTCTGTTAAATACAAGACTTCCAGCCACGAGAAATTAACCAGGTTGGTAAGAGCAAGGTATTGTCTTAGCTCCCATAGAGACTCATAACTCACAAAAGTGCCCAGTTTGCCCCTACTATTTCTCTTTTTTTCTTCAAGTCAGTTTTACTATATTAATCTTGGGTCTTTCATCCATATTGGCATTTCTGTCTAAGAAACTTTTCTTCTGATTTTTGTGCATGGCTTTTATGTATTTCTGTTTCAAAATTGTATTGTTGGAAAGTAATTTGTATTTTGCTATTGTCATCAAAACATCTTCATATATATGTTGATTATTCTGGATATTTTTTATCTTCAACAGGAAAATAGACATTCTACTACATTCACTTGGATACACGATGGTGGAAGGGGAGAGCTCCAGTCAATAAGGAAGTTGTTATAGTGGTTGGTATTTTTGCACCTGTTTACTTTGGGTTTTTATTTACATAAACATGTACTTCATTATCTATGTATATCTGAATGATACGTAGAGAATAATTTCATTTTCGTTTGTTAAAATGTGTGGTTAATGTGCATATTTAAAGGATAAGGATTACATTTAGTAGTGCAAATGGATTTCTTCCCATCCATTAATTTTTAAAATTAAATCTAGTTCTAGAGCCCTTTTGAATGACTTATCTGTCAAGCTTCTCCTTACTTCTTTCTTTGTGTTTCTAAGGAATTAGAAATTATAATAAGCTATTTTTAGTGTTAGAATCTTTGCTACAAGGTTCAGGCCCAGAGTCAGAGTAGTTAATTGTATTCTTTATGAAGTCTACACTTTGTAAACCTAAGCACTCTTACTGCAAATGAAATTATGTTCCTTCTTTATAATTGGGTTCATATAAACTCCCCTTTAAATTATATTTTCTCATTCCCCTGTTTCTAATTTTTATTTCTTTATTTTACCTGTATTAACTCTGATATTTGTCAAGTTAATTTGTTTCTTTCATTCATCATTAAAAAATATTTGTCTTCCAATTATTCCTTAGTAAAAATATGCTTGTTCCTATGTCAGAGCCACATTAAATTTGTCTCTTTCCCTGTGATTCAAACACACCAGCATCAACTCTCATTTTAAATGATTCCATTGCTAATTTTTTGCCAAGTCCAACTCACTCATACTCTAGTGTCACTGAATTGTTTTCCAGGCCAAGCTTTACGATTTTGTTTTTTTCTAACAAGCTATTCTCTGTATTATTTTGGGCTTATTAGCATGTCATGAAAATTTCTTTGTAAGATGCTTATATTTGATGTTCTTCTCGGACTGAAATTGTATACATGTGAGTTGTTTCTTATTTCTTTGCTTATGGAAGACAAAACTAGGTAAAGTTGGAAGTCAAACACGAAAATATCTACAACTTATTGGAGTAATTGTAAGCCTTTATTGCCTATGGTGTGCCAATCAAATCTACTGGCGAAGTCCATATCAACCAGTTGTTGGTGAAGAAGTTGACCTCGGAGTACTTGTATTTCTCACCATTTATTTATTTCTTCCACATTTCTTCTGCATCGCAGCTATTCATCCTAATGATTCTTCACTGTTAACTGAGGAATTTCCATTACAAAATTGAAACTCAGTCTTAATGAGATTTGGATTTGATACCTGAGTGCTGACTCAAGAGTCAAGACAAATCATATTTATCTAAGGGTGCCATGCCTAGCTGCTGTCCAAAGGACCTTTCTTCCATTTCAATTTCGTGTGACATTTTTATGGGAACTATTTGATTCTCTTATTTCCTCAATTTCACCACACAATTAGGAGATTGCATTCTACAGGGTAAGGCACAAGGTACTGATTTTGTGTGTTGTCTTGGAATTATCAGTGACCTTTGCAGTCCTTTTGGAATGGTCATGTAGTTTTTGATGGATGATAAATGTTGGTCAAATCGGTGAACTTTCCACAGCTTGATCCCAGAAATGTAATGTTTGTGTTGGTTCAGTTTCCATCAAGTTTGATTCTGCAGTCGTACCACTGCTTGATTCACTCACAGTAATTTTATGTAATATCATTTGGAATCAATTTTCAGAAATATTGTTGTTGGTTGTAGATCTCAACTATTTTGCAGATTCAAGAAGAAGATATGATCTAGACAGTTTGTTGAACATTGGTCAGTTGGATGAGATGTCTTGTCCTCTATTTGAAACCTTTTCTTGTATCTGGAGCAATTGCATCACAATCCCCTCCAGTGCATCCTTCAGATGGAGTTTAGGAAGACTATTCTGATGCAATTCCAGACACCTTGAAAGTGAGGTGGAGCAACTGCATCACAAACCCCTGCAGTGCATCCCTCCACAAAAATGTTTGTAGAAAATATGCATCCACGAGGTCCAAATTAGATATCTGGAACGTCCACACTTCCAAAAAAATTAAAAATATGTTGAATGATCTCAGTGATCCGACAGTGCAGACATTGTGCATCCACGATGCCAGACTTTGCAAGCCTAGTTTTAGAGGGTAATTCCTGATAAACCACAGGCTATGGAAATATAATAAACTGAAACACCGTGCTTCCAAATTGTGTTAAGGTGCACTATCCTCTTCCATTTTGTCCTCAATATCCACTTTCTGTTGAGTATCTCTGTGAATGGATGTGACAGATGAAGAGCTTAGTAAAGTTGGCATGCCTTAAAGATCCAAACTGGCTTGGTATAGCACCAAAGCCAATCCCTCTGGATGGGGTTGGGGTTACTGCCACTAAGTGTCTTCTTCAGGGATAAGGTTTTGAAAATCTTGTATCCCACCTGTTAAGTATCTCTTTGAATGGATGCGACTCACGAAGAGTCTGATAAAGCTGGCATGCCTTAAAGATCCAAACCAGCCTTCTATAGCAAAAAATCCAATCCCTTTTTCTATTTAATTCATGTGTGTCTTTTGCAGGTACAAGGCTTTGCAATTCTTGTATTCTACCACTTGGTGACTATCTCTATGAATGGATGTGACACATGAAGAGCCTTGTGAAGGCTTATGGATCCAGACTAGCCTGTTCAGTGTAGAAGTGTCTTGTGTGGGGATGAGGCTTTGCGATTCTTATTTTGCAACATAAGATGAACTGAGAAATCCATTTTCTTGAGAGATCAATGTCCAAGACCTCCACTTTCTCTTGGACTGATCCCAAAGGCCCCTCTACCCAAAAACCCTTTTTTAGTGAATTGTTTAAGCATAAGCCTTTGAATACAAGAAAGAGTAGTAGCCTAATCTGCAGTAGCCTCTGAAATTCCCAGGTCCTTTACGTGAAAGACAAAGTGAAACCCTCTTTCAAGCTTCCCATATTCTCTTAAGAATGATAGTCTAAAAATATTCAAACCTACTAGTTTGGCTAGCATACTGTAGAGCTGAAATGCCCCCTTCATTCTCACGATATGTTCGTTGTGAACAATTTTGAATATGGGGAGTTTCTTCCATAGTTCAACACTGAAAAGGAATCAAACTACCCACTTAGCAGATGAGATTGTACCCTGTAGACCAACGATGATCAAGCCCAATCCTCTATCTTTCCTAAACATCATGGAAAACCACAATTGACCTAGATCTACATATAATACTTCTAATTAGTAGCCTAATCTGCATATAATACTTCATATTGATTGTTGTGCTCATTAGTATCCAATTTATTTTGAATTTTGGGGATGAGTCTCAATTCAATCACCCTACCTTTAAATAATGTTCCAAGTTCTGGTGAATGGAGCTCCTTGAACTTCCATTCCAAAGGTGTTTAGCTAGCTTGTTTGCATTGAGTACTTCATATTGATTGTTGTGAACATTAATATCCACCTTATTTTGTTGTGTACTTAGTTTTACATGTTAAAGCCAAATTCATTTTTTTCCTTTTGAGTCCCTTCCTACTTACAGTCCTAAGGGGTCTCCTATGTTAGGGACACCAACATCTCCCTGTCCCCCATGAGGCCCCCTAAAATTTGGGGGGGTGTCTCAATATGACTCTCAAGTGTGTTTCCCAGCTCCATCCCCATGTTCTAGAAACTTTGTGGAACATTAGAATTATTAGTGTAAGGATACTTTTCATGAAGAACCATCCCCTCTTAGCTCTGGGGAATTGAGGCTTTTTAAACAAGAACTAGTTTTACTTGTTCAAGACAAATTCAACTTTTTCCATTCCAGTCCCTTCCTATAGGTGCACAGACTCATAGGTTAGCATTTCTGGCTTAATGAGGATGGTAATTCCCTTGTATTCCTGTCATTAGATTGTTGTACCTCTCTTTGCTCCATGATGTCATGGTCCCTTGAAGTAATATATGATGCATCTAAAAAATGCAAGATTTTATCAAATTTTAATTACATCTCCTTTTAAAAACCTTGAAATAGTGGACTACAAATTGCTATATTCAATACCAAACAAATATTATTTTATTGAGCACATGGTCAAGTGATTAAAGAACTTTCAGTGCTCAGGCCTGGGTTCAAAACCCAGAAGACATGTTGTCACACTAACGTTGGCCACAGAGTTAGTAGAAATCCAAGTGACATGGATGGCCTAAGGATACTCACCCAGAAGACATGTTGTCACACTAACGTTGGCCACATAGTTAGTAGAAATCCAAGTGACATGGATGGCCTAAGGATGTAGAGTATCTCAATGAATGATGCTAGGTTCAAGCCTTTTTTGGACTTTACAGAATAGATACTTCCTGGTCATGGCATTTGAGCCAAAGCAAGATCCAACAGTGAATTGTGCCTATGACCTTTACATACTTCATTGTAGACATTTTTAACTCCTTATCAAAAACCAAACCTAACCATAGTTGTAACACTAATTAGGGAAAATCCTTGGTTGCCCCTGCAAGATTACCAATTCAAAACTCTAATAGGTTACCAATAGGGTGTTGGTTAAAAACTCACTGGCTAGGTAGATCAAATGTTAAGACATACACCTTAGTTCAATTCTCATCACAAAACTATATACGTCTATCCAAAATGACTTAATTTTTTTTGGGTTCCCTTCTAATGAAAAATTGTCGATTCACCCATTATAGGACATGTGTTATAATTGTGTGCTCTTTGTTTGCATCTTGATCTTATTGTTTCGAATCCTTCTATACTATTTTATTTTTTTAAATATTTTGCTTATATTGCTAATATTTTGTGTTGACATCCTCATCCCCTGCTTCTGCTTATTGTCTCTGAACTTTGAAGAAATATATAATGATAGACATAATATTTATGTATAAGTGTGTGCAACTATTACATGATCATAAATTCCTAGTACTGCCCTGAATAAATACATAAGCATGAAGGAAGTGTTGTGATGGGTACAATGATAATTTTCCATCTTTATTCATAGTAACTTGATCTGTAAATGTTGTCATTCTCTTTGGATTGACAAGATATAAATGAATAATGTTTTTGTCATGCTAATATAAGCCCTTTATTTATATGTGAATGCATGTACTCTGCGGGACCCTTGTTAGTTTATTACTATTTAGTGCCATTGAGGTCAATCATGCCTAGTTTGCTTATGTAGTTAATAATATCTGTAGGATTAGTTTAGGTTCAACTGCATAGAGTTGTGACTTAACTAAGTTTGTACTTTTAAATGTTAATAAAATTATCTTATTTTATCTATCTCCAGCTTTAGACATGTTGTAATAATATTTTTTATGTGCAGAAGGAACTGGAAATTTTCTCTTCAGATGTATCAAGTGCGTATGAGAAATTCTCCCTATGGATGTGTGCTTCTTATGGTCTGAGTGTTTTCCGTCAACATTTTTGGCAGGGTTTTAGGCCAATACTAAATAGGTTGTCTTTGATCCTTGGAAGAAATCTAAATCCTAGATTTTCTTTTAAGAAAACTTGTTTAGTAGTATTTATGTCTTCCATTGAAAAAATCATCACTATTTTGTTTTTCCTAAATCTTTGATAACTTTTATATCAATGCTACTAATTGTGAGAAACTTCCTTCTATAGATAGATCATGATTACTGTGAAGGAAAAATGGTCAGGTCACAGGTGTTGTCAATGATGGAAAGAATACAATGCTTCTATAAAAAATGGATCATTCTCTCATCTCATTTGCTTTTCTGCATTCTGCAGTTGTTGCTCATACATCACCTTTACCTGCCACTTCTGTGAGTGCTTTAAGTGCATTGTCATGTGAGCCAGCTTTTGTTTTCGAATCATCAACAAAGGTGCATTATCTACAAAGGTGCATTATCTACTGAAGCCGTTACCCCAGAGGAACAATTAACATTGACAAGGAGGACAAGAAAGTTGGGCTCTCTAGCTTTTGAGTTTCCAACCTCTTGGTCTGCATCATCATCTGTATTGTTGTCATTCACTGATTCATCTAAAGTATCTTCTCTAAGGAATTCAAAACTAAATCCTAATGCAAAGGTAAGAAAATGGGTGTTTTTTGTTTTGTTTTGTTAAGATGCATTCGTTATCTAGCTTTCTA
Source organism: Pinus albicaulis (assembly GCA_034641835.2). NCBI lineage: Eukaryota > Viridiplantae > Streptophyta > Pinopsida > Pinales > Pinaceae > Pinus > Pinus albicaulis. Next base: position 1,092,513,705 of record CM076582.1, read on the forward strand.
GAACATTGGTAAAGAAAACCCAAGTCGTGGATTCCTATCATTTGTGTTGTGAAATTATTTGCCTTGTTTTTCAGGAATTCAAGCCTAATCCAAATGCAAAGAGCTATACCCCATGTTTCTCTACACATAGACCAGTAACATCTCTAGTGGTTTAGAGTCTTGTTTATGTTGTAGGCAATATTCCTCCAATGAAACCCATACAAAGCGTACTGGCAGGGGTTGGAGTAAGCTCTTTGACACAACAAGTTTCTCAACCTACCAAGTTTGCTCAGTACAATAATGATGTGGCTGCATCTAGAGTGAGTGCCTTCATATATCCAACCTATAACCACCTTTGTGCCACGTGTGTCAAGAGTAGTTGTATCGACAACTTTGACTACATAACCAATAGTCGACAAAATTCCCCCTCCAGGACAACAAGTATGTTTTTTGTACGTTTATATAGAGAATGCAAGTTGTTTGTTGAGATATATTTTATGAATATGCTTTAGTAGAGAAAGATAACTTATTTTATCGAGATTACATTTTTGCTGTATTGAAGAAATTGAATGTTTCCTTTCATATAGTATACTTTTTTTTTTTACGAAACGGGTATGTTTATATTGCTTCAAAAATTATGAGACTTATGCTCGGTGGTTTTACATTTGAAGACCCAAAGTCTAGGGGGTTTCTGAAACAAAAAAGTTCACCTACTCTACCTCTTACATTCAGTCTAGAAATTTCCCATTGACTAGCATACCTTCTAATACAAACGAATTGATGCAGCAAGAGACAAAAATACATGACAGGAAGAGAGGCCGACTAAGGTGGAGGGTCCCATGAATCCCCCTCATCGCAGAGGAGAGATCCCACATGTAAAGAAACAACAATGTTGGCCTCAAGATCCGCTTCTATATTATTTTTTTGAAGGACATGAGAGAATTGAAGTCTGTCAAAAGATGCGGTCAACTTATTAATACGATCGAAAAGCCGTTTGCAAGCGGAGATCTTTGTGGACCGATTTTGTCACAATCGGGCTAAAAAGGATGGGGAGACAACGCATATCATATCTTGGATATGTTTAATTTACTGTTAGATATCCTCCAGGCACCTGAGCCATTGAATTTGGAAATTTTTCTAGTAGGGATTCGTATGGTTTTTAATGTTGTGATTCTTTCACCTCATGGTTATTTTGGGCAAGAAAATGTTTTAAGAATGCCAAACAAGACATCGCTTGACATGTAAAGAGATTTTTTTAATAATTGCAATGTCCATTCCATGATATCCTCTCTTTATTGTTTTATTGTATTTAAACATTTATTTTGATTTTTTTTGTCTTTTAACTATGAAATTGAAAATATTTGGTATCATGTCCATTTAGAAAGTAACCAAAGCTTGAAGATGAAATTTGTATTACACGATATTGATTGGAATCCTTATAACTATTTTGTGTTAAGCTATTTTCATGACTATAAGAAAATTTTACTTTCATATTGTTATTTGAGTACATGTTGTTTATATACTTGACCAAGTTCATGTGTTAAAAAATGAAATGTTGTTGTCGAATAAGACGACAAGGATTAAACATCACATCTTCGATTATTTGTTTTAACAAGTTATCTACAGCTTGAGCTTTTTAGCATGTAACTTATAAGTTGGAATGATTGTTCCTAAGCTTTCCCTTAACGTTGAATACTAAGTTACTAAGGTGTTCTTTTCTATGGTGACATTTTATTTGCTTTGTTTATATAGGTCATCTGGACACATAGTGACCACTATCTCTCAACTGAAGAAAACTTGTTCAAGTTTCTTTCTTGTATGGGGAAAATGGTTGACATTGCTGATGTTGAGGTATATGTCGTATAAATTCTTTATATTCTACTGTAGTTTATATTCTAGTTTTCATTGTCTTTCATGTCTTACACTCAACATTGTATCTTATTTTGTTTTCAGAAAATGAACTCAATATTGATGGTAAGAAGTAGGAATTGAAGAAAAAGGAGAACAATAACACTGGAACGACAAATGCAAAAAGGGAGAGAGAAGAGAACCGGTCTAGTGATACCATTAGAGCCAATATACCGCATAAAACACACACATAGAGATTGATGGTCAAGTATTCAGAGTTGGCGAATTCACCTGCAATCCCTTGGAAACACAATGATAATGTTTTGAAGTGATTGAAACATCATTTCATGTGTAAATTGTAGTCCAACCAATATTAAGTTGGAAACTCATATTGTAATACTTCAACATTTCATATAATATAATTTATATGGCTGAAATTATTTATAGTTGCACTTGATATTGTTTAGTATTGTAATTAACATATGCAACTTTGCGTTTTCATATTAAATGAAGATACACATTGTATGATAGTTTTTAAATTTAGTTGCAAAAGCATACTAATTAATTTATGTGGATTAATAATGAACACATAAAAATCGATCTAAAATTACTAAATTAGTGATTTGTATTGATTAATGATGACATAAATAAAATGAGCATACGACTAAATTAGTCATTTATAATGCTTATTAATGAAAGTAATGAAATAAATATAAACTACTAAATTAGTCGTTTATATAATGAATATGAAACTATATATATATATATATATATATATATATATATATATATGACTACTAATGATAAATTTGTGATTACAAATGAACACTAAATTTTGCATATATACGACTATTAGTAGCTAATTTACAGTGTTTTATAACACGACCAAAATTTATTCACATTTCCTTGGTTATTAATTGGTTTCAAACAATGACTAAAATTTGCATATATATGACTATTAATAGCTAATTTACAGTATCTTATAACGCTACCAACATTTTGGTCATATTTATTTGGTCATTAATTGTTTTTTTTGGGTGAGCATATAGTAATATATTTTGTTGTATATTTGGTCATTAATTGTGACAATTAATGACTAGATAAATGACTAAATTAAGGACAAAATTTATGACTAAATATACTACTAAACGATAAAATTGGGACAACCAATTAATGACTAAGCTAAAAATGACTAAAAGTTGGTCGCGTTATAAAATACTGTAAATTAGCTACTACTGGTCACCGACTGAAAAATGGTCGTTTATATGCAAATTTTAGTCGTTTTTTTAGTAACTAATTAGCCATTTTGTACTAGTGATTACAAATAAATTAGAGTAATCATTTTAGATTTATTTGAATTTTAACTATAATGTTTAATAACAATTTTAAAATATAAATAGAACATTTGAACCACTAGTTCTTTCCTTTTTAGCTATATTAAGTATTTATGTAAATTAAATATTTATCACAAAAAAAATTATAAAACTTAATAAAAAATAGTAACCATTAAAGTTTTGAAAACTATTAATATGTTTTTAAATGTAAATTCAAAACTAATTCTTGTAACTAGATTTGAACCCTTATTAGTCCCTGCCTTCAACAGGACTATAACGATTAATTGGTCGTTGACCAACTATTAATCATGCTTTGAATAAATATTTTTTCTCAATTTTTCGTCTTTAACCAAAATTTTAATTGACAATTTCTATTCACCTAAATTTTAACCCAACTTTAGCATTGGACCTCTTATTGTGAACGTGAGGTAACTTGGTGCTATTTTAGGCATGCTATTTAAGGATAGGCAAGGTTTGAAAGATGGGAAAAGTTTCTTTAACCAAAGTTTTTTTAACTCAAAATTTGAAAAGGTTTCTTACACCATGAACCTGAACCTCCTTTGTTCCACATTTGGAACCCTCTCTATTACATGCCTAGAACCCTCTCTCTATTACACACAACTACCCATGAGTGTCACCACGATCCACTCCCCTGAGCCCTTTCCTACACGTAGCCTTTGTGAAATCGGGGAGCTGGTAAGCAAACATCTAAAGATGCAGAATAATGGATTAAAAAAAAATCGTGAACTTTCACTCCGCTGGTAGGAAGCCACCAACCTGAATTGAACATCCCCTATCCATTCTTTCTCATACCATTATGTTGTGAATCTATTGATGCCCCGATTCGATTCAAATCGCTGCCCTAGTTCAATTCAAACTGGTTCTCCTGGGTGCAAAGCCGAGAAGAAACATTGCTAACAGAAGAATGAAGAGGAAACAAGTGGGTCGTATTTATCGAATTGAATGGCTTCTGGGGCATAAAGATCTAACCAAGATATCATTCTATGCCAATGTCCTTACCTGCACAAAGTGTAGGTAATCGTTCACCTGTTTGTTTTTTAGCTAATCGAGTTACAAAATCTCCAGTAGTGGATCCAGCCAGGTGCCTAACCCATTGGAGTTTCACACGTTTATCCGTGACCACTAGCAAAAGCAAGGGTATATGGAGTAGAACCAAAGTAAGTAGTTTCACCCGCAGAGTAAATAGCAAGAGCATGGCTACCAACAACGAAAGTGAATGTAGCATGGGCATGGCTACATAAAGTGACAAAGTCCCTGGTAGTCAATCTAATTATCAAACTCGCGACATACCTTTTGAGTTCCAGATTGATAGCTAGTAGTGGTTCAAGATAGTTATCATTAGGGGATCCTTTTTGTGTGTCCATATTCATTTGAATTAGAAGCCTAAGTGGTGCCTGCCCCATAAGCGCTTGCCCAAGATGATGAAATTTACCGAGTTGAGTTGATCACTTAGTGGATAGGCCATGTCAAACCCAAGATCAAATTGGTTACTGAGTAATATAAAAAATTATTTAAAGAAAATTTAATAAGTAGCATAGAATTGAAGCCTTATATGTTGTTGATAGCACTGGTAGCTGGTACTTTGATCACTCTATAAGCTCTGCCTTTACTCCGTGTTGATTCAAAATCCTCCCATACCTTGTAATAAAGGTCTCCCATTCTGTACGAGCTGCTTCATTTTATTCCAAACCTCGTTAGAAATTGGGAGCAAATGAGCCTAGAAGATGGTTTAGGTGAGTTTACATGGCCGAAAGCATGTAAGGTGGCATGTGGGGTTCATGTGGAAGCATGAGGTCCAGATGCAAGATATATATATATATATATATATATATATATATATATATATATATATATATATATATATATATATATATATATATATATATATATATATATATGTTCTCAATGTCATATTATTTCATTTAATATTTTTTTATATAACTTTTAATTAATTATTTGCTCACTCTTTTAATTATTTCATTATTTTTATTATTTGATGTCTTTTTATTATTGTTCTTTCACAGACACATTTCCTAAGCCAGTTTTGTTTGGATCCTCTCCTCCACCCACCCATCACTCATTATTCCTCTTTGATGGCGTGATATTTCTTAATTCCAGTGGATGGTGCGAGAATTTTAGTGCTTAGCCTGATTTGTACCCTCAATTAAAAGTTATAAGTATGTATTCCCCCAACCTGCATTATTTCTGCGCCCCCATGTTAATGAACACAATGTCCAAAAGTAAACAATTTATCTGACACAGAGGAAAGAATATGCAATAGAGTATAGTGAAAGTTGGACGAACATTTTGGAGTGCAGAATGTGTCAATTTGGAAATGATGTTTGTTAGGGGTCGTTGAAATCATCGAAGGTTGCAATATACAAGGAAATGTGGTCTAGTAGTAATATTGATAATGCAAGGATTTGGTTCGAGGCTTTTTTTGCTAAATTTTTAGATATGCTTTACATTGTATCGACTATCACTTGAAGCATCAACAGGTCATGGAAAGTATCTTCAATTTAAAAATCAATCTACATAAGAGTATTTGAGGGATTATGTTTGCAATTTATTGTAGCACCGTAGGGCAACAATCAAGTATCAGATGTCCAATGTATGTTTTTTCACAAAATATTTTTGGGCTTTGGCTCTATGTGTGTGTTGTGAAAAATCTACTGCAGTATCTTAGTTTATTTCTCCTACTTGTTTTTAGATTAATACAAGTTATTTTCAAAAATTAGATTCAGAAAATACCGAAATAAACACAACTACAACCTACACATGCAAATCATTACTGGATAATATGCTCATACAACAAAGTGACACATGGATTTTTGGACATAAGTCCCTGGAAAAACCCAAAGCGAGAAAACCGGTGCAGCAAATATGAGGGCTTATTATTGAGTAGATTCTGAGTACAGTAAATATGGGTTCCAGATCTGGAAAACCCGACAGAGAATAAAATAAATCAAATCTGCAGCTAACCTGAATTTCTAGTGCCAAATATCTAATTGATCCACATCCTCAACCGATATTTACAAGACTTAGCCCGGATCTGGCCCTAGAAACCATCAGCGATGCCCTTGAAGCTCTAGCATTAGCCCTGCTAGCCTCAGAATGCCACTGCGCTGCCTAGAGAGGGACTGCGTAACCCTTGGAAGAGTGACGCAGGCCTTACGTTGGCCCTGGAGACCCTCTGAGTAACTTTTGTAGCCCCCTGGAGCCTCTGTGATGTCCTGCATAGCACCTGCGTAGCGACTGCACATCACCTTCGTAGCTGCTGCTCTGCTTCTCTGTGTTGTCCTTGTTGTTGCTCCTCTGCCTCTTACTGACTCTTGGCTCTAGGATCAAATCACCCCCTTAGCTTATACTACCCCTCGCTGTAGGAAATTCCTCCAGATATTCTTAGCAAACCCGCCCTAGAATTCCAGATCTATTCCTCAGCTCTGCAAGTGTGTGTCTTCTCCAACTGACCCTCAAGCCTTTCTCTTATACTTTTTCATTCATCTCATCAACGACCGAGATTAAAACATTCATCAATGGCTAAGATTAAAATACTGCTTTATCCATGTGACTTAAGACAATTTTAGCACATGCGTTAATTAATTCACTTTAATTATTTAATTTTCCTAAGTTTAGACTTAGGAAATCCATTAAAATAATTAATTATTTGAATAACTTGAACACCAACAGAAATTTCTCAAAACACTTTCTGGGCTTTGGAGATCAAGTGTGTCCTAGCAGCTCCACAAAATTTCCCCTCCACAAAATTTTAGGGCTAGAGCACACCCAATGCTACATCAACTATACAAAATCTCAACACTCCCTCTTAGCACAGAGTGTGCTATAGGAAAGTGTACTCTAGCAATGCATCCACACCATGCACTACAAGATCTTGAAGCTGGATTTTGTGATGTTGATGCTTGACCTGCTGCCCTCCATCCACTACACCACTGCTCTCTGTACTGCTGCCCATGCCACTGCCACATCTGTACTGCAGCTCCCTCTCAAATTGTTGCATCATGATGCCCATAGCACTGCCACTGATTATTGCTACACTGCAACTCAATTGTTGGGAAGTAAGCAACTGAAAGGACTCTGCCCAACTGTTTCACAGATAATTCAAGTTTCCTTCCATCACTAAAGCTCACTGGATGTCGATTCACACTATCCTCCTGGAGGTATAGTCATGCTGCAACACTACACTGCGTGAGCACAACCTCTCTGCGTTGCTGAAGTCCCATTAGCGCCTCTACGTTGCTGCCTCTGCATTACGTTGCTCCCTATTCAACTATTCAGCTCCCTCTTCTGCTTCAATGTGGCCTTTTGCAACTATCTCCCGACTCATCCCGCCACTGTCTTAAGGCTCCCGTAGCTCATATGTGATCCAAGAGTAGGGATGACTCAAGGATCCCGCCATTTTCTGTAGATGCTCTATAGATCCATGTCACCCCACCTCTTCTCTCAAGGTACATGAGCACTCATGGCTGCATCATCATCAAAGCCATCTTCCTTTGCTGCTGCAGCCTTGGAATCATAAGATCCTTTGTCCTTCTTCTAAGGACAACTACTGACGAAATGTCCAAGATCACCACAGTTAAAGCATTAGACCTTGGAGAGGTCCTTATTCTTCTTCGCTTGTTGTTTTTTTTCCCTTAATTCAAGGGATACATCCTCCTCTTCCTCATTGAATTTGGCCTTTCCGCTTCCTCCACTAATATTTTTCCATTTGGTGACCCTCCCGATTTCCTCTTAGCGGAAGATAGCCCACATGTCATCCCAAGATGGTAACACTGCCCTTCCCAGAATGCTTTGGACAAACGTTTCCCAATCTTCTGAGACTGCATTTAGAGCAGTCCTCACTAAGAGCCCCTCATCTGGAGTAGCACCAATGCCAACCAGCGGATCTTGGATGGCTTTAAGCCTGAAGAGGAATGCATCTATCACTTCACCCATCATCATTTGGAACAACCGCATCTGGTTCTCCAGAAGCATTCTTCTTTGTACGAAGCCTCCTTGGTACATTGTGTCCAAGGCTACCCACATGTCATTTGGTGAAGTCTTTCTAGCAATATGCGGTATAATGTGGTCCTTGAATCTATCTATGATCAAACACTTTGTCCACTCTTGTTTTTCTTCGTATTTCATGAGAGGATTTGCATCAGTTGGTACATCAAGAACCTTCTCTGCATGATCTTTGAGACCATACTCATCCAAAACTGAAAGGATTCCAGCCTTCCAGATAACATAGTTGGACATTCCACCCAATCTATCTTGATCCCTCAGTCCATATCGATCCATCTTGCTCAGATCTGACAGAACCAATACTTCTCCCTCAAGATCTGGGTTTCTTGGTGACTAGAAACCCTCTAGAATTGCTTCTGCTGAAGGCTGATTTCCCTCCTGGAAATCTTTCACCCAAACATAATCGGACAACACTCTCCAATCCTCTTAATTGAATCTCATATCTGTTTGGCTTAGATCTGCAGAGTAACTATCTTCCTCCCACCTTTGTTGCCTTAGCTAGGCACAATTCTGCACCTGCAGAATCTCCAACCCACTGGCACTGTTGAAGATCTGAAGCACTGCTTCCGAATCTTGGAAAATATTTTCTGCAACACAAGAAATGACTGGACTGCGTCTCATTGACTGGCCCAACACTGCTTAGCACTGCTGTCAAGATGCCCTTTCTGGATCTACTGCTTCTTCTGCCACCCTGCAGAAAAATATTTCTTTAGTTGATTGCTGGAGATTCAGCTTGAACTGTTATCGCTCTGATACCATGTGAAAAATATACTGCAGTATCTTGGTTTATTTCTCCTACTTGTTTTTAGATTAATACAAGTTATTTTTAGAAATTAGATTCAAAAAATACTGAAATAAACACAACTACAACCTACAAATGTAGATCATTTACTGAATAATATGCTCATACAACAAAGTGACACATGGATTTTTGGACATAAGTCCCCAGAAAAATCCAAAGCGGGAAAATCGGTGCAGCAGGTATGAGGGTTTATTATTAAGTAGATTCTGAGTACAGTAAATCTGGGTTCTAGATTTGGAAAACTCGACAGAGAATAAAAGAAATCAAATCTGCAACTAACCTAAAGTTCTAGTGCCAAATATCTTACTAATCCACACCCTCAAACGAGATTTACAATACTCAACCTGGATCTGGCCCTACAAACCCTCAGCATTGCCCTTGAAGCCCTGACGTCAGCCCTACTAGCCTCAGAATGCCACTGCGTTTCCTAGAGAGGGATTGCGTAACCCATGGAAGGGTGACGTAGGCCTTATGTTGGCCCTGGAGACCCTCTGCGTAACTTCTGCAGCCCCCTGGAGCCTCTGCGTTGTCCTGCGTAGCTGCTGCTTTGCTTCTTTGCGTTGTCCTTGTTGCTGCTCCTCTGCCTCTTACTGACTCTTGGCTCTGGGATCAGATCATCTCCTTAGCCAATACTACCCCTCGCTGCAGGAAATTTCTCTAGAAATTCTTAGCAAACTCGTCGTAGAATTCCAGATTTATTCATCAGTTCTGCAACTGTGTCTTCTCCAATTGACCCTAAAGCCTTTCTCTTATACTTTTTCATTCATCTCATCAACGACTGAGATTAAAACATTCATCAACGACTGAGATTAAAATACTGCTTGATCCATGTGACTTAAGACAATTTCAGCACATGCGTTAATTAATTCATTTTAATTTCCTAAGTTTAGACTTAGGAAATCCATTAAAATAATTAATTATTTGAATAACTTGAACACCAACTGAAATTTCTCAAAACACTTTTTGGGGTTTGGAGATAAAGTGTGTCCTAGATCTTCCACAAAATTTCAAGGCTAGAACACACCCGATGCTACATCTACTATACAAAATATCAACATGTGTATATATCCCAAATAATAATTATGTTGTAGCTATTAGTCATATTTCAGAATGTTGGTCTTTATTAGATTTTTGTTCCTATTCCAGTTGTGGCATCTTTCAGGAAAGTAAAACAGTTGCATTGAGGACATATTCACAACTGGTAAATAGTTGGACTTAGTAATTTTAGTAATGAGAAATGAAAATATAAATGAAGCTACTATAGTAATAATGAAAATTTCATAATTCATGGCGGTTTACAAGGTTGTAAGTGAAGAAAGGAAGAAAGTGAGGTGACTTCACTAGTTGACAGATACTGAAATTGAGGAGCTTTGAGTAGTTTGTATTTGTTTTTCCTCATAATATTAATAACAGTGGCCAAGTTGTTGTGGTTGTTTTTCTCACATATAGCCAGCTGTGTTATCTGATATTATTCTATTTGGTTTTCCAAACCCGCACAGTTGTTGCAGAAAATCTGCCCAATGATTACTTTATCCAAAATCTGGAGAATTTTTTCGATGTTTTTGGCAAGTATGTGATCTAATTAACCAGTTTCTATTCACGTTTAAATCATCAAATTTGATTGACCATTGTTTTTTTCTAAATGTTCCTCCCGAGTTTATAGTGTAAAACTTGTGCATGTTTTCCAACCTCAAAGATATTCGGGCCAAGTTTCAATGAAGGCCCACAGGAATGATATGTTTTCCAATAGCAAGGTAAATGGCATATTGCTTGATGACATCGAGTCATAACTTTCTTGGCAATAAAGAGCGGAACTATTGTAATCGAGTGTTTCTGCTTTGTAAATATTAACATTAAGTAAGACTTGCTTGATACAATCATTTATTTTAATTTAGACTAATTTTTTTCTAGCACAACAACTACATCATAAAAGGTTCCATGTATTCTTGGAAGAGCAACAAGAACTCTCATTGAATGCTATGAAAGCTGGTTTATTATCTTACTGAGCATTTTATCTGGTTTATTGTCATACTGATTTTTTTTATAGAGAATATAGTGATTCTAATGAGATTTTCAAAGTCAGTTTTTGATGGCACAAGGAAGTTGACTAAAAAATTAGTGCAACAACAAGCACTTCTATACAAATTGGATAACTTTCAACAAGAGACATAGTTATCTATTATGCACATTTTGCAAATACTTTGATTGCCATAAACATACATTATAGAAAATGTAAAATGTATTTTCAAATTGGCAAATCAATAAATATAGTTATCTATTATGCACATTTTGAAAATACCTTAAATGCCATAAATATGTATTATAGAAAATTTATTTTCAAATCAACAAAAACTATCATTACTTGTCATAAATATTCATTATAAAAAATGTAAAATGCACTTTCAAATCGGCAAGGACTATCATTACCTACCATAAATATGCATTATAGAGAATGTAAAATTTACTTTCAAATCGGCAAGGACTACCATTACTTACGATCCTTGTTGATAAAACCAAGCTTTCACATTTCTTTGTTGAATTTATTAATATAGGCTTTGCAAATTTGAATCTCTCGACATATTAAAAAACATAAAAAAGTAATTAAAAATAGACATATCCAAACATGTTAATACGACTCTTTTAAAACTAGAGGGGACATATGAACCTATCGTGTACTAATAATAATGGCTATGAAAATGGAAATTCATAAACCTGGTAGCTTTTATTGAAGCACACAACCTATGTTTTTATTATTATCTCTTGAAATATAGTTAATATCAGATTTATTTCAAAGCTTCTTGGTTAACAAATGTTTTAAATTGGATACAAAATTTATCTCAGGGAACAAGTGAATTTGTCAACAATATTAATATATATTAAATTGAGACAGAAAGCAAAGTAACGTTAAGTTGAGATAGAAAGCAAAGTAACGAAAGGTACTATATACATTGTTGATTAAAAAAATCGTATCTTTATGTGATTCAACAAAATATTACTATTGTTTTCTTAGTTAAATTTAGTCTTTCAAATTTATATAATGAGAATATTAAGTACTAATATCATTTAACTACAAATACATGCTAAATCACTTTGTAAGCTCATACTAATGTTTAAACGTGCTATTTAAATATTAGTATTATATTCATTATAAGTATGCTAAATCACCTCTAAAAATAAAAATAAAATAAAATCAACATAAAGAAAAATAAAAAGCATAAATGATAAAGATTCAATAACAATTAACAATTAATACATTCATTTTTTGAGAAATGAAAACCAAATGATCAAGAATATAAATTAATATTCACCTTGAAATATATGTTGGAAGTGTCATTATATTCCATGTATATATTTACCTACCAACTCTCGTGTTGGACATTATTCGTTCATGTCTCACATATATAAAAAAATATTAAAAAAATAAACATAATTTTTTAGAAACCGGTATTGAAAAACTAACTAGAGGCATTAGTTCAAATAAACATAACAAACCAAAAATAAGTCAAAGGAAAACGACTTACCAAGGAGCAGGAAGACTCTAACATTAAAATCCACGTCAACCACTATAGCAAATAGGTGTTGTCCAAATTGCTAAAACAAAAGTTAACTTGTGCTTGCATTAATTTGAAGATTTGAAAATGTAACTTCTAGGAAAGAACACAAATCATATAGTACCCAAAATTTTTTACATGGTAAACACAATTCATTAATGTTTATTATAGTTAGTATCAAATTTAGGCCACATTAAAAGCATGTAGTAAATGGAAGGTTTGAAGGTTTATGGACATTATCAAAGTGAAAATTATAATTGTTTAAATTTTTTTAGTTTATAAAATAAATAAAGGTATAATGTAATTTATTGTTTAAATTTCCTTTAACTTTCTGGTTTTAAATCATATTTTTTTGTAAGTTTGGCAGGACTTAATTGGGGTGAGGAATTGAATCAATGACTTCACATCAAGGAGTTCCTTAACAAAGCACTCAATCACCATCTATCTAAGACCACATGGACATGGTTTCAAATCATATTAGAATGATATCTTCAAACCATAAAAATTTCAAGAGGAAATATACATTCCAATTACAAATATGGAAAAAACATGACAATCTCATTGAGACGAAGATAATAACTTAAAAAACATGATGATACTAAAATTAAAAATACAACATGGAGTTTTAGAAATATTAAATGTAATAAAAATAAATTCATGATTCACACCTCTCATTATAACCAATACACGCAGTTATGTCTCATGGTACTTTGAACATGAAACCCCATTCCATGTAAGTGAGAGAAAACCAATCAATCTTTAAATCAATCTTTCATCACCATAAATAAGGTCCAAGCACATAATTGTCATTATGGACATAGATTGTTAAAAGTTGAAAATAGTTTTGCATTAAGGTTACTACTATCATTCCAGAATACAAGGATAATACATATAGTCATTTACATTTAGAGTATCCATTGAAATATCCTAAGTCAAACTACTATCATTCCAGAGTACAAGGATAATACATATATAGTCATTTATATTTAGAGTATCCATTGAATGACCCTAAGTCAAACTACTATCATTCCATAATACAAGGATAATACATATATAGTCATTTACATTTAAAGTATCCATTGAAAGACCCTAAGTCAAATTATTTGTATCATATTTTTGCACTTTATTGTCAACTATGGTACACCATATTCAAGAATAAAGCACTTTTAAATATATATAAAGATTGTAGTGGCTATAAGTAGGGATTATCCCTATAGTAACAACACAATAAGACAAAGAGTAATGGATTTAAGAGTGTCTATTTTTAATTTTTGGTGGCTCTGATAATGGGATCAATCTTGATAGAGGTAAGATAGTAAATGGTCTTGTAGTCAAAAGGGCACTCATGCATATTGGAGTATGTGTGCAAAGAGTAGAAAAGGCCACCATAGTGGCACTTGAAACTTGTTAGCCTACTCTTTGCATGTGCAACAACTCTTCTTGCTCTTCCTTGATGACTCCTCATCGTTCTCTTCTTGTTCCCTTACCTCTTGCTTTGTTGAGTTGGATGGGTTGTTGCACATATTTGTCTCTATGTCTAGTCCTACTTCCACTGACGGGGCCTCATCACTTGAGGGAAATGGTGTGGTAGGGAATGTGATCTATGGGTGTTTCACACAAGCTACTCAAGCATTGCCTGTTGGGGTATTAGGTGGGAAAGGGAAGAAGGATGCTTGGCATTGAGCTCTTTGTAGCACTTGGAGTACAATTTTTTGGTGATCACACTCTTGAATAAGCTATAGTTGTTCAAGTAGTAGATGGTCCCCTCCATCACTTGATCACTACTCCTTCCTCTTGCATTTTTGAGCTCTCATGTGATGTTGTTTCTTTGACCTACTCACCCCATCCACCAAACCAAACAAACAAAAAAAAAACGTGAAACCCTTCATTTTCCTCTTTTGGAAAATAAGAAAATAAAATTCTCAAAAGATTATCCTTACATCATTGTTATAAGTTTGACTCCAAAAGCATAGAAAGAGAAATAATTTGAAAAGAAACAAGAAGAAAAGGTAATTTTTTACTGCAAAGGTTTATCATGTTTAAGGTTACCATATTGGTTGTGGCGTTAAATCCCTGAGTTAAATCTTACCAAATTTAGTTGAGCTTTACCCTCAATCATCTTTTTCCGTAGAGGTTTTCACCAAAAACCCTGGGAATAAGAAGAAAAAGGCCCCATTTTGTAAAAAAGATCGAAGTTGGTTGTTGTATATATGATGAATGCTCGAAGAAGAAAGAAGGCACTCAAAGCATTACATACACTTACCTCAACACTACTGAACAAAGCATTAAAACTATCACCTACCACACCTTTAGTAGTGTACTAAGATATATTTCTTTGCTTTTCCTTTCTTTTATGTTGTGAATAGCAAAAATTATGCTTTCATCTAATACAAATTAAAAAAAATACCATTCAAACAAAAAATGAAATAAACATTTTAATTTATTTGATTTTGCTATGATAATGTTGCACATATTTAAACATAACCCAAACTAATATAAATAAAACAATAATCTCACGTCATAAGTGAAAATGATTGCTTAACCATAAATTTATTTTTAATTTAAATATTGCATATTTGTCACATATTAAATGGTTATAGGTTCAAATTCAGAGGGGATAAAGTATGTACATATTTGCAAATTTTAGTAGTCAACTCACTGCACTGAGGCAAGTCCCTTATCCCACAAACAAAGGGTCTTATACACCAATTTAGTGTTTGGCTTAGTCGTGACCATAAAATTAGATGATTATTATTATTGTTATTGAAAAATACATGTCCCCTCATAGGATGACCGAGTGGTTGACACAATGGGATGTCATCCGTTTCACTCAATTTCAAATCCCACGTGGGGACATCATTGGCTCATTGTGATAAGGCTCAAGGAGAAGGATCCCCCACCCTTGTGGAGTCTCGACTCTTGCTAAGTCATAAGTTCTTGGTATATCTGGCTTATGGGATGTTGGATGCACTCTTGGTGTTATAGTGTCAACCCTTAGGTTTGATCTTGAGCCTTGCCCAAATTACTCCATAGAGTTACCAATTCACCATGGTTGAAATAAATACATA
Organism: Pinus albicaulis; assembly: GCA_034641835.2. Lineage (NCBI taxonomy): Eukaryota > Viridiplantae > Streptophyta > Pinopsida > Pinales > Pinaceae > Pinus > Pinus albicaulis. The sequence goes on from CM076582.1 coordinate 1,092,529,330, forward strand.
GTCTAATATTTTGGTCTTTCAAGTCAAAGTCCAACTATATAAATTTTGACGAGATTATGATTTGTGTTGTTTAAATTGCATTTTTGAACACATAAACCAATTTAACACTTGAAAAACCCCTAGAACTCTTAGATTATGCACACTACACAATTTAAACTTACAATTTCAATAAATCCTTACAAAATTTCCAACAATTAAAAAAAAAACTATACCAAAATATAATCAAAACATCAAATATTTAAATTACACATTTAAAAAAAATACACTAAATCATTTTACATAAAATAAAAATTACACATTTAAAAAATATATACTAGATCATCTTATATATTAAAAAAAACTATATTAAATTATCTTACCGATCACAATTTAAACTTATAAGTTCAATCAATCTTTACAAAATTTCCAACAATATTAAAAAAAACTATATCAAAATATAACCAAAATATCATATATTTAAATTACACATTTAAAAAAATACACTAAATCATCTTACATAAAATAAAAATTACACATTTAAAAGAATATATACTATATCATCCTATATATTAAGAAAAACTATATTAAATTATCTTAACAGATGAATTTGTATTTAACTAAATTATCTTATAAAATCAACTTATATTTAATAACAAGAATGATATTATATATATAATTTAATATAATAATTATAATTTTACCATTATATATAATAATCATCTGAATTTAAATCACAATTTCATTATCTAAAACTATTTTATGTGTAAAATAAGAAACTCTTTAACCATTATTTAAAACCTTTTGAAAAATACAATTACTTTCTTTTATCCAATCAAACTCCATAACTTCTTAAACTTTTTGAAAAATATCACCATTCCTCCTTTAACCAAACAAACTTCCATAACTAAATTAAAAAGAAAACAAAACAGTCAAACTTACGGTAACCATATCCACGCTATTATAACCGGAATACCACTCGTTTGACAAAATTCAGCTATCAAAATCCAATTTCTACGACAATAACCTCCACGTCCACACCGTCTTATCTTCCAGAGCGTATATATTTATTCAGAATAAAGGCACTCAATATCGACGGACTGACCAAATATTGAGAATATGTATACCCTGCAATTGGGCAAGCTGCAGCTGTCGTCAAATCAATCACCAAATGTCAATTCCATCGCTTTTTCTTCATATTTCTTTCCCAACAACACTAGAAGTCGGTGGGAAGAAATCCAAAAAACACAGCAGCAGGGGCAGACAAGTTTCTATTCATTATCATTCCCTGGGCTATTGGAGACAATCAAAGTTGAGAGTGTTTCAGTGGCTGTGGTGAAATTAATTCAGAGTTATCTCTCCTACAGGGTAGGCACATTAAAGATTCCGTCAATTTCATAAGTCGGTGGGAAGAAGTCCCAAAAACACAGCAGCAGAGGCAGAGAAGTTCTATTCATTATCATTCCCTGGGCTATTGGAGACAATCAAAGTTGAGAGCGTTTCAGTGGCTGTGGTGAAATTAATTCAGAATTATCTCTCCTACAGGGTAGGCACATTAAAGATTCCGTCAATTTCATATATTCCCGGCTTCATTCTGTACTTTTTTGTTTTTTACATCACAGGATTAAGATTTAAAGATATGTGCAGATAATTTGTTTCTTTTTTAATGGAAGGGAAAAATCTTTGATATTTGGAGGAGAAATAAAATTACACACTGATGAGCCTCTCGACTCAGTTCCAAGATTCCAGAATGTCTTCAAACCTGGCCCTAAGACATAAAGTCTTCTGTCGACATAAATCAAAACTAGGATCACACCAGTCAGTATAAAATCGGAAAACATACTGCAAAAACAGACTTCACTTTACTCGAAATAAATGTCATAAAAAAATTCACTTTTGGATCTCATCCAAAGCGATATGATCCCTGAACTCTCTTCAATTAGGTGACCTTCCCACAAAACGACAGCTTCTTTGAGAGTTTATCCTATCTAATTGAATTCCCTGTAAACATGCCAAAAATAGATTTCTTCAAAGATGGCCCTTTTCTCCAAGCAAAGTTCCATTGTTGGGCTTAAGGCCATATTTATAATTTGTTTTTACCTATTTGCCCAATCCATCAATAACTTTGAGGTCTTCTAGAGCCTGCAACCTGCTTACGTTCTTTTCTCTAGCTACTTTCAACAGAAAACAAAGAGCATAGAACCCTGCTCTGTTGTTTGTTCCTTGTCGTGCTCCAAAATTCAAAGTAGAATAGTGTGAATTATTGAGAAAGAGGATAGCAGCTGTACCACGCAAACCCGGAATCCCTTGACAAGCACCACCGAAAAACCCCCAAAGGTCTTATTTAGTCAATGCAGGGTTCCTGTAATCTCCTCGGACCTTTCTCTCTTGGAGGCTTCCATCCTTTGCCATATGCAAGCCTTATTTGATGATATATCCAGCCAATATGTTCCTCCCGTCCTTGAAAGATCATCCTATTTCTGGTTAATCACCCTTCTCATAAAACATAACATTTTAATTCTCTATGAGAGATAAGTGTGTACAGATAAGTTGCCTGGCTGGATGTTAGGTAATTTGATTGATAGCTTTGTGAGTTCTTATCAGTGGCTTTCGAATTGAGTTTAGAGGTTCTGTTTGCAGAAGATCAAGGAAGACATCATAAAAAGATGAGTTCTCATTTAGTTGTGAAAGTTCACCCTCTATTCCGCTACTCATTTGGGAAAAAGGAAGCCAAGGTGGATAAAGACGTTTTTCTGTCAGACAGGCTGGACAGAATGAGAGCCAAGTAAGTTTTAAATTAAACATGGATTTAAGTAAACAGAAATAGATGGTGAAGCATATTAATTTATTTGAATTCGATCGATGGGGTACCCTTAAATGAAATAAATTTTAATCTCTATGGGACTGACTTTATGCGATTTCAATTTATTCCCTTTTTTGGCAGTAGAGCTCAAGTGTCATTATAAAGATATGAAGTTGTTATTGAACGATTTTCAGGTTTTGCTCTAATCTTTGCTCAGGTCAACATCGTCTTAGCACCAAACTCTGGAGATTCTATATTTCTTGTATAGCTTCAACCTAACTGACAATTGTGCAGCATAATCAGCTAAAAAACAGATAATTCTCAAAAAGGAAAAGTTACAACTTCTTTTATTGAAAGTGGCCCTGCATCTTCTTCCCTGCCAGCTTGATCGTATTCTATATGTCTCTGCCTTGTTGCATGATCATCTGCACATCCCTTAAAATCACTGTCCTATAACTGAGAGGCTTGCTCAACAGGGTTGTGTATTCTGATGAAATCTATACCCATAGTGCCCAATCCGCTCGTCAACACCAAAAAACATGCTTAATTGTCTCGTCTTTGTGATATATAACATATAACTTATCTGTTAGTCCTGAATTGTGAAGCCTAGCCTTGACTGCTAAATTTGCTAAACCTCCTTCCAACCTAAAACTTGGAACTTAAAAACACTCTTTGTGTCCAAAATACTCTCACATATTTAATTCCATATTCCCATTGCTATGTGGTCTTGTTAATTTTAGTTAACAATGGTATGTTCTATGCTTAGCACAATTACTTCAATGTTCCTTTAGCAGCCCAATGACAATTTCCAATTTAGATTTCCAGTAGCAATCACGTTAACCATTAATTACATTGACAGTAAAAGTAGACCAATTGCAGAAGACAAGCCAAGACAAGAGGACACCAGATTTGGCGGATGCCAAGGAAAAACACCAATGTGGGGAAAACCCTTTGATCAATTCTTCTTATTATTATATCAAATGTTCAACAGAGAGAGAGAGAGAGAGAGAGAGTACAAAAGTAATTTTGACTTCCAAATCTCAGTCAAAATAGCCCTGTCAATTTCTGCAGTTATCTGCAGTAAAATTTTAGCCCTAACCAGAAAGTCATCACTGGTCAAAGCAACAATAGAATGTCCTCAAAACAGCTCGGTCTTCTCCAGTCAAACTCGGCCTGATCAGGAGGTCAAAGTCAGCCCAAAACAGGGACAAAGTCAACAGTCAAACTGCTGTCCTGAAATCTGCAGTCAACCTGCAAGTTTGGTCCGCGGTCAAAGTGCTCAGAATACCTCAGTTTCTGTTCCAAATATGCGGCCTTCTGAGATGGAAATATACCCAAAAAATCGAAGACAAATGATGCCTAGAAAGTCAAAGTCAACGCTGGTCAAACTGCAGAAATTTCTGAGATTTTCAGCCCTGCAATTCTATCCTGTAATTTCATCCTCCTTGTGCCACACGTGGGAGAGAGAGAATGCCCAGTGTTGTACGAACCAATGAGAGAAGGAGAGAGAACGTGTGAGTGATGAAGATGCCAAATGAGGTGAGAGGTCACTTGTATTTATACAATTTGTTGAGGGTGAAGAGTCACGTCCATTGGGCTTCATGAGCTTACATGTGGATGTGGCCGACCTGAACAATTTGCACATGTGTGAGCATAAATTCAAAAATGCACTTCGGCTTGTCCAAATTGGATGGTATTTAATATTTATATCAATTTTGGTCCTCGAGAAAAGAGTAATTTAATGCAATCATTATCTCCATCAAATGAGCTGTCCCAAGGTGCAATTTGGCCCTATTTGCCAATTTTAACAAGCCCCCTACCTTCTATTAAGTTTATAGTTTGCAACATGTGATGATGACTTTTTCTGCATAGACCTGGAGACTTGGCAGATGAAGGCGAAGATGTTTTGATCAATAAGAATGACTTTTCCTAACCACTTTAAAATGCTTTCCTTCACTTTCCTAAAATTTAACTATGTAAAGCAAAGGTTGGAGGAATCATTTCTTTTGTAAATATTCGAGTCATAAAATCCTAAGTAAATACAAACCCAACTATGCCTCCCATTCCCTTGTGCACCATCGATGGAGGAATCTCTCTTTGTCCTCTGGTGACTATCCACAAACTAATCAGTTTGCCTTTGGAAGCTTGTTCACTGTCCCGCGGTTCATAGCAATATTTAATGCTTAAATGTTGGCCCGCCCCAAAGTTTTGGTGAAATGACCATTGCTACACCACCTTTTCCTAATTCATGTGTTGATGCGAAAGAAATAGCACGAGGCCAAATATAGTTGAGGGGGTCTAGACTCTATAGCATAGATGTGTAATCACGACTTCCTACAGGAAAAATATATCTAGTCTCTACAGAGATTTGGCAGAAAGATATGACCATGCCCTTATTGGTACAGTTGAGGCCCTTCCGGAATATCCCATGAGAACACTTTCATATTGAGGGAGAATGGAAAGTTCCTCTCTGATATTGCCACCATTCCCTGTGTCCAATTAATCCAACTCCTACAGAATTCCAAAGAAATCGGATGTGAATGTCAGAGTTTGCTTGCCTAGGAAAATTCACTTCAAGGTGGTTCTTTACCTTCTTGTGCCTGCCCATAAACACTTGGATTCAAAAGAAGCCGAGGTTAGCTTGCTTGGGCCTGAGGGCTTTTGGTGTAATGACTATTGTTTACATTAATAATTATTATGTAGAGTTATGCCCATTAAGATAGCCATATGTCTTAGATATTATATATGTGACCATATTCTTGATTGCATATCAATATACCTTTTTGTAACTGCTATATCGGCTGCAAGGGGATAGTCCTTGAATTGATGATCGAGACTTTGGGATATTGTAGTGCATTGGTTGATGGATAATTTTATTGTTGACCTAAATATCAATGCGTTCCTTCAAATCATGTGACCTAAATTTTGTGATTAGGCCTTGTTCCAGTTGGAATTGGTAAACTAGGGCGTTGGAGTGTCCTTTCAATTGGAGCTGATAAATCAGGGGGTTGGAGCCTCCTTCCAGTTGTAGTTGGAGAATCTCGGAAGTTGGAGCTTCCTATCGATGTAATCTTTAAAATACCTATATTAAGAAGAGTTCGGTGGTTTTTCTCCCGGAGGGGTTTCACCTAAAAATCTTGTGTCTATTGTCTTTGATATTGTGCATTGTTGAATGGTGTTGTTGACTTATGTTTTTTGATCTCATGCTAATTAACTAATTGACGTGAAATGCTGATTCACCCCCCTCTCAGTATTTCCAACAACATTTTTACCCATTTCTCTCTTGATCATCCACTGTGCCCTAATATTCTTCTATATATCCTTTAATTCCTCTAGAGTTTGCCAAATTCCATACTCTCTTTCCAGGGAAATAATGGAATAATTTTTAATAGGATGTGAGTATGGTACAAAGTTTGTGTCATTAGTCTGAAGGTCATGTTAGCTTTGTTCTCGCCTTTGTTTTGAAATAGCCTGGTACCTATCATTATTTCCCTGTTGACCATCCTTGAAATGACAGTTTATCAAGTGTGTATGTGTTTTAGTGATGCTTACACCTTACAACCATGGCAAGCATGCCTTTCCCCATTATGGGAATATCACAATGAACTATAAGCAGCTACAGAACAGGGATATCCAACATTCTCCATTATAAAAAGAAATGTGGTTGATACACCATGATTGCGGGCATTTATTCTGCAAATTTTGCCAGGACTTAAAATTGGCTGAATCTGCAAGGAAAATTGTCTTGACATAGGGGATATGGCTCGCGTGTATGGGCAAGAGGGTCCATGAGGGGAGAAAATGTCTCTGGGGATTTGAAGCTTGGTAGCAGGAATCAAATATAGCTTTACCATCAAACCAAGACCCCATTGACCATAAAATCCTTTTTCAGAATGAGCAGGTCATTACTTCATAGTTATTGTTTTTTCTATCAAGGTTTTTCCTACTTCAAATTGCAATATTCTGTATTAACTGACTTCCAGTTTTGATGAATTCGTTTCGGTACCACTAGTTCATCTACAATCAGTTGGCTCTACATGTTTAATGGTTAGACTGTAGATCTCAGTGGCATTGAATAATAGATATTTTTGATATCTATAACTGAAATATGAACTATGATCACACCTTTTTTCAGATATCTGATTTTCATGTTTGGGATCACATGTATAAATATTAAAAATTGCAAGTGATTACTTACAGAAAAGTCAGCAACATGTGCATAAAAACAGACAAAAAAAGAAAAAGTATGATGCATTTTCAAGTTCAATTTCTGATTTATTCCTCTTCATCGTAGCATTGATAACTTACAAATTTTGTATTTACTTTGTTCTTTCAGTTTCATGAGAGATGGTCTGCGGACATATGTGGAAGGGATACTTCTGGTTAGTAATTGTTTTTATGCATCATTATGTTCTCGAATCCATGGAGTCTTTTAGGATAGTACATACATACATATATAATGCAATGAAGTAAACAGAAAATGATGGGATTTGATGATTTGGCACTCTTCTTCCAGAAGCATTTAATAATCTGCATCCTTAGTTGTCCAGTGCAGTTTTCTGAATCATTTGATGACATAAAAAGTTTTGCAATTTTTTTCCTGGCGATCTTTGGTTTGAAATGCTTCTCTAGTTTGTGCCAGACAAACCGTAAACTAGTTTTACCTAAATTTCTCATAGTTGAAATGGCAGTGACACTAAATATATATTGTGCTTAGTAAGTCAATTGGGTGTAACTTGAGTGGTTATAAGGAAAATTTGCTACCCTTCCCACCTGCGTACAAATCCTACTTTGTAACATGTTTGCTCTTTGTGAGCCAATGGTTGTGACTCTTGTGAGCTATATATGATCTATTCATGAACTGTTGACTTGGCCTTGTGTCTTGAAGAATCTAGGGTTTACCTTTTGTGCCATCCTTGGATTAAGGGGAAATGTCTAAGCAATTTCCCCTGGGATGTGTCACCTGGAAAAAATAGTGAACCAATAAATTAATTTTATCAAATTCTACCTATTTAGGAAATAGCATGGCACAATATGTTTATAATCCTATCACTCTCTTGTGTAGCGCAAAATTGTTCATGCAAGGATTTTGTCTTCTGAAAGACTAACAAGACCTAGATGGAGGAGAGTGAGTTTTTATAATTTGTATGTCTTCATAGTGCAAAATATTCTTTTGATGATAAAAGACATTCAGATCCCTAATCCAGCACCTGTTCTCAAATTGCAGACCACAAACAAACTAGAGCCTTATTTTGAAGTTAGATACCCCTGCCTTAAGAAATGGCAGGATATCTGTATTACGGTTTCAAGCAACTTGATCTACTTGTTGATTTTATATATGACATTTTATCTATATTTCAGGTGCATGAGTATGGCCACCCACATTTGCTGCTGCTCCAAAAAGGAAACAAGATTATTAAGCTGCCGGGTGGACGTTTAAGGCCTGGTGAAAATGGTTTGTGTCCTTAGAAAGGTTACCAAAAGTTCAATTTTCAAGATGTCAAGCAAGCAATTTACATAATCTCAAAGGTACATTTGGATTTTCATTCATAATGTTTAACTGAAAATGTTATTTGATTACTCAGAGATTGAAGGATTGAAGCGCAAACTCACTAGTAAACTCAGTTCCAGTTCAAGCTCTGGTCAATCAGACTGGCAGGTATAGTCCACATGTCTTTTCTTAAAACACCTTAGATTTCATCAGGTTTGTTCTGATATGGATCCCTTGGGACTTAACAGTAAGTGTAGGGAGAGATGAGTTAAGATTAGACTGGCAGGTATAATCATACATGCTCTGTTCCTTGTTGCTGAATGTCCAAATGGCTTTTCTTAAAACACCTTAGATTTCATTAGGTTTGTTCTGATATAGATCCCTTGGGACTTAACAGTAAGTGTAGGAGAGAGATTACATTTAATTATAAATCATAGACGTCAAGTTCCACTCTATTTGCTGGAGCCTGAGATTTTGTGATATTTATAATAAGCTTTTTGTAAGCATATTTTGTTAGATATAGTGGTAATAAATTCCACATTGGGACGAAATGAATCTAGACAAATGAGCCACTGTAATGTATGATTTGTAAAGAGTAACTAAAGGATTTTAAGGAGAAAAACTAAAATCAATTACTTACATATTTAGCTACATGGAAAGGCCCATTTGGAGTCCAAAGGGATCAAATCGATGGAAATAAAGTGCAAACCAATAGAAGAAAATTACAAAGCCTTTCCTGATTTCTCATTGATTATGGGATTTGTGTTTAAAATGTAGGAACTGTATCAACTTATAGTCTAGCAGCAAGTTGTGAGGTGATTGAACTTGTATGAATGTCAAGGCCTGGATTCAAATTCCCCAAGTGGGTGCCAATGAGGCCAAAAGCAAGTTCTTGGTGATTTTGACACCACAGAAATGATCCTCATATCATGATCATTTCACTGAAGGATAGCGGTAAGCAGCATTTCCAAATAAAAAAGGTAACTTAATAGTTTTACTCTACAAAGAAAAAAAACTCTCTAGTATATGTAAGTTCCCATTAGATAGGTGCATTTTTGTGATAAAAATAGGTACTAGTTTTAAAATTAGGTCTTAGAAGTGTTTGAGAAAGTAAAGTTTAAAAATGTTATTTTAGGACAAGTCAACAATTTTGGGTTAGATGTATTTTGGGCTGAAGAATTATCCCTATCTTCAGTGAATTAGTATCATGTCACTTGGAAAGAAGAAATCATTGAGTTAGATTTACATTGTGTGCCTTGTCTCGTGCTAATGGTGCTTTGAAAACTAACATGGTACCAGATAAGATAAGAGAAATTCAGTAATTTCCACACATGACTGAGGCATAGGTCAATGGGACTAGAAAATATAATTAGTGGCTAATAGACTAAGGGAGATTTTGTAACACTCCTAAATGCTAAAATGTTATCATAATGAAAGAGGTGCAAATAACTATAGTGGAAAGAGATCACGAGCAAGTCCAAACAGAAGTGAAAATCTGTAAGAGGCTCAAGGCCATAGCTTAACATCAACATCATTAAAATAAAAATAAAAGTAGAGGTGGAGGAGGTAGAGGTAGCATTATTGTCTAAATCTGTCATTGTGTCGGACCTTACGCAAAGCTCAAGAATGCTATTCATTAAGTGCCTAGGGCCAAGGGGGCCTGGCTATGTAATATTGGGAGGAGCTATGGAGCAAAAAGCCTCGTCTCTCCCAAGATTTGAGGCTGAGGAGAATAAATATGGAATGGAGGTTTTGTTGTCCAGCCAGATCCAAGGGGTTGTATGCTGTAGTGAGTGAATTCAGATCTAAGGTTCCATAGAGATGACATCTTTTCTTGCTTTAATGTCCCGCTTTTGACTCATTGAAAATACTGAACCAGATCGTGTCTATGTTTAAAGGCTTTGCATCTATTTTATTTTTACATTGTCTTACTCAAACCATGAGATAGACATGCCATGGTAATCTTAAATACTTGTAAACATTGTTATTTTGCAGTTAATAAAGGAACCAAGACGGACTAAACACGAGCATCGAAAGGGATATGATACCACAAGAGGGGAAAGGGGAGTGGTGCAAGGGAATTTTTATATGCCTAGTTATCTATGTCTCTTTTCCTACCCACTTTTCCAGTACTTTAACCTTCAGTGTTTTATAATGTTGATTTTATTCCCAGCATATAGTTTAATAGGAGATATGAGAAGTGGTTGTAACCATCTCCTAGATCTAAGCAACCACCTCCTACATTCTGGCAACTTGCCCTCCACAACCACATTCTTAGAACTAGTAAGTGTTAGTTTAGGACTCTTACATCCCATATTTTGTTCCTGTCAATAGAGGAAATTCGAATGGAAAAAGTAAAGCTATTTTTAGGGAAGCATAGAGTAGAGAAAAGGAAAGTTTTTACTAGAAAAGGAAAGCTTCCATACACTGGTATTGAAGAGATCATGAAATAAAGTGATTAGAACCTTGGGGAGAAGGGGAGAAAGGAGGAAACCATAGAGAATATGAAGGAATGAATGTTGTGCAACATTAGAGGCCAAGTTGATTTGAAAGACAACAATGTTGATCCTAAAATTATCCAAGAACAAAGAAAATGTTGCTGGATTTCATTCTAAAGATGTACAATAATTGGAGTTTCTATGCACACGTTGAAGAGAAGAGAAATTTTGAGGGAAAGAAAGGAGTTCCTTCCTTTTGTTGTGTAGGGTAGGTATTATGAGGTGGTTTGGTTGAGAGATTGGTAAAATTACTCAGTAGTGGGTTTACTTGGTTGATGTTTTATACTTTTGGAATGGGTAGAGTTATTTGAGAAAATCCTTAAATTGTCTTCTTCGCCTTGATGGTATCATAGCCTAGCTAGGGGGTGGCAACCCCTAACAGTAACGAGTGTAGCCGATATTGTGCTAGATGATCTCCGCTCCCTAAGCCAGTCATATGTCCCCTCACCCATCTGTTGAGAGCATATGTTTGAAGGCAGGCCATGCAATCCTAATGGTATGTCTTTCATTGTGCAATCAGGTGCTTATGCTTTTTTTTTCCTTGGGCACACTTGGGTATGGATTATTGGGAGACTTGGAAAGAGGAGGGGTTTTGATTGTAGTCTTGTTCCCTCACCTTAAATGGGGGGGGTTAATTCTCAACCCTGGTCCTGTGGGATCTCCCCTATTGGCTTATAGCTTCAGGATGGGCATTACTTGGGAAACCTCGATTTTGGTAGTGCGGTCTTGTTTTCCCGTTACATAATTTCTGCTCCCTTCTACACATTACATACCCTATTTCATCATCTTCCCTCTCTGGGTCCACAAGGCTCTAGTATTCTCCCTCCCCTTGTCTACATGATTGGGTCGGGCCTGGAATGATGCCTCGGAGCTTGATGCATTAAAAAAAAGATAAAAGCATATCATGACCACATACAAAGGGAAACAATACTACAAAATGCAAAAGATGGTCGGGACAACAAAAAAATAGCACGTGGGAAAAAGCCAAACATGAGCTCTACCCCTTATCATTATGGCCATCACCCTGGTTCGGAGGGCCCTTATGAGTGCCCCCTACATCATTAAGGAACCCATGCATGTCCCAACCCTTGGTGGGCGATGAACTGCCCCACCTTAAGGGTGTAATCACTGCTTGTATCATACATAGCATGCTCTCCTCCCCTAGAGTCTTGTGCAATAAAATAAAAGAAAAATCCATAAAAGGCAAAAGGAAAATGAAGAAGGGCGGAAAAGAAAAGGCCGGGGTAACTCATGTACCATGATTGCCCCCTCCTACATTCATACACCCAAATATGTGGGCATCTTTTATCAATACCACTCTTGAGCCTTGAGACCCTTCTGTCCCAATCCACCTCATCATTGTTCACATGACCCCTACTAGTTGAAGGATGTACCTTGGACTTGTCTTTCACTTTAGGGGCTGGGAATACCTCATAGGGTTGTTTATTAGCCATTCCTACCTAGTGAGGTAACACCATTACATGCTCAAAGCACCGAATTTGGAAGGGAAACCCATTATGAAGATTCATTTGTGCCCTGGATTAACAAGTTTGGTTCACTTAGATGCACTAATGAATTATTACATCTGATGGTGATGAGACACATTGGATCTTATGCGTAATTGGCAGGTGGTTCATCATGGGTTGGGCAACTTGTTGAGAATTTGGAGGGGTGGAGATTAATACAAAAATCTCTTCTTGATAATTACTTGCGAGCTTCCTTGGATTACTTATAAATTTTTCTTCGTTATCTTGTTTAGTCTTTCATCAAGTCAATTATCAAATAAACACGACACAAACTTAGGCTCCTAGAGCTAGGGAAAAACCTCTCCCTCTTGGAGAGGAAAACCCGTAAACAATTTCTCTTATATATCTTTAAATGACAAGTACCATGACCCAGACTTAGACCCTTGACCTATGAATGCTTCCAAGACCTTGTTACTTCTTCTCTGACGATCTTCCATGCTGATCTTTCTTTCTTTCCCCAATCTGTACAGTTCTTTCTTTTATTAACTGTGAGAGGGAAGGTAAATCCTAGATTTACCTTCCTCTCTTTTCTTATGACCCTTCCTCTCATCAATCCTCATACTTTTTCTGTTCAGGAGCCCATAATTGAATTCATATTTATTTTCAGAATTATATTCACATAGTAGTCCACATTTGTCACTATATATATATATAATCACAATCCTTTCTGATTATGAGTCCGCATATTCATGCTGTGATATATTGATACATTGGAGCTATCTGCATCTTTCTGTGTTATCACAATTCTCCAAAACAAATCCGCATTTAACTTCTCTTACTCACTTATATACAAAACATCCGCAGTTTCCCATTTAGCTCGCATATGGATAGATGGAATGGTTCCAAGACTGATTCGTATCTCTTAACCGTTCATTACTTCTTCATATGTATGCTTCACACTTTAGATTTAGGAAGATCTGCAAATATTGTCTCTATAATCACCGAAAATCTTGTTGGATATCACCGCAGTTCTATTTATGTATTATCCGCACTTCATATTACAGAGACCACCACATAATTGGTTCAGAGATCACCGCAGTTCTATTTATGTATTATCCGCACTTCATATTACAGATTCCATCATTGAAGAGTCTGCATTATAATTTCAATTGACCGCATCACACTTTGCTGTGTCATTTATGAGAGATCCACTTTGTTGCTTGGTTTTTAATTGACCGTAGAGGCGGCGTATATATAGAGGACTAGCTGTGAGGCCGACTTTACATTCAATATTTAGGCCAACTTGATTACAGTAGATGGTGCATTTTCCAGCGTTGATTTTAAGTGTTGTTCAAAGCCATTCTTCCATAGCTTCTTTGACAAGTTCTTGGAGCATTCTCTTGCCTAGATACTTTATACATATGACACTTATTACATTTATATCTAGAAGACAAAAACCTAGATATACATCAAGAAGAAGTCTTACTAACCTAAAATAAATTCTTGCTCATGAAACCCATGAAGCAAGTACAAAATTCATTTTATTATATTTTGTCTTCTATTTTACATATATCCATAATTACATAGTCAATATGAAAACCGACCTAGTTACACTTTTCAACACAACTTAATTGGGGCCCAAGCCCACCAGAGGATCATATTGACACTTGTAGGGGATGCGTTGAGAGCTATGGGACTCCATCATGTGATATGGTATTACCCCTGGCACCTTCAGCAGCTTGTTCATTGCCCCATATTATATGCGAGATGATGCACATGGACCAGCAGTGCCCCAACCGGCTTAGCAATGTATACAGGGTTTGGTAGCTAATATGAGGTCCAAAGAAGGTTTGTCTCATCCTTGAGACATGGGAAGGCAAGCACCATCTTCTATGCCTTCATTTGGAGCAGTCTACAGGCTTATTTTTCATCAAGAGACCCATGAGACCATTACTTGTGCCCCAGAGCCACTTTGGGGCACCACATGATCGTTTACTCAGAGATTAAGGGGCCAACCCCTTATCCATCATTATGGAACCCTCTCCTTCGTTATGGAACCTTGAGGACTCAACTTGGTCTTCCAATGGCCCTTCTACACTACGGTTTTATCATTTCAGCCCACTTATGGATGGCTTCTTCATCACTTTATGAGCTACTTGGTTGTCTTGTCACCAAGGACTCGTTATTTGCACATTATTTTATAATTGTAGGAGCTATTAGGCTAATTCGAAAGGAAAACGGTCACATAAATAGAGATGACTCTCATTGTTAGAGATCATCATCATCACACTTGGATCTCTCTTATAAAAAAAATTGCACTTCTTCGTCTTCGACAAATTGTATGTCTTTGATGCATTTTGATATCTTTGGGAGCTAGCTTCGATTTCTCTTGGAGTTGCTTCTTGATCTATGATTGGATATATCTCTTATTAACATGTAATATATGTTGCACGGGGACCCGTCCCCACCAAAATTCACGGCGTTTCTTTCGTCCCGACAATCCGAGAACTTTGGAACTCGTCGGAAACTTCCTCAATTAGCTAGGAACTCCATCGGGGACTTGGGAAATTCCAGGTCGTCCCTCGAAAAATCGGGGAATTTCAGGGGACTTTAGGACGTCTACCGATATCATGCACATTAAACTTTAAAAAAATTCAAATTAAAAAAATAAATTTCAAAATCTAAGTTCTAAACTTTAAGTTCAAAAATTTAAAAAACAAATTTTGAAACCTAAACCCTATCACAATCTAAACCTATTGCATACACACTAAACTAAACCTATCCCAGACTACACACTATACTACACTGCGGCGGTGAAGGTAAACATTGTTACAGAGACACAACGGTGAATGTAAACATCAGTTGTGAAGGTTGCAGATAAACACTGAGCTTGAGCGAAGATTGCAGGTAAACACAAGTTATGAGGGTTGCAGGTAAGAGTCGAGAAGTCTGAGACGACGGGCGAAGGTAAACACTGAACAAAAAACTCCATTCATGACGACAAATGTAAACAGAGCTGAGAGAACTCGAGCAAAGGTTGCAGGTGAGGTAAGAGTCGAGCGACTAGGCGAGGTTTGAGACTCTTAATTTTGGATTTATAATTAAATTTTAATGACTTATTCATGTTTACAATGTACAGTCACTATACTCCATGAATTAATTTGCCTTCAATTTGAACTTGCCTCTTTCTCCATGTTTGTGACAAACCTTTTCTTGGCATGAATCTTTGAAATTTCCCTTTGCCACAATCACCGTGACTATAATACCATGTTAAATATAAGAAAGAGAAAAGTAGGAGAGACTAGATGATATATCAACGTGCTACTAAATTACTAGTGGTATTGTCTATATACGTAGCAAGTTCCATTATTCATTTTAGGAACCAATCAACTAATTCCCTAAATACATTAACATAAACATTATTTATTATATATAATTTATTTCACTTTATGACATTATTACTTTTGTACATAACATTTGTTACTCAAATAAACATCACGATGGCTAACTCATCTTTAAGGCTTAATGTTATAAGGTAAGTAGATGGGATGGTAATACTCTTTGTAAATAATGGTGATTCTAAATGTTTATGATACCATTACACTGATGACAGGTCTCACAAGGTTCTTAATTTATACTCTTAATTTGGGATTTATAATTAAATTTTAATGATTTGTTCATGTTTACAGTTTTATTAAATTTTACTTTTAGTCTTTAAAGTTTAGCCGCCACTTAAATTTTGAAATGATTCATCATGCATCATAGAATGATTATGTAGACAATAATAGATTGTAGGTTGTAGCAGACTAGTAGTATTTCTTAAGTTCTAGACAATGGGCAATGATGACGAGTTTTGTTTTTGTGATGCACAACGATGATTATATAGTATTAGACTTTAGTATTTCATTTTTTAATTTGAATTTCAAAATTAGTAATAGTTCTAATTTTATATTTTAATTCATCATTCATATTTATGCTGAATTACTAAATTTTATTTTTATTTTAATTTTTTAATAAATACAAAAATTAGTTGCTGCATTTGTCGTCCCCAACTTGTCGTCCCCTGAAAATTTGGGGGTGCAGTCTATCTATCCCAGAAACTCGTCTCCCCATCCCACAACTAGTGCAACATAGCTTGTAAGTGTTATTTGTGAAATTTCTTCTTGAAATAATGTCTAATGTGTGGAATCATTGCAACTAGCTAGATCTTTTGTGCCCTAATTTATTGCATATCATTGTAAAGATTGTTAGATTGTAAATTGCATATGTTACTCATTGAATAACAAATAGATGAATGTTCCTAGTGGATTGAAACTTTTTTTCCTTCCATGAATGTACATAGATCTTGGGTGGGTAAATGTTAAAAGGTGGTTGCTAGGGCATCACTTTTTAGCCTCCTTGAGGATGAATTTAGCAAATTTTGAATCATCATTAACTCCATAGCCAAGGGAAGTAGGCACTGGTCTAAGTAAAATTAGTGGTCACCCTTTTTTCCTTCTCTTTTCTCTCCTCCAAATTTTTCAGCCCCTTTCCCTAGACAACCTAGCTAGGGCACTCTGAGAAATTCCTTAGAGGGGCTATTTTTCAAATCCATTGGAATAAGAATCTGCGTCGGTATCTCCTAGGGATTCTCAAATTTTGGTGAAATTCTCACGGTTAGTTTTCGAGAAAACTTGTGCCCTAGTTGTGACTTTAAAAGCCTATCTTGAACGTCTTGGATTGGGTGGTCTTCTTGAGGGTCATTTGTGTTGAAAAGCGTAACTAGGTTCGATCTTCATAATGACATGCAATTATGAGTTTATGTAAAGGGACAAAAATAAAATGTATTTATTGTATTACTTGCATCATGGGTTTCATGAGCAAGAATTTTGTTTATAGGTCAAAGACTTCTTCTTGATGTCTTGATTTTGTCATCTTGTCATAAAGATAATTAGAGTCATGTAAATGAAGTCATGTTACACTTAGAAGTTGTCTATTAGCCCTCCAAAGACAAGCACAATCCTCTTGAAAGTCGGCCTCCTAAACAGTGTAAGAAGATCCTCATGTCGGCTCACATAAATATGACACGTCGGTTCACTTGCTCATGTCGATTAAATTTGATGGAGGAATTATTATATAAAGGAGGTTAAGGTTTTTGCATCTCCACAGTTAAGCAAGTTCGGATCCGTCCGTAGTTTCAGTGATGAATTACAACAAGACAATTCAGTTGATTTGGGATGAAGAGCAGCATTGATTGGTTTGGTCCTCCAGTATCTCAGATCTCTGTTTTAGGGTAAATCACCACAGTGAAGGGACAACGAAGGTATGTATCTGTGGAAGAGACAACAAGGGAGCAAAGATAGCAATGGCATACTTCTGTGATAGGGACAACAAGGAATTATAAGGACAACGAATGCATATACTCAAGATAAGCTCGAATTCTAGTCCTAAGATACGTCTGTAATTCTCAGTGGTACATAGCCTCAGAGTATCTCAGTGATCTCAGTACAATACTAATAGTCTCTATGATGCAGCAGTGCTAATCACAGTGATGAAGGTCTTCGTATATACTCCATAAAAAGCAACAGTGAAGATAAGATCTCGACAACAAATCTTGGTGTCAAGTCAATAGTGAAGATCTTCGTGGAAGAAGAGGATTGTCAAAGAGAACGTGTCTTGGTCTTGGAGTGGCTCATAGGTCAAGGGTCATGGTTTTGGTCTTTGTCAATTTGAATCTCTATAAGAAGAATTGATGCAGGTTTTCCTCCCAAAGAGTGAGAGGTTTTGGCACTGGCTCATAGCCTACATGTTGTGTCTCTTGTTTAATTTATGTGTAGAAATTTCTGAATCTTAATTCTTATGCAAAAATTATTTCTGTTAATCCGGTTAAGCTTCTCCTACTTATACAAGTTATCAACTGAATAAATTCAAGTTAACATCAAAGCAAAACACATAACAGATCTCTACCAATTCAAATCTAGAATAAGCACATGCACACATAGACAAAGTGACACAGTTATTTCTGGACAAACTGTCCCCGGAAAAACCCAATGTGGGAAAACCAGTCTCTCGCTGCTGGAGGGCTCTATTATTAAGAATATTTCTGAATACACAACTCTGGGTTCCAGATCTGGAAAACCCTATAGAGAAAACTCTAGATATGCAACACCTGGCTGATCTAAGACCAACAATACTGACTGATCCACACCCTCAAACGGGATTTACAGAACTCAGCCAGATCTAGGCCTAGAAACCCCAGCGCTGCCCCTGAAAGATGCTGCTGCTGCTACTGCTGTCTGTTGTTGCTGCATTCCTCTGCGCTGTCCTTGCTGATCTCTTCTCTGCTTCTTGTGTATTCTAGACCCCGGGATCAGATCATCTCCTTGGTCTAAATTCCCCTCTCTGCAACTGAAACACTTCTGAGAATTCTTAGCAACCCTGCCCTAGAATCTCATCTTACCTTCAGTGCTCTGCCTCTCTGTGTCTTACAAATGACCCCAAGCCATTCCTTTATACTTTTCTCGTTGACAAATCAACGACCAAGATTAAATCTTTAATCAATGGCTAAGATTAAAATAAAGTTTGATCTGTGTGACTTAAGACAATTTCATCACATGTTTAATTAAATTCACTTTAATTATTTTATTTTCCTAACTTTTAACTTACGAAATACATTAAAATAATTAATTAATTTAATATCTTCTAAACCAGATGAAATTTCCCAAATCCATTTCTGGGTCTTGTAGATCAGGTGAACTCTAGTCCTTCCTCAAAATTTGGGACCTAGAGCACCACTGATGCTACCCCAAATACAAAAAATCTCAATACTCCCTTTTAGCATCAAGGGTGTGCTCTAGCAATACATCACACTTATGCATTACATGATTTTGGGCACTGGTTTCGTGGTGCTGAAGCTTGGTCTCCTGCCACTCAACTCTGCACTGCTGCCCATGACTCTGCCAGTGCCACTGCAACCACTGTACTGCAGCTGCCTCTCAATATGCTGCATTTGTGCTGCTCATAGCACTGCCACTACTGATCTACTGCACTGCAACTTCAGTTGTTGAGAGAAACAACTGAATTTCCTGCCCAATCTTTGACAGACAAGTCAGATGGGTTGCATCCTCATCACTGAAGCTCCATAGGCTACAGATCTATGCTGGCATCTAAAGAACGATGCACAACTTTAGATCTGCTAGCGTAATCTGACTCCCTCTGCACTACTGAAGTCACATCAGCTCCTTGTGCTGAAATCTATCATGTTTCTGCTGCACTGCGCTGTCCCTCTGAAGCTCTCGAGTCTCTGTGCTGCTGCAGCTCTGTATTGTGTAAGCAGTACTGCATTGCGCTGCTGAAGTCACATCAGCCTCTATGCTGCTGTTGCTTCTACGCTGCTGCTGATATGCTCTGCACTGCTCCTCCCAGCTTCCAGATCTGCCTCTGCCTCTGCTTCATCTATGATCTATTCCCCCAATGCTCTACTTGTCCCGCTACTGTCTTAAGGTTGTTGTAGCTAGATGAGCTGCTCAAGGATCCTGCCTTACATTCTGTAGATCCTCTATAGAGCCATGTCGCCCCACTTTCATGGTTCATGAGCGCTCATGGCTACATCATCTCCGGACCCATCATCTGCCACCGCTGCTTTGGAAGAAGATGCTTCCTTGTCCTTCTTTTCTGGACAATGGTTGGGAAAATGTCCTATTTCGCCACACTGGAAGCACTTGATCTTTGAAAGATCCTTCTTCTTCTTCGGTTGCAGTCCATGAGAAGTCATCTGCTCAGAATGTGTCGGAGCTCCTCTTCTCTATGCTAGAGATCTTGGATCTAGGGTCCTTTACGAATTGGGCACCCTCTGCTCCCTCTGACACTTGATTTCCCTCCTTGGAAATCTACCAAATCAACTATGATTTAGCTTCTTCTTTGATCCTTTGATCAAACCGTAAGTTTCCTTTGACAAGAAGCTCTCTGAGAATCTGATCTCATCCCAACCTTTGTCACTTGTGCTAAGGCTAAAAATCTGAAAACTTCAGAAATTTAACCCCACCAGCTCTTCTGAATTTTCTGCAACTTTTTTGCAGAGTTTTCTGGATCTGATAGATTTAGATTTGAATCACACTGGCCGGATTCAGACCCAACCAGTGTTGTTTCTGAGCTGCCTCTGCGCAGTAATTGCGTGGGCTTGCTAGGACATAGCGCTGGAAAGTGTCACCCTTCCCTCTGCGTGAATCTGCTCCTGAAAAATGCGTTGTCCCTTCAGATATGCTTATTTGCTGCTTTTCCAGCTGCTTTCTGCAGCTAGATCCTTCAGATTCTTCAGCTGATGACCCTTCTAGATCTGCAATTGCTCTGATACCATGTAGAAATTTATGAATCTTAATTCTTCTGCATAAATTATTTCTATTAATCCGGTTAAGCTTCTCCTAATACAAGTTATCAACTGAATAAATTCAAGTTAACATCAAAGCAAAACACATAACAGATCTCTACCAATTCAGATCTAGAATAAGCACATGCACACATAGACAAGTGACATAGTTATTTCTGGACAAACTGTCCCCGGAAAAACCCAATGTGGGAAAAACGGTCTCTGGCTACTGGAGAGCTCTATTATTAAGAATATTTCTGAATACACAACTCTGGGTTCCAGATCTGGAAAACCTTACAGAGAAAACTCTAGATCTGCAGCACCTGGCTAATCTAAGACCAACAATACTGACTGATCCATACCCTCAAACGGGATTTACAGAACTCAGCCAGATCTAGGCCTAGAAACCCCAGCGCTGCCCCTGAAAGACATTGCTGCTGCTGCTTCTGACGTCTGCTGCCGCCGCCGTTTGCTGCTGCTGCTATTGCCTTCCTCTGCGCTGTCCTTGTTGATCTCTTCTTTGCTTCTTGTGTATTCTAGACCCTGGGATCAGATCATCCCCTTGGTCTAAATTCCCCTCTCTACAATTGAAACACTTCTGAGAATTCTTAGCAACCTCGCCCTAGAATCTCAGCTTAGCTTCGGTGCTCTGCCTCTGTGTGTCTTACAAATGACCCCAAGCCTTTCCTTTATACTTTTCTCGTTGACAAATCAACGACCAAGATTAAATCTTTAATTAATGGCTAAGATTAAAAAAAAACTTGATCTGTGTGACTTAAGACAATCTCATCACATGTTTAATTAAATTCACTTTAATTATTTTATTTTCCTAAGTTTTAACTTAGGAAATACATTAAAATAATTAATTAATTTAATATCTCCTAAACCAGATGAAATTTCTCAAATCCATTTCTGGGTCTTGTAGATTAGGTGAACTCTAGTCCTTCCTCAAAATTTGGGACCTAGAGCACAACTAATGCTACCCCAAATACACAAAATCTCAACATTATGTTCATGCTTTGGTTACTATTTGATGAAGAAGAAAACTAATAATTTAACATGAAGAAGATCCTAATCTGAATAAGAAAAAATGCATTCACAAGCAGTTACTAATAAAGAGAACCCTAGATTTCTCAACAATTTGCACATAGTATTCAAAGGAATTGATCATTCTTGACCCTTTCCCTATCCTATCTTGACCTAGTGAGCACATTGGAGGAACTCCTCCCACGATTACTCATAAACCCTAGGTCTTGTTTAGGGCCTTTCTAGGTCTCTCTTGTGAAGCAAAATCCCTTTTCAAGTGACAAATCACCTTGCAAAGCTTCTAGAGAGGTCCCATATCACATTGGACGTCTTGACCTTAGGCATACTCATCGTCATTGGATATCTCTAACCCTAGGTCTAGATCTTCCTCCTAGGCCTTTCTTGGAGAGCCCTTGGCTTCTCTTGAAGCATTGAGCCTTGATTGAGTCTTTCCCTGAATGGGCCTTGGGAATCACTTCATACCTTATCATTGATCCCATCATTACCAGTGATTTCCTCCATACCGAGAGGGGACATTGATTGAGGTGACAGTGGGTCTTTGTCCCATTGTTGTCATTTGGTCTAGTAGTTGTTCCTTAGGTTCCCCCTAGGACCCCAGCTAGATTTTGTGGCAACAAGATGTATATGGTTAAATGCAATGTATTTTCCCATGGAATTGATTTGAATAAATTAGCATGCTTTGTGTATGAGGAAATACATAGAAAAGCTCACGTACTTTTATTGTTTCGTAAAAGCAGTGTTGCACTTATCGCAATAATAACATCAAAATCGAACTCGATGATCATATCATTGGTATTTATCATGATCTATTTTATTTTTGAAATCTTCGCAATGATTTCCTTATTTATCTTTAGAATTGGAATTATTGCCCCACTAAGATCCAATCCATTTGAAAATGCAATTTTGGGTTTTTTAAACTCATTTTGTAAAAGTTACTGAGGTGATTTTGTGCCTTTATTTTCTTTGTTTTCAAGCTTTAGTATAGGGTTTGGAATGTCTATTAGATATACCTCTTTTGCCCTTTTTTAATGGGAGATTTAACATTGATGTAGCTATGATATTTTAATTATAGCATTCTAGGTTTTTTGTCGATCTAGATTCTAAATTTCCCCATTGTTTTGTGCCATATGTTTAAAAGTTTAATTAATGCTCTAAAAATTTTAAAATGCCAAAGCTATTGGATCCAATGTGGTAGTATGGTCTACCATATGATGATCATAATAGAATGAGGTTGAATTACAAGCTATGTGGAGTGGAAATGTTTGGTAAAATCAACTACTCAAAATACTATGTTGTCAAAATCCTAGGGAATGAAGTGGGGATTTTGTTGATTTTTGGTAGTTATGGTCGGTATTGAAGCAACCTACTTAAGGGAAATCAAAATAACTTTTAAATTTAAATTTTGAATTAATTTGCCTCCAAAAGTCAAGCTGTCCCAGCATAAGGGCTGGTCGACTTAGTGTATATACAGTGTACACACCATTTCAGGCTCATGAATTCACTATTTAAAGGCCACTCGTTCTCCACTTCAAAGCACCAATTTGGATCATCATCAATATATGTTTATGCTCACCCATGTGAAGAAGAAAGAAGAGAAGAATACCAAATTTTGTTCAAGCCATTCTTCATATCAGATTGTCCTCACACATGTGGAGCAAGTCGAAGTGTTTCTATGGTTTTCTCTATGGAACAAACTGAAATTGTGTGGATGAAAAGGAGGCAAAATTGCAGGAGGCTGAAATTTCAAGAGGATGAAGTTTCTCAGTTTGACCAGGTTTGACTTAGGCTTGTTTGCTAGGCAGTTTGATTTTATTTTGACTGGAAAATCAGATTGTATATCTTGTTGAATTGAATAATTACTCTATGTAATATTCCTAATTTGCGACAGCAAATTGGAATATTCTATTTTGTTTAGTTTGCCGCCTATGGTTTGTAAATAAATAAAAAGTGAGTAAAGAGGGTCTAAACTCACTTTAATGAAATAAGACATCCACCTAGTAGCACAACGTTGTGACTTAAGTGGGAGTCAAGGGGGGACCCAACACCACGTGGAGGAGGGGGCCTATGTACACTCTAGAAGTTTCTCCAAGCTTCTGTGGAGATAAGGATGAGGATGTGGAGGAGAGAGAAAGGCTACATTGGGTTTTGGAGGGAAACCAACACTATAAAATATGAAGGAGCCTCTTCATTTCATTCATGCTTGGATTCTTGGATTATTGATTATTGAGTGAGACATTTGTCTTTCTTTGGCACGCTGGCTGTTTAGCCCGTCTGCTGCACTGTTTAGTGCACCGAGTGTTTCCGTGCGGAGATCTCACCCTTAGCCCCGGGGGACTTCGAGTGCCTGCTCGGGCAAGGTTACTTTCTTAGCATCATCCTCCAGGACAGCGTTATTGCTGCAGCAGCGTAATACTGTGTTGTAGGGTGTTGCCGTGGTGACTTCACGACACCACTTCCTTCTCTTGTTTTTCAGAGGGAGAGCCTCTCTTTCCTTTGGAGGATCAGATTGGAAGACTTGGAGCTGATTTGCAGATCTTGGCACTTGGCCAAAGAGTTTTATCCCACTACTGCGCAGTCCCTCTCAGTACCTGCGTTATTTTCATGGAGGGTTTGCGGGTTGATTTGTGGGGAAGATCTCAAGTGTAAGGATCAGTCTTCCACTTGGAGATCCATTGGAGGAGGTCTAATTCAGTTTTTGCATCATCTTCAGCCTTCTCTATTGTGTCCCAGATTGAGTTGCAGCTGCTGCCCAGCAACTCCGGTATTTTTGCCATTTTGTGTGTTTCAGCCAATCCCTTGGAGGATTGAGGTATTTTTGCTTGTAAGGGTTAGAGCTTGCTCCCCTATTGTATTTGAGCCATATATTGTCATATCCATGTGTTGACATCAGTTTGCAGCAGTATTCTATCATATGCAGCATTTTTCTTAGTCTGGGGTTTATGCAGAAATAGCAATACTTTTCATGTTTATGTACATGTGTTGTGGAGGCTTGCATTTCTTCTCTTGAGACGTTGTTTCCTCAAGATTTGTACTCTCTTCTGCTGCTATACATTATTATTGGCTATATATGCATCTTCTGTCTCACAGCTACTGCAGAAAATGCTGTAGGGTTTTTGGTTTATTCTCTTGTCTTGCGACACATCATTCTTGAGGGGTTTCTATATAAAACTGTTGTTTATCCTTGCTGAAAGCCTATTCCATGCTCCCAAACCCTTCTATGATTATTTATAGTGTTATACATCATATTCCTTCAGAAAATACGCTGCCCTTGCTTCAGAAAATTTCTGCATACTCAAAGTCTTGGGAAATCAGGGTTTTTATTGACTAGTCGGGAAGGAGGAACTGTTTAACTTAGCAAAACGCCTTTGTTTGAGCTGAAATTCGACATGGAAGTCCCTCTTGACCTATTCTAACATATTCCAGAACCTTGACCCATCATTTTACGCATATTTTCTTATATACCCATTTTAGGGCCAAAATCCTCACTTTTCCCCACCTTTTTGCCCCTAAAAGCTGAGTAAAGGTTGCTACAGTATTTGGAGTGGGTTGCTGAGTGTTTATAAACACTATTTATGATGGCTGAAGCATACTTTCCTGAAGAATTCGTTTTTGAGTCATGATTTGCTGATAAATCCATTTTTGGGATATTACAGTGGTATCAGAGCATAGTTCTGGCTCAGCCTGTGGAGCTGGCTATCTATGGCAAATATGAGGATCACAATGCCTACATTCTTACCTGAAGTACAACATGGTAGTATACCTCTTGAAGATTATTTCAGAGAATGGAAGTCCATGAGGGAAGACTTAAAAGCAATTTTGCCCTTCAAAGATTACTGTCAGCTCAGAGAGGATGGAGTTTCTAGCATACAGAGTCCAGATTTGCAGCGTACTACTGGGAGATCACCTCTTCCCATGCATGAGGGATCCACTAGTCCCTGTGAGTCTAAGCCCAAGAGGACCGGAACGGTGAAAAATGATAGTTATTTCTTTTTCAGATCTAGAAAAGATACATCCACCTTTGAGGAGGTCAAGAAGAATGAAGAAAAAGAAGAGGAAGTACCATGCGCTTCCAATTCTAATCGAGAAGAAGAGATCACATCACCTCTTGAGGAGGCTTGTGGAAACATTGTCACACTTGTGGAGGAGCAGCCACATGCATCGACAGTTGGGGCAGCCAACACTTTTGAGGATGGGACTCTTGTAGATCAAGGGTCAAATCTCATTGCTACTATAGAGCAGCCTGGTTGCACTGCGCTGTGCAACATGGAAACACTCAAGGAGGAATCGAACCATCATTCTCATGAGCCATTGTTGGATTTTACATTACATTGGAGGTTGGGGTTTGAAGCCTTGAAGATGGATGGTAGACATCTTGGAGTAAGAAATCCTTTCTCCCTTCAAGATGACACTTTCTCAATGAGCTCCTCTCAGCTCAAAGAGAAACTTCTACTTTCAGATCCAAGACCTCATTGGTTTTGGAAGACTATGGATGAGAGGGAGGTTTCAAGGAGAGATCCCATTGGATATGCACTTCACACCATGAAATGCAATGCTTTCATTCCCTTCTCACAAGAGCGGATAGAAGATGGAGGACATCTTAGGATGGATAACATCTCTCATGCTTGTGTTGGACATCCCTTGAGCCATACACATCATGATGGGAGGGTTTTGCCTACCACCTATTTGATTCTTGATAGGGTCTCATTGATCCTTGAGAAGTTTATATTTCAAGATCCCATGAAGTGCAAAGTCAGAAACTTGATTTGGGAGGATGGTAGCTCTCATGGGAAGAATACCAGGATGAGGAGAAGAAGAAGGCATCCACAAGTGATTGAGTGGATGTGGTTGATGAGCAAGGAGCTAGGAGGCTACTTGTAGATCTATGACACCAGGCAGCAGGAGGCTTGGCTGCGCTGGTTACTCTTGAAAGAGTTTGGCCATCACTTGGCAAACACTCTTCCTAAGAGTAGGAGGATGGGAAAAAGATGGATGGATACTTGCATCATTGAGCAGCATAGAGTATGGATGCATGGTGTTGATGTGTTACTCATATCATTCATTGTGTCTTCATCACATGAGTTGTATGATGGAGGTATGGGGAGGCAACACAATGTCTTGTTGCTTGGTTTGTTCCTAGGAGAGCAAGGGCAGATTTGCTCTCACACTTTGTATGATGTTGCAGGAAGAGGGGATGGCATTATCTCCTTGATCTTTGATGATGGCTTGGAAGCACTTCCATCTTGGGAAGTATTCCACATTTGTTGCAGCATTATTGGAGGAGTCTTTGACAAGGAGCATGTCAAAGAACAGAGCTTTGTATTGACAGGAGCTTACTTGCATGAGCTCACAGTGCTGTCACTTGGGAGCAGAAACTTATGGATAAAGTGTGCCCAGCAGAGATATGGTGGATCTATAACCCATAGGTCCCAGGATCACTTCATATTTGTTGCACTTAGAGGAGGTAATGATGATAGAGACATTTATCACTATGGCATATTCTTCTTAACTTGGATTTCCAAGCATAAGGAGGATTATCTTCTTGTAGCACATGGTTCATTCTTCTTCATAGCATGCCAAAACACTATGGAGGACTCATTTATGGATCCATGTACCATCTTACTTCCAGCATATGGTGAGGAGTTTGTCTATACATTCATTGATTGGCACACTCTTTCCATTCCTATGCAGTGTATTGCTTCACAAGGGGGCAAGCTTGTCATATTGCTCCATGAGTTTTATTGGGCCAATCTACATGATGGAGGCAACCATCTCTTTTGTGGCTTTGGGAAAATGTTTTATCACCTCATGTATGTTCATTTGCAGCACTATATCATGTATCATATGAAGACATGCATGATTAACCAT
Organism: Pinus albicaulis; assembly: GCA_034641835.2. Lineage (NCBI taxonomy): Eukaryota > Viridiplantae > Streptophyta > Pinopsida > Pinales > Pinaceae > Pinus > Pinus albicaulis. The sequence continues at coordinate 1,092,556,820 of CM076582.1, forward strand.
GTAAGAAGAAACATTTTGCCTTGTACTTTCATCAAGCGGCAACTTGTAAAACTGCGCTGTACTTGTTGGGAAAGCTGTTGGTACCTCTTTTCATCACATGTAACCTTCAACGTTTCCTTCATTTTGCTACTAATCGTGTCTCCATTTGCTGATATAGATCAGATTTGTATGGGAGGCTTGATTATGAGGGAGACACATGAGTTGGATGTGTCTTTGAGTGGGAAGAATTCTCACATTCTCTGCACTACATGTTCTAATGGGAGCATGGGAGGGGGCATGGCCACCACTACTACATATGTGTTCTCTTTTGAGGTGGGCCATGAGACTGATATTCATCCGTTGTACAGCCATGGGCAAGTGTTTGGTCTTATGTTGTTGTCATATTCAGCCATTTACTATCCATTAGTAGGTGTGATGAATCTTGTACATTGCTTGCCATGTAATTTTCTGAAGTTGCAGTGGATGAGACTATGTTGTATCCTTGTGAGAGATTGTTTGCATTATGTATCCTCATGTAACACCTTCAGCAAACATCTCATTAGGATGATCCATGATGCACATGTCCTATTCTTCATGGATGAATTGTTTTGGGCTAGCCTGTTCTTCATTGTTGGAGGAACCTTCTTGGGAGGATTGTTCTTCACTTTGCCATTGGAGGGCAATGATTTTGCAGCCCAAGATCAGCATACATTCTACACTTGTCATGAGTGGAGAGAAGGACAGCATGGGGTAAGCTATGATGCTTGCCAAGATCAGATTTTCAGCCCACCTTCATTACCGGAGCTTGAGGTGGAAGGAGATTTTCAGGAGTTGCCTTGTCGGGAGGTGGCTCATTTTGTTTGGATGATTGCTTGGGGATGGAGGATCCACACGAGAGAGATGTTCATCACTTCATGCCTTGAATGGAGAGAGGTGATGAGCTGGTACACAGTCGATGGGACAGCTTACACCATGACAAATATAGCACAGCCGGAGTCATGGTCTTCATCAGTCATAGCTAGAGGCAGTGCACAGTTCGAGCCATGGGACTTGGGCTATTATTGGCCATGGTGGCGATGGGATCCGGGAGGATTTTTGGTTGGCTGGTACCATGAGAGATCAGTTTGGGATCCTGGCATTGAGAGATCCCTTCATATCAGGATGATGCAGAGTATAGGGGAGATTCAATGGCGCATCTGGGATCCAGGCACATTTTGCAGCATCGGTGGAGAGTTATTCAGACAATTGCTTGAGGGCAAGCAACATTTTGCCGGGGGGGACTGTAATATTCCTAATTTGCGACAGCAAATTGGAATATTCTATTTTGTTTAGTTTGCCGCCTATGGTTTGTAAATAAATAAAAAGTGAGTAAAGAGGGTCTAAACTCACTTTAATGAAATAAGACATCCACCTAGTAGCACAACGTTGTGACTTAAGTGGGAGTCAAGGGGGGACCCAACACCACGTGGAGGAGGGGGCCTATATACACTCTAGAAGTTTCTCCAAGCTTCTGTGGAGATAAGGATGAGGATGTGGAGGGGAGAGAGAGGCTACATTAGGATTTTGGAGGGAAACCAACACTATAAAAGATGAAGGAGCCTCTTCATTTCATTCATACTTGGATATTTGGTTGATTGATTATTGAGTGAGACATATTGTCTTCTCTTTGGCACGCTGGCTGTTTAGCCCGTCTGCTGCACTGCTTAGTGCACCGAGTGTCTCCGTGCGGAGATCTCACCCTTAGCCCCGAGGGACTTCGAGTGCCTACTCGGGCAAGGTTATTTTCTTAGCATCATCCTCCATTACAGCATTATTGCTGCAGCAGCGTAATTCTGTGTTGTAGGGTGTTGCCGTGGTGACTTTGCGACACCACCTCCTTCTCTTATTTTTCAGAGGGAGAGTCTTTCTTCTCTTTGGAGGATTAGATTGGGAGACTTTGGAGCTGATTTGCAGATCTTGGCACTTGGCCAAAGAGTTTTATTCCACTACTGCACAGTCCGTTATGGTATATCTGCAAGGAGGGTTTGCCGGTTGATTTGTGGGGAAGATCTCAAGTGTAAGGATCAACCTTCCACTTGAAGATCTATTGGAGGAGGTATACTTCAGTTGCTCATCATATTCAGCCTTCTCTATTTGGATTCATTTTGGTAGCTGCCCAGCAACTCCGGCATTTTTGTTGTATTGTGCATTTCAGCCAATCCCTTGGAGGATTGAGTTATTCTTGCTTATAAGGGTTAGAGCTTTGCTCCCCTATTGTATTTGGGCCATCTATTATCATATCTGTGTGTTGGAGCAGCATTCTATCTTAGACTGCATTTTTCATAGGCTGGTTTTATGCAGAAATAGCAGTGTTATTCATGATCATGTACTTGTGTTGTTGGAGCTTGTATTGCTTCTCTTGAGAGGTTGCTTCCTCAAGATTTGTACTCTCTCTTACTGCTATACATTATTATTGGCTATATATGCATCTTCTGTCCCACAGCTACTGCAGAAAACGCTGTAGGGTTTCTGGTTTATTCTCTTGTCTTGCGACACATCATTCTTGAGGGCTTTCTATATAAAACTGTTGTTTATCCTTGCTGAAAGCCTATTCCATGCTCCCAAACCCATTCTCTGATTATTTCTAGTGTTATACATCATACTCCTTCAGAAAATGCGTTGCCCTTGCTTCAGCAAATTTCTGCATACTCAAAGTCTTGGGAAATCAGGGTTTTTATTGACTAGTCGGGAAGGAGGAACTATTTAACTTAGCAAAACGCCTTTGTTTGAGCTGAAATTCGACATGGAAGTCCCTCTTGACCTATTCTAACATATTCCAGAACCTTGACCCGTCATTTTACGCATATTTTCTTATATACCCATTTTAGGGCTAAAATCCTCACTTTTCCCCACCTTTTTGCCCCTAAAAGCTGAGTAAAGGTTGTTGCAGTATTTGGAGTGGGTTGCTGAGTGTTTATAAACACTATTTATGATCGCTGAAGCATACTTTCCTGAAGAATTCGTTTTTGAGTCATGATTTGCTGATAAATCCATTTTTGGGATATTACACTCTAAGAAAAATGTGTTGGTTTTTTCCCGAGGTTGGGTTTTCCTGGGGTAAAAATTTGTGTCTCTTGTGTTTCACTATCTCTTTATGATCCCACTATCATTATTGTTTCTACTGTTGAGATCTTCTTTGTAATTGCTTAATGATGAATGTAAACTCAAGAAGGATTAAATTAAGGAATCATTAGAAGTAATTATCATTATAGAAGATCTTGAAAAATAAACATGGTACCAGAGCATGGGTAAAAGAGAAACCTTGACTAAGCCATCATGTTTGAAGTTAAGTTGCACGAAGCGTCAAAATGTTTCAAAGTTTTCGAAACAGGTACGTTTAGAAACGTCACCTCCCAAAAATGAAATGTTGGCGGAAACATTAGCTGAAATTTCATATATGTTTATGTATTAAAAAAAATTTATAAATAAGTGAATAACCCATTATCTTGCAAGGAAAAAGGTAATATGACCCATAGATGAAAATTTAGAAGGTAAACCAAGTCCATATTAACTCTCATAGATGATTACATGATGGTCGAGTTTCAACCGAGTTTCAGAGTTTCGGGTATGGGTACATCACGAAACATCGAGTTCCTAAAAGTTTCGTGCAACATAGCTTTGAAGTCATTCTCTAGGGCTTGTTCTCTCACACAATTTGAAGATTATCCTAATGAAAATAAGCCCTAGTCCAGGTTCTGCTTGTGATTGAAATGGCGAAATATACTCCAAAGGAGGCAAATATCTAACTGTTTTTTAGGAGGGCCAAATCCCTAGGTTCATCATTGAAATCTATCACTTAGTATGCCAAAATCCCCCAGGACTAGGCCAGACAAAAGGAGTTTGAGAGACCTCAGAGGGTGATCAAATGAAGTTGATAGGCTTGGGAAAATCCTTGAATTGCAATCCTTAGAATATAAAGATAGTTAGTTGAGGTGCAGACCAAATTGAAAGGACAGTGTCAAAGTTTCAGAACTACATTATATGAGTAAAGAACGGGTCCTTGTAAAAGAATTGGAGGACAATTATGAAATTGAATACTATAGGATGCTAGTAGTTGCAATTTGAGCTTGGGATGACGAAGAAATTAAGCTTGCTATTGGATGACTCTAAGAGAAGACTTGAAATGTTAAGTGAATAGCTTGATAAGTTGGATTGTTGTATAAAGTTGAATAAGTTTGGAAAGGAAGAGTTTTCTTCAAAAGGGTGTACATGTCTACGAAATTTGTATGCAAGGAGTGGCTTGCAACAAAAGAACATTAGACACACTAAATACTCCACTACACAGGTTTCTAACGTAAACAACAGTATGGCAGCTCAAGCTATTCTTATGATGTATACATTGGAATGTTTTGGTCAAATTTTTTGACGACTTTAGATAAAATTGAGGACTAATGTGACCAGGAATCAATCTAGTTCATATATAAGAACAAACTCAAATTAGTTGATGATATGAGATACATGTTTTGATTCACAGAAACAATTGGGGTCTATTTATAATAGTCCAAATTGTAGAGGACCTCAGAAATAGAGGGAGTTGGACTAGGACTATTTGAAGTGGAAAAAGACTGTCAGATGGACAACATGGAATTTAAGGTAGTAAAGTGAGGCAAAGAAGACCTATAAGAGAAATTGAAAGCTACAACTTGTATTGAAGTCCTAAGGATTTGTAAAATACTTTAACAAGACCTATTGACTTAGATGCAGGACTAAAGAATGCAAGGCCATCGTATTACCTTCTTGCAGGGCAAAAGTCTTGTCTTTTATGATCTTCAGATTCATTTGACTAGAGATCAAAATATGTAGCTTGGTACAAGAACTAGAAGTCTTAGGGCTTGAAACCCTATAAGGCAAAGAAGTCTTGAATGTGAAATCCCTAGGGTTTGTGGATAAAACCTAGACCTATATTACAGATTCAACTGAATGAAGAAACCATAGCTTATGTAAGGAAGTTGAATGAAGAAACCCTAGTTCATGCAAGTAAGCTGAATGAAGAAACTTTAGCTCGTGTAAGGAAGAAAAGGCAAGGTGCATTAGTAGCTAATGATGAGGGCAATGATGACGAGTCTACAGATGGATGATAAAGAGGGAGTTGACAAATTTCCTACGATCCTCAAATCAAAAGATAAGCAATTTATATCTTTCTTCCTTGATTATTGTTGTTAGTTAGTCCCTTGTCTTTGTTTCTTTTGTTGAGTCATAATCATTTCTTCGATGACCTCCTAGTGAGGGTTGTAGGCACACTGTAAAGGTTGCTGAGTCTTTGGCAGTATATGAAAGCATTGGGAAGAACAAAGCAAAGTTTGTGGCAAGAGGATTCTCCCACATTCAGTGATTTGTGCTCAAGAGGGAGAAATTGTATTAACATATAGAATCATGTTTGATGACCAGAAGAGCTCCTAGTCCAAAGCGAGCAGGCAACTCAACAAGTTTGAAGAACGCCATCATGAAGAGTGAGGGCGGTACGTAAGAAGAAGTCAGTGATGACCTCTGTTGCACTCAAATTGTCAAAGTTCCAAGGAAGCAGAAGTGCCAATTTTTTTTCAATTGGATCAGGTTATCTATCAATAATCTACATGTCAGTATAAACCCATTCTGCAAATTGTAATGTAAATGATTCTAGTATGACTGTTTAATTATGTAACAATCGAGGTAAGCTTGTGATTTTGACGACAAATTTCATCCTAGGAGGTTTTTTAACCTCACTCATTTCTTGTATTTCTAAACACAACGAATCAGAAGAGTTTTTTCCTTCCAGCTTAAACCCCAAAGCTAGGGTGAAATTTATTGTCAAATTATTAGGTGATTCCTAGTGTTTTTAGTCGAGTTTGATGTAAAAGTGATTTGGGAATAATTTAAGCTAGCTGGCTTAATTATTTTATTACAAATCACTTGGTTTACTAAATCATATTGTGTCGCAGATGGGTGATGTGTTTCAAGGGTCTAAGCCAAATGTGTATTCCCCCTTAGAGGGTTGTAAATGTAAAAAATCTTATGTATTAGAGGGTGGAAAAATATTAAATCCCCTCGTGTAAAAAATTAATTTTTCTGGCAAAATAAATTAAGTCCTAAGCCAAAAAATTAATTAATTAGAGTCAAGTTGTCTTAAGAAAATTAATTCTCCAAGTGGAAAAATTTGTGGGTTTTAAAGGAATCAAATTTTGTTAGGTCCTCTACCAAGGAAATATTGTATATTTCAAGAGGATTTGGACCCTTGGATCTTGGTGGTTAAGTCAGTCAAATTTTTGAGGAAATTAGCTCAAAATAATTAATTTTGAGTTGATAAAAATGGAATTAAATGAAAAATCGAAAATTCCTCAAAAATAAAAAATCAAGAGCCAAGATTAAAAGATCTTGAAGTATTTATCAATGGCAAAGATTATTTTGACAAAGATCAAAGAGGCTAACCGTTATTTTTCCACTTGGAGGATTTATCTATAAATTTTTGAAGATTGTAATTAGGTTCAGTCTTCATAAATTGTATTTGATTCAATATTTATTGTACTTATCAAAAGAATAAAAGAAAAGAACTTTATATTATTAGTAAATGACTTATTAAAGCATGGGTTTCATGCTTGGGTCATATTATTTTAGGTCAAAGTCCCCATTGTGGACTTCTAGGTTTTAATCTGAACCTATAGGATTATTGCAGATTTAAATTGACTCATATTGGGCTTTTGAATCATGCAAATAGGTCAAGTATTGAGTCAAATATGATTTATGGAGCCTCCACATCAGGTCGGCCTCAAGTCCAATAATTTGAACCCATTAGAAGGCTATAAATACAAGGAGATTGAATTAATTTGGAGACATCTCACTCTCATACAAAAATTCAATATCTTTTGTTGCATCGGGGAAAAGTGCGAAGTGAAGGAAGAAGTCTTTTGGAGAGTGGTTTTGGGCAAGCTAAAGGAGTTGAAGAAAATCAAAATTTTGGTGCTACTCTCTCTCTCTTGTGCCATAGTTTGGAAGATCGAAGTTCTCCATCATTTACTGCATCAGATGCTGCCAGTTGCTGCTGCCAAGAGAAGAAAAGGTCGAAGTTGATTTTGTTGGATGTTGCCGTCTTGAGAAGTTGTCTTGGGTCAAAATCAAACTACTGGAAGCAAGATCGAAGTCTTTCCCTCAAGATCGAAGTTCCAGGTCGAAGAAGACTGCTACATATTGTTGCTACTACTATTGCTGCTGCTAGATTGAAGGAGCATCAAAAGGAAGGTTGACTTGGTGTGGAGGAAGTTCGAGTCAAGGTCTAGAGTCTTAAGAATTACTATTGAAGGAAGAATTACTGGTTGCGTTTTCCCCGAGAGTGGGGTTTTGCCCTGGCTGTTGGCCTACATCTGATGTCGTTGATCTATGTGCATTTGCTTTGATATTTTCTTGATGAACTAGGAAGAAAGAATATAAGAAGAACACAATAAGAACTAAAGAACATCACAAGTAAATAATCAAGAATAAGAGAATCTTTCTGCCTTTTTGATTCTTTAACATAAATTAGAGAATCAATTGAGTCTCTAGCATCTGGATCTTTGGCTAGAATATTGTTGTTGAAGCATTCGTGTAAACTATTGTTCCGTCAGGAACTATTTTTCTGCCATAATAAAAGACTTTGGGGTGCAAATCGATGTGTACTTGTTCATTGATTTGTGGTATGTACTGACTATGGGATTCCTATGTTGTGCTTATATTTGATTATTTTGAGATAATACATAGTGATTGCAGGTACTTCAGTCCTTGGTCTCCAAGTTCACAAACTATGGACAAGGATCATTTTGCTTGGATCTTAAGTATTTGTATGGTGGATTAAATCTTCGCTAAGGCTATAGTAAGCACAGGGTTTTTGAAGCATTTTTAGCCATTCATTAAAAGAAAAATATCTTAAAAACAATAATTTCTCAAAATTTATTTCAAACCCTTGTATAATTAGTAAAATAATTTTGTAAATTTAAATTGTAAATTATTTTGCTAATTGGGGTTTGGGGGATTTTAGAATTTTGTATATATTTGGGATTTTGGGTGTGGTATTTTTATTTTTGCTGGTTGGATCAAGGGATCAAGTGGAAGAAGAGCTAGATCTAGGCCCTTAGAGGGTAAAATCTAGTCTCTTGGAAAATTTGCAGGGCTACACATTGAAGATTTTGTAGCAGAATTCAGATCTAGAAGAGAAAAAAAAATGAGACAAGGGTTTTTCTTTTCAGCACTCCCGGGACTGGATCTAGCCCTCCTAGGGCCAATGTTGCCTCTCTCCTCCCTGCGTTAACCTTTTCTCCTTTTGCGTCCAAGTTTTAGGCCTCTCTGAGGTTGGTCATGAGGCCTAGAGGCATCGACCTCCCTCTGGAAGCCTAGATGGCAGCCCTAGAGGGCTTGTCATGGGATTTTAAGCCCTTAAACCCCCAGTGTCCAGATTTTGGGGCTTTCCTTTCCCCCGCGTCAAGCCTTTTTGGGCTTCTCTCCTCTTGCGTTGCCTCCTTTTGGCCTTCTCTTGCCTTGTTGCCCCCCGATATATCTTCCTAGCCTCTTTATCCCCCAACGTTGGCCTTCCTTGGCCTAGCGTTGCCCCTCCTTGGTCATTTTCTGCCCTAATTTGCCGTAAATCCTCATCTGAAGTTTTCAGGGTTGATTCCTTGGTGGTTTTGCATGTTTGGTCTCCAAAATCTTGATTTTCAGGTGCATCTCCATTCTAAAATTTTGGGCCACTTGGGCAACTGCATCTACAAGGCCTTGAGTCTAGGGTTTGACCTTTAAACCCTCACTTTGCTTCTGTTCTATTACCACAATAATTAAAGTGATAATTAGGCCCTAAAATTACATAGAAATTGGTCAAAATTGTTCAAAATTTCAAAATCTTCATTTTCCTAAATTTTGGCCACTTGGGCATCATAGATCTATTTTTTTGCTTGCTGGAATTTGTTGCATAACTGAAAATATCAGATCTGAAATTTTTGAAGCATACACTTAAAGAGGATCAAAAAACTTAAAATTTTTAGTTTCATGAAATTTTTCTATTTTTGGGCATTTTGGGCATCATTCTTAGCTTCACTAGCTTGTTGATTTGTAGTTTATTTATCGCTGTAATAAATATATCAGATCTGCAATTTTTCTGAATACTATATCTTATGAAGGCTAAAACATTTGATTTTTAAGTTGGCTGAGTTTATTTTGGCAGTTGGGCTATTCTTTGTGACATTGGGAAAGCATATGCATTGTGAAATTGATATTTACTTATTGCTATCAAAAACTTCTTATTGTTGTCATATAAGTTACTATTTGCTCGTAAAAGGGTCACTGGTTCATAGATTGCATAAGTGATCTCATACTCTATTGTATCTTGTTCCTAGCATTGACATTGTGGAAGTGACTAACATTGTGTTTCGTTGTGAGTTTATATGTTATCAAGTTTGTGATTCACATCTAGTAAGCTCACTCAAATATTTGGTTTAAGTTGTTCCTTATCCAATTGGTATTGAAATAACTTGTTTCATTTGTGCATCTAATTGGTGGCTATCTAAATTGCCTCTAAGTGTTCTTAACTTGAAAATTGGTAAATGATATTGTATTGAAGAATATTGGCTTAGAACCCTTTCTATCTTATTGTCTCTTGTGAATGGCTTATCATACTAAATCATTTGTTAACTGTTGCTCTATTGTCTACCTATCGTGAATCTATATCTTTGGGCAATTGCATCTTGTGGATATCTTTATCTCTTGTGGGCACTGTTGAAATCCAACACTTGTCTTTTAGTTGAGATTATATTTTCTAAAACATTGTGAAGTACCTAACATCATAACTTGGGTGAAATATAATCAAGTACTTGAAAGAACATTTAAGTAATCTCACCTAAAAGTCTCACTCATAATCTCTTGCACAAGCATACTAGTTCTAGATTGCATTAAAATTTACCTCCTAGCATAAGCTAGGTTGATAGAGATCTAGTGCAACCCTTTCTCAATTAGCTTGAGAGATTCAACTCTTCTTAGTGGTTAACATAGTGACCTTGCAGTCATCAGAGCCACAGTCTTTGCAGCACCAGAGGCATTGGGTGAGTGGAACACAGGGGGAGATGTCGTTAATTAGGCCACTGCCTGCTTCCCGTTGGCTTCCTTTTCACAACCTACTTCGAAGACTGTTTCTCAAAACAGTTAAGGGAGAGGTTCTATTTAGACTATGCATATAACTAAAAATAACTTAGATCATTGCATCACACATAGATCCTAGGACTTGCACATCATATAGGTTAGTCAATCATTCAAGCAGCGGGTGCCCATCTGGTCACTTGGTCTCAATTTACAATAAGCAAGAATTGTGTCTTCGTTAAAGCACTGGTCTCATACTTGAAAATCTAATCCAATCAATAATCTGGCTCAAATTCAACCAAGTGGCTAGGCCACTCATCCGTGTCTCCCAAGCAAGTCGGTTTCCAACTTGTCTTCTTTCACCTCATTTCATAGGGACTACCCCCATAGCCTGTTGTTGGGAGACAACTAGAATGGAGTGGGTGGGGATCAGAGTGACAACCCCCTCCCTGAGCAGTTGTCGCGGTGCCTATACAATTCAGGCGACAACAACCTCCAAGTAGATCTACAAGATCAAGCATGTAGTTGATGGCAACATAAAGAAGTAGAAAGCGAGATTCAAGGCTTCTTCTAGAAAGAGGGAGAGGACTATAAGGAGACATTTGATCTAGTTGTCAAGTACACTTCTATTAAAATTATTATCTCTATTGCTTTGGAAATTGCATCAGGTGGATGTGGAGACTTCTTTTCCTCAATGAAGTAATTGAGGAAGAAGAAGTGTACATAAAGCTACTTCAAGGCTTTGAGGAGCAAAATGACTCATGTGAAAGGGAAAGCAACAGTGGCAGAGGGAGCTGCTAGGATTAGCCAAGATTGCCACAACTAGATCTATTTTAGTGTCAGAGGGAGCATCCAGTTAGCGTGACCGAAAAGTAGTTGTGGTAATGAATCCTGTAAAGGAAGTTGGTCAGTTTATGATTGAACCAAGACACGTGGCTCAAGCATATATTGTGATATTTTCATAGAACATTCATTTATGGATTGAGATATGTCTCAATTGTTGAAGTACAACTACAAGAATATACAGATTGGGCAGAGAGTGCAAAAGATAGGTAGAGCATGTCAAGATGATGCTTTAGTTTTCGTTTTTGCTTTGAAATTTGTCTGAATCAACATTGTAGAGGCCAAGTATATTGTAGCCAGTTTGACGAGTTATGAAGTTGTGTGGCTTCAAAAGTTGCTCGCAGGGTTTTTTGATCAGGTGCAATAAATGACCATGATGACAAGTTGAAGCACATTGAGATCAAGTACCACTATATCTCATAGAACATTCATTTATGGATTGAGATATGTCTCAATTGTTGAAGTACAACTACAAGAATATACAGATTGGGCAGAGAGTGCAAAAGATAGGTAGAGCATGTCAAGATGATGCTTTAGTTTTCGTTTTTGCTTTGAAATTTGTCTGAATCAACATTGTAGAGGCCAAGTATATTGTAGCCAGTTTGACGAGTTATGAAGTTGTGTGGCTTCAAAAGTTGCTCGCAGGGTTTTTTGATCAGGTGCAATAAATGACCATGATGACAAGTTGAAGCACATTGAGATCAAGTACCACTATATCTGAGACATGGTACAAAAGGGAACAGTGAGGCTCCAACATATTTTTATAGACGAGCAAGATGTTGGTATTCCCACAAAGGCTTTGCCCTAGAGTGAAGTTTTTATACTAAAAGGATAAGCTTAGAGTAGTTGAGAATGCTTCCCTCAGTTAAAGGGAGTGTTGATGTTGTAGCATAAAGGGGCAAACATTCTCCCTAGGTTAGGATATTGAATTGCCAAAGTTTTGACTAGGGACCATGTAATGTGGCTAGGAAGAATGGCCCAGAGAGCATCAAGGACAAACATTCGCCCTAGGTCAAAGGTATTGACTAGATTGCCATGAAATGTGGTTAGGGAGAATGGTCTCGAGATCCTCAAGGCCCTGAGTGCTCCATATTTCCAAGAGGTGCTTGGCTAGTGGTTGGAATGAGTGTCGAAATGATCCAGAAAGCAAGGCCCAGTTGGGTTTCCCTAGAAAAATAACTATATATTTGTGTGACTATTTTTATTCATGTTTCTATTCCGCTGGAAAATTAGAAGGGAAATTTTGTATTTATGAAAAGAAAATAGATTTTAGATTGTTCATATAAGCAGTTGCAAAATTTCGTGCAATTTTCACATGGTATCAATCTTCAGAGCAGTGAACAAAATCGACCAGTGCTAAGTTGAAGCGCTCATGTATAGTGATCATTGAAGGATTAATGATCTATTAGGAAGCAAATTCGTGTGCCCTAGTTTAGTGGGTTGCAGGAGGGCAAACCAATTGATAAGAGGGAAGTTCTAGAAGTCCCCAAGGGTAGTGATGATGGAGCAACCATATCAGTGCTAGTGGGAAGTTGGTTGAAGACCGTAAGAGCCAACGATCTTGGAGGAGTAGGAGAGCAGCTAGTGGGCAGATTTGTTTGAAACAGGTGCAACTTGAGTAACAAGGCAAGGAGAGCTCAGAGTAGAGAAGTGGCGATTGAGTGAGGGCAAGATAAAGCTCTCAAGATGGAGCCTCAGCCAGTATCTCAATTTCAGTCTAAGTTAGTTGGTAGTTAGGTTGACTAGCAGGATGATGAGGAGCATAACCTAGGGCAAGTGGAGGCAACCACTCAGTCAGAGACTTCCAGCTTTGGGAGAGTTCGAACCAAGTGGGCAGAGGATTTGGTTAAGGGAGATCAAAAGAGAGTTGAGTCTTCCAACATCAAGAAGCAGACACAGAGGTACACAGGGCACATTGCACTTATGACTAAAGTGGTGCACTCGCAGAGCATGGTGGGAAAGAACAGGTCTTCAAAGCAGGTTCTGCAGAAGAAAACAGGGAAGTCTTCTAGTTCAGAGGGAGTAACTACAACAACAGAGAACGTGGTAGTATTGGAGACAAATCTATGTGGTGTAGGTTCTTCCAGAAGCACCTTACTCGCTAAGAGGGAGTGTTGAAAATAGTAGTGAGAAAGGTTCCTTGATTTGTGCCTTAATCAAAGGGACAACTAGTTTCTCCTTAGCATGCTCGAGTTCCTAAGGAATCAATTCCTATAAGTTAGGAGCTAAATCCTATAAGTTAGACAAATTCCTAAGATTTAGGATGAGCCCCTACAAATTAAGATGAGTTCCTATAATTTAGGATCAGTTCCTAAAAGTTAAGATGAGTTATGAGGCAATTAACTAATGAGCAGAAGTGGAAGGTTGAGTTTGTTGTCTTCTAGTGCGAGTTAAGTTGGAAAAGGGACAAGTGATTGCATCTCAAGTTCTAGAATTGAGATAAGACAAGTTGCATGAGTTAGTTAACTAATTTAACTCAATCAATCACAAAAGCACTTTCCTAAAATTATAACTTGCCAATAATAGCCTAATTGAAGTGCTTATAAGGAGGAACAAAGGCACAATTTCATAATTGTCTTCTGAGCACGAGTTGGTGAGACAAGATAATAGAGCTCATGGGCTTGTGAGCGAATTGCACAAGTTTATGCGTGGAGATTGTGAGAGAAAGAACGTACAAGAGGAGCTTGTGTGAGTATTGAAGAAGGCAAGCAAATCAGGGGTCTTGCTAATAGCTTCAAGCTTAGTACAAGCAGAGAAAACCAGATTGGTTTCTATTGAAACAAGATTGTTTTTTTGTAAGAGATTAATTGCTCATTCTTCTATCACTAAAATTCTCAATCAAGCAGAGGGTTTTCCCAGTTGGGTTTCCCTAAAAAAATAACTGTGTATTTGTCACTATGTCTTTATTTCTATTCCTATTCCGCTGCAAAATTAGCAGGGAAATTCTGTGTCTTTATGAAAAGAAATTAGATTTCAGATTGTTCACATAAGCAATTGCAAAATTTCGTAGAATTTCTACATCACGTAAAACCCTTGTGAAGGATGATCCCATTAACCTCAAGAGAATAACAATGATGTTGTTCTGTGCATGAAAGAGGGGAAATGGGATATGAGTTGTTATCATTTCAATGGAGATCCAATTTATCATATTGATATTGATGCTAATAATGATCTTGCTCAGCCTTGCACATCATATGATGATTGGGATGATATGATTACCAATTTGTTTAAGCCTTTATTGCCTCCTTCTGATATCATTCGTCAGTCAAATTTTATGGATTATCAATGTGATGAGCCAACTTTAATCACCCTTTTGAATTTGATCTCTATGATGAGCAACTTGTTTGTCGATATCTTATCCTTCAGTCGTCTTTTTGTTCATGCCACTCTCAACATGTCCCTAGTGACATCAATGAGAGTTGTATGTCTAAGATAACTATTCAGCGAGAGTGTTTAAAATTGATCATTGATTACTCTATCTTCAGGTTGCATGAGAAGATGCAACAGTGTGGGAAAAGTTTTTATTTTCCCATTTCATCTTCAAGCAAGGATGAGCCATGGCTGTTTTGTTGCAATTTTCCCACCACCCATACTTATTGCTTTGATCCAACATTTGAGTATTATGAGATAATGGTTGTTGATTGTGATGCTTCCTTGTTCTATCTCATGATTAAGCATAGGGGAAAGAAGTGTGATATTGATCTAATAACATGTTGGCTTCATTGGGCGTATGACTAAATTATTGTACAGCATGCTAGCATAGTTTGAATAACACTGTGTGTCTTTCATTCTTGTGTGTGCATCCTTCTTTAGACATTGATCATGCTAATGCATCTACATAATAGTTAGATATCATATATATTTTTAGCTAACATTTTATTTTAGTATTAGCTTTTATTCTATATCGTAAGGGTGACAATCAACACCCTGCTTAGTTACTATCAACAAGTTGTTGTGATTGTACCAGATTCTCATGCACTTCTCGTTTGAGCACATGGATCATGCGCTTTACAGTGAACACATGTCCTCAAGTTGGAGCACATGTTACCCACCAAAAAGTGGGTAACCCTTAGGAGAAATTTTTTCTCCTCTTTAGATAGGCAACCAACCAATAGCCTAATGATGATCAACATCTAACATAATTCCAGGATATGCTACCCATTACTTTGGTTGGATCTCTCTTCTAGTTGACATATCTTCTTGAAGGAAAGTGGGTCATCTATCAGCAAGTACTTTAACCATTTTGCAATCATGTGCTTTCATTTAATGTTATGGGCATACTGATATGGATCACAAAGCAAACTGTATGATTGATCTATCTTGATTGTATTCTTGTTCCCTCACTTCACCTAAGAGGTTAATCTTTGACTCTTAGTTGAGTGGGACCTCCTTTTGAGGCCTAAGGGTTTACAAAGGGCACTACTAGGGAAGCATTGATTGATATAGTGTGTCCAAGATAATCTATACTTACTATTTTCCATCTCTCTGTGGTATCCGTCCCCATTCTTTGGGACGATGGTCATTGGTCATTGGGATTGGCTCCCTTCATCCACGTCCTTGAGTAAGGGCCTGGAAAAATGGCCCCAAAGGTTGATGCAAATAAAAGAAAGTTAAAGGCATATAAAGCCACAATGAAAGAAACTGTAAAATGTAAAACATGGCTAGGACATTATTTAACGTGTGGTAAGAAGCCTAGCATGAGCTATACCCTCCTCAACGATCACCTAGCTCCTCGAGCATTTAGTGCTTTATCAAAAGAAATGAACTCTTGAATGTCTCAACCATGATGAGTGATATATTGCTTCATCTTAAAGGGATATTGAAAGAATACAAAAAGAAAGCTTGGGATTTTAAACTATGCACCTGATAAAGATAAATCATAAAAAATAGGGTGGAAAAGCAAGCCAAAGAAAGGGGTAGCTCATGCCACCACAATTTCTCCCTCCATCTATACACTCGGGATTTTGGAAACCCATTAGTTGGTCACATGGCTATGGCACCTACCCCGAATCTTTCCCACTCTGTGACCATCATTAGTGCACACATCTATGGATTAATGGGCTAACCTGGGACAGGTCACTCCCCTTGGAGGTTGGAAACACCTAATAGGGTTGTTGATTTAATCATCCCTAATATAAGTGAGGTAACTTGTTTACATGTCTTGATTTAGCTAAACATTTGAAGGTGAGTTTTATGTGAAGTATTATTGTGCTCCTAACGCTAGATATGGTCCACTATGATACTTAATGGTTATTGTCCCTAATGATTATTGATTTCACTTGATCTTGAGAGGTTTTTGTCAGATGGTATTAGCACAACAACAAGGGCCCCTTGAGAGATGAGCTTGATCCCTTTTAGCAACACTCTAGAGGTTGTTGAACCCCAACTAGAGGGTAGTTATAACCTTGATGATGCAACATTGCTCCCCCGAGAGATGAACGTTGAGCTATGACATGATTCGACATGGTACTTGACTCTCATATGTACCCATGGATGTTGAAATGTTGACCCAATGAGGTTAGGCGTTGGACTTATTAATGATGTGCCCAAATGGACGCAAGACACCCCTAGGCTGGCTTTGACATTGTTCGATGTATGTTGCTTGTTCCAAAGCCCCAATGATGGCTAGTTATGCTTGAGATGGCATTGGAGGGTTTGCACATCACCTTTGGACCCCAACACTTGAGCATGATGGTGCCACATCACTCCTTTTATCCCTAGAAGGGTGACGTAAGGCACAATTGTGATGATGTCATGGTTTTGGAAGTGTATCCATTGTACTTTGAAGTTTCCTTGGAATATGAAGCACTCATGATCCATTTTGTCACTTGTTTGTTGAATATTGAAAATTTATGGAGGATGGCATCATAGTGGAGGACACTATTTCCCACACATGTGGGCTATTTTAGCATTTATTGTTATGTTTTTGAGCTATATTGAGGTTAGCTTGTGACATCACACTTGTTGAATGCTTAAGAAAACATGTTTTGGGGCTTTGCTTGTAAATTTACGAAAATAAGGCTTGATAGACCTCACACAAATAGAAAAGGCCTTATTTCATTTTTACCATCACTCACTCATTACTCTTCTCTCTCGAAACAATGCAAATTAGTCTTCTTGTTTTTACTTGGGCAAAATGTGATCTTTTGTTGTGTAAGCTTCTCTTGGAGATGGTTTTTGGGTTGGATATGGTTTCTTGGGATTGATTGAAGTAATTCTTGTGGAAAATTTTGTAAGTTTACTGCATATTCTGTAATTTTGCTTGTTGCATTTTTGTCGTAGGGTTCCTAATTGTGCCATGATATAAATCACTAAATTTATCTTGAAATCATGTTCCTTTATGATAGATGAAATTGTTTTCCATGAATTCTTTAAGAGAACTCCAAGTGTGCATGTCTTGAATTTAAAATTTCCCCTCACAAGGAAATCATTAGGGTTTTAAAAGTGGATGCCCTAGTCATTCCTCCTATTTCTACAGGGTCATTCTCATTGATTTTTGCCCTAGAAGACTCCATTAACCCGTTTAGAACAGGGCACTAATCAAAGTAGTGTTGATCAACACTTTTTCTTTAATAAATTTGTCTTTTTTCTTTCTAATTCTGAGATATTTAGGGTTAGGGATAGGGTTTATGTGGAAAATTTCTTAAAAGTAATTTGTGTTTGATGTATTATTGCCCTTAAAGTAGGAAATGCGTGTAGTAATTATATAAAAACAAAATCTAACATTATTTGCATGTTAAAACCCCCCCTTTAAGGCTGACATCATCATCTTCATGTTTATGCATAGTTTCAATGATAACTAAATTCTAAACCCTATATCCTAAGTATCTATTTGAAGATCTTGTTGCCTTTGTTGATTAATTGTTGAAAGACCTCTTCTTTTGGTTGTTATATGACATTGCTTGCCTTATCTCTGAAAATCTGCAAAACACTAACTTATAACAACCATATATTTGGTCTAGGAACATAGTATTTGAACTTTGGCAAAGATTGCTTAGGCCTTCTAGGCTCCAGTGATACTATATCCCAAACCTTAGACCTTGAGCCATTCTCATTGAATATCATTTAGGTGAGCATTTAGGGAAGCCTCACTTGTGGTCAAATACCACTAAAAAGCAGGGGAAATTTTGGTGAGATGAAAGTGGCAATCGATCTCTTGTTGCCCCAATGTCTAGTTCTACCTAGTGGAGCTTTGCACTAGGCCTAATAGATTTTGTGGAAATAGTCTACACTCTTTAAACCTTAACCCCTACCACAAGATTAAGGAAGGTTTCCCATGAGATGCTTCAACCAACGTGCTAAAAGACCAATACCTTATAATGTTGTCTAATTGGCTGAAGGGAGGAGTTCTTTCTGTTGTCTTGCTAGCTTAAATGTAAAAATCTGCACTACAAAGTTAAACCAACCTAAAAGTACTCTAAAACTTAATGTAATTCTACAAATAGATAATTTAATTAGTTTAATTTAATTATGCTAACCAGAAAAATAATTAATTATGCAATTCAGTACCTAGTTAGATGGATTTCTCCATCTACACATATGTTGTCCTATTGAACAGGGCTACAAATCTGCAAAATAAAATTCTCTAATAGCAAGCAAAAGACACAAAATTTTTGTTAGATATAGCATATAAGTGTGAATTTTAGTCTATTAAAAATGTCCTAACCAAATATATAAATATATTTGAGTTTCAACAATCGGTTAGGGGTTTTTCTGTGTAAAATGTTTGCTGCCCTGTTTTTGCAGGTCTGAAATTTATGCAAAAAAATGCAGAAATCAGCAAACAAACCCCTTGACAAGCCATGCAAAAGTGTCAGAACACTTCCAGATGTAAGGGTGGGAAGGCCTAAAGACCAAAGTATGGACAATTAAGACCAACTTCAAGCCTTGGACCTGCACTAAAATAAAATTTTCAGCTAAATAAAATTCTCTTTTATAGGTCTTGGGGTCAAAATCCCTTGGGTAAATAACCTGGAAAATTAGTATTTTGAGAGGCTGAAATAAGCAAAATATAGCTACATATGTAAAGATTTAAACTTTATATCTGAACTAAAACAGGACTATAGAGTGAAGATCTGCAATTTGGATATTTGGAATTTATATCAGCAACTTATATTTGCATATTTGAACACAGTAAACTAGAAATACCTGCTTAAAATATGATAAATAAAGCTCAAAATTCAAATATATCTATTCCTTCTGTTTGGATCTAAATTATGCACTTTTTTCTTCAAGGATCTACTAAGCTAGATAGACAGGAAATTTTTAGTAAGCTAGTAAAATTAAAACAGAAAATAAAATTTGAAGGGAAATTATTTTAAGATTTTTTATAGATAGATAGTAAGGTGAGGCTTTATCTTTGTTTTTCCTTACCACTTTGCCTAATTGCAATCACAGTTCTCTTTTTCTTAGCTTCCCCTTGAGAAGTGGGAGTGAATGACGAGTTGGGGGTGAAACTATCCCACTCAAACAAGTTTAAAATAACCTACAAAAAGTCTTATCCCACTAGGAGCATCTACTCCTTTGAGATGCCACAATTGCTACAACGACAGTGCCACCAATGTCCCACAAATCTGGTTGAATATTCTCTCTAAAGGGTTTGTCCAACACTTAGATTTATATCTTCTTGGTGGGAGCTAAGAATGAGATGAGAATCTCCCCTTTCATGTGATCGTTTGTCCCTCGATGAATCTGCAACAATTTTGTGATAACCCAACTGTACCTAATTTTGTGATAACCCAACTATACCTACAAGTTAGTCTATTAATTAAAAATCATAGTTTAAAGCTAAGAAAAGAAAGCATAAAAGAATCAATTCATTACATGAATGTATTTTGCAAAATGTGGTTTCTTATTGCACAGCATGAACAATCTCATAGTTGTAAAAATTACTAAAGGCAAGGCTAGCCTTTTATAAAACTTCTAATGGTTAGATAATAGCTAGTTTGAGTCCCTCTAGAAAATAATATTTACTAGTCATCCTAGTGTTGGAGACATGGTAAATTTTTAAAAATAAAATATTACATTGAATTCATGTTTTTTTCCACTTCAATCGAATTGACTCTCACAACCTAAGGAAGCTCAATGTTCCATTTGCAGAGGATTTGGAAGTCAACAAGATGAAAAATAGTAACTACTAACCTTGAGTGCACCAACATTCCACTAGATGACCTCCAATAGTTATCTCACCTTTTGACTTGACTTTTCTATGCATAGTAAATTGGACCTGACCACCTTTTTCTAAATCTGCAACTAATAGATGAATTTGGCAATTCTGCCACCTAGGTTTGGTATAGTTCGACCTAATTTTAGCCGAGGCTTGTTTCATTTAACCAAATTCTTCTTGCGTTGCCACATCATCACTGCCCACCACATCATCATCCCCTGTGTTGGATCTCTAACACCCTTGGGAATTTGGAACACCTGTAACACGGGTTTTGTTCCTCTTTGTGAGTAGATAATTTTGGACATAATGCATGTCCAAAATGATGCAATGCTCTAGCTATTTTTCCCATAAAAATTTGCACACCCTTGTTGACTTCCTTTGACTGGACATGACTTTAGAATGCCTCATCAAAACGGAAAAATTTCCACATGGCATGTCATCCTCTCATTGAGCTCTACAATATGGGATCCTATTGACTTCTTGACTTTCAAAACCACTTTGCATTGGTAAGCGTAAACTGCCTTGGGAAGTGTGAAAATGTTGCTAACTGTGAGACTTCCATATTTGAGAAACATCTGAGGGATACGATACCAAAGACATGGCCACCTACAATCTTGATAGGCTCATAACCATGTGGAGAGACATAGGAGCACCCACTCTATAAGCTCATAACCATGAGAAGGGACATAGGGCTAGATTGGCCCTCACATTGGTGATCACCCATACAAAAGGAATGCTCCTAAAAAATCTTGAGTCCACATATAAGCTCACTAAGGACCTCCAATCCTATTCAGGATGAAAGGAACCCAAAGTGAACTCAATGGACTGGCCATGGTTCAACCATAACACAAATTGACTCAATGTGACAAATTTTGGGATGCCTATAGGGCCTCACATGGTTGCTTCATGGCTTTGACTTGTGACCTTGGGCTTTTCATCGTTGAAATTGTACATGAGAATATGACAACGCTCAGGGAAAGGGGTTGTCACTCTGATCTCGACTTTCTCCGTTTACGATGTCTCCCTAAAGCAGGCGAAGGGGGGTAGTCCCTATGAATGAGATGATGGCTTTGGGAGACACAATTGAATGGCCTAACAACTTGGTTAAAGATAATTGGCAAGTTTGATTACTTAGCACAATTTGACTAGATTTAAAGATTCTTTAAGTGTGAGACCAATGCCTTTACAAATTATTTACTTGCACAATATAGATTAAAATCCAAGTTATTGGATGAACAATTGCTGCTAGGATGAAATCTATCTTATATGAGATGTGACACCTAAAACTAAGTGAGGTGCAGACTCTTGGTTAATTTTAGCTATAATGCCTATTCTAGGTGAATCCTTTCTCTCACCTGTTTTTAAGTTAGTTTCGAATGTAGGTTGTAGAGAGAAGTCCACAGGAAGGAGGCTAAGGCCTCATTAACAATACCTCCCATGGAGTTCTAATCACCCAAGTGCCTCCATTGCTACAAGGGATTGACCGTAAGAGAACTGCAAAATCACTTGTGTTAACCACAAATGAGTGTCTAATCTTCGCAAGTTGGGTGAGAAAGGTCATCCTACCATCTACCTTCTTACAACCAAGCTTATGCTTGGAGGTATATTTTAAATATGCACCTCTAATCCTAGGATGAAATGCAAGATATGAGTGATGGCCTTAAGTAAGATTATTAAATGAATTTTAAGTACGTCAAGTTAAATTACTTAAAATTCAATGT
Source organism: Pinus albicaulis (assembly GCA_034641835.2). Classification (NCBI taxonomy): domain Eukaryota; kingdom Viridiplantae; phylum Streptophyta; class Pinopsida; order Pinales; family Pinaceae; genus Pinus; species Pinus albicaulis. The sequence continues at coordinate 1,092,578,636 of CM076582.1, forward strand.
TTATGATGTTCAACACAAGAGCATGAACAAAGTACTTAGAGAGCAATTATAGGAATAATCTCAACTAAAGCAATGTGCCAATAAACCACTTGATTTGCCAATTAAAGTGCTTAAAAGATAAACCAATTTTATCCAATGAACTAATTATCCCAATGAGACAAGTGCTCTAAATCAATATCTAATGACAATGGAAAATAAGGAACACCAATCTATCGATGCAAATTAGAAACCAAAGGAGACAATGAGGAATGCCAAAGATGAGACAAGAAGGCTTTAAACACAATTGGTAACTTCCAATAGAGGTTATTCAATTATAAGATTTGAGTGAAGTCACCCTTAAGACCACAATATTACTTATTATTGAAACTTCATATTAATGCTCCAAAGATGATGTTTACAGGATATTATAAAGTGATCTTATCAATTAGCAATCTCAATGTTCTTTAAATGACAACAATAAGGAGCGAGAGCAATCTTATGTCACCTTAGCAATTAGGACAAAGGATAAAGAGCAATACACTTATGCAAGACCAAGAGAACTTCTAGAACATTAGTAATCGTCCAAGCTTCTCACAACAAGATATGTAGCTAGGTTCAATTCTTTAGAAAATAACAATGAACAAAATTTCATTAATATTGCTTAGATGTTAGATATCACTTAAATGCACTCTTGAGATGCGAATGGAGACAAAAGCAAAACTATGCCAATGGTGCAATGCAAGACATGGGAAATGCAAGGAGTGACCAGCAAGACAGCAATCACTTTTCTTTCAATATATTTCCACGATGATTAGCTTAACCACAAGATGAAAAGAAAGAGTAGCCTGCTTAAATTACTTTGTCAATAGATTAAGATAAGAGAAATGATGCCTCAAAGCCTCAAAATGAGTTTTTATGAATTTAGAGGCTCCTAAGATGTCCCTTTATCACTGTTATGACTTATATCAGAGTTATAACGGCATATATCAGACCTTATAAATCATATGACAGCCCTCCCATAATCACTTAGAACACTATAAATGCAATGACATAAATATTTCTTATAACTTGGGATTTAATCTGTGGTGATTATAGGCATATGTTAATGTGTTTTAGGGCTTGTTTAGGATGTGTATTCAGAGATTTTACCACTATTATGAAATGATTTCAGATCTGGTTTTAAAACAGGAGGACAAAGATAGGGTTAGAGAGCAAACCCTTGGCCTCAAGGCCTTGTGAGATGGCTAGATGGACTTCCAAAATACACTTAGACTCTTCCAAACACCTGCAACACCAATGTTAGATTTATAAACCTCAAACCAAGTGATGAATCAGCCATTTAATGAGGACGACTAAGGCTTCTAGGGCTGGTTGATGGGCTAGAGAGGACTTGAGCCCTTGAAAAATCCTTCAATGAGTGATAAAGGCTACAAAACGAATTGTTACTCCAACACAGTATAAATCAATGATACCATGAGATAAGAAAACCACTTGAGACCCTTGTCAAACTTACCATGAGCCTGCAACCACAGAAATTAGTGTTGAAAAGTGTAACTAGGTCGGTCTTCATGTTGACTATGTAAATTATATATTTATGTAATAAAGAAGACAATAAATATATTCTTGGTATGCTTGCATCATGGGTTTCATGAGCAAAGCTTTATTCTAGGTCAAAGGACTTCTTCTTGATGTCCTTTAGGAATTTGTCTTCTAGTTATAAATAAATTAAAGAGTCATGTTAATGATAAGTCAAAGATACATCTATATGCTTAAGTTCAGCATTGAAGACAGTAAACTAGTCGGCTTAAAAATTCCTACATAAGTCGGCTCAAAAGCATCCATTCATGTCGGCTCCAATAAAGAGACATATTATGTATATATATAAAGTTAGACTGCGGCTCATTCAAGAATCTCGACTCAAGATGAATATGAATTTTGAAAACAGAAGCACAAAGACAAGTTTCTCGGTGATTTCAAGAATGCGGGAAAACATAAATACGAATAGGAAGACCAGTCTTTCGGTGGCCTCTGCAACAAAATCGTGCAGGCTCTCTCAGCAACACAAGTGCGGATATCCAAAAGAATTGGAGTGCGAATCTCATGCAGAAAGACGTGCGGAACTTCTGAAGAAATCAAATATTTCTGAAAAACACATTGCGGATACCTCTGAAGCGTATTGCGGATAAAAGAAAGAACATAGTGCGGATCTCTGTGATAAGTTTGCGGATATTAAAATGAAGAAATTACGGTATACAACTCTGAACCTAATGTGGATTCCTCTGAGAAAGATTGCGGGCAAATTTGAAGAGCTTGCAGACTGTTTTGTGAAAAGAAATATGCGGATTTCCTAAGACTGTTTCAGAGAATGAAATGCGGAATTCTGAAGATCAATTACAGGGTTTCAGTGCGATAGTTACAAGTGTTAAGCTACAACAGATTTACCAGTAACTGAAATGTGGATCTGAGGTGCAGATTCTAAAGTGCAGAACAGTGTTAATGTCAAGAAAATGATGCGGATTCACATGCTGATCACAGTGGTAAATAGTCCGAGTTTGTAAGGAAATAATAGTGAAGTAAAGGATGCGGATTTATCTGAAGTGTTAACAGTGAAGAAGTGTGAACACTAATGAAGTGCGGAATTCATCAATAATGATATGCAAATGTAAGAAGTGATTAAGTATGGATCATAGAGGTACGGAAGAAGGTTCACATTCTGAAAGGGTGATATACAAGCAAATGGAGGTTAGTATAGATTGAAGAACCAAGAAGAAGTAACAAGGTCTTGAAAGTATACCTAGGTTAAGAGTCTGAGTCATGGTCATGGTACTTGTCATTTGCAGATCTATAAGAAGAGTTCTTTGCAGGTTTTCCTCTCCAAGAGGGAGAGGTTTTGCCTTGGCTCTAGGAGCCAAATTTTGTGTCTTGTGTATTTTGATAATTGACATGACGAAAGACAAAATAAGACAACGAAGAAAATACATAAGTAACTTAAGTAAGCTCACGAGTAATTATCAAGAAGAGAATTTGTATTAAGCTCTAGCCCTCTAAATTCTCAACAATTAGTACCAAATCTAAGTGCCACACTCAGAAATATGCTAAGAAATGACTGCGGCTAAAGGGAACAAGGCCAAATAGGCTTGTGGTAGGGAGAAAACGCCCAATAAAGGTTGTGGCCTAGGGCTATAAGGCCACTAAGTCCTGTGGCTTAGGGTTTCAAGCCTACAAAGGCCTGTCGCAAAGGGAAAAGGCCTTACAAAGTCTGTGACTAACCCTCAAGGGCTACGACACCCCTACAACAAAAGAAATAACCCAAAAAAATGATGAAACCCTCCACAAGAATTGCAACCCTCCTCTCTGAGCTAGACGTTGGGCAACTAGGGCTTGGAAAAGCTAGATTTCACCCTCTTGGGCCTAAATCAGCTCTCAAAACCCCAACGACTTTCTCCTTTAGCTTGGACGACTTGCTCAAAGGGATTAGAAACCCTCTCAAACCCTAGCTGTTTAGACTAGTCAGGTCAAGGCTCTACAAAAATTTATTTATGCTTTAAACCCTTGAGCTATCACCTACACAAATGAAAAATAGAAAGCCCCAAATGCCCAATATATACAAAAATTCAAATAAAACCCCAAAACCCCAATAGTTATACAAAATATAAAGATTGGTTAGTTTAAAATACAAGGGTTAGTGGAAAAATAATTTTACAAATATTTACAAAATAAACTTTGCTCTCATTAGCATGATAAAACTTTATGGCACAAGTAAATAAATTTGAAGATAGTGAGAATATCTTTTTTAATTTTTGCAAAGTCGTCCTGCGTAAGATTTTCATTAAATCAAGACTTGGAGCCAAACAAGGGTGTGATCCCTTCAGAGTCTGTGAACTTGGAGGTCAAGGCCTGGAGCAACTTGTAACTCAGTGCACTTCAAATGATATATTATTAGACAAAAGGGGTTTGATTCACACAATAGATCTATAAATCTAGAGATACCTGTGCTAATAGATGTTCCTACTATTGGCAATTTAAATAATAAACGTTATAATAGTTCAAAGTATATCAATAAATCATCCAACACATACCACAGATCAACAAATGACAAACACCTTGAATTGAACCCCAAAGGCTTTTTATTAAGTACGAAAAAAATTCCAGCAGAGCCTTGCTCAAGAGTCAGTACATCAGATCATTGTTACATCATCCAAAGAAGAAATGAGGAGCTTGATAGTCTCCTTATATAGAAAATGAGAGAAGAAAACCCCTCCAAGTGGAAATAATGACTAGTTGGGTTGGTCCTCATCAAAATAATCTCATCCATTGATTTTTCTTTTGAAATAACTTGATCTCCACCATCGATTTAATTTTATTCTTTTATTTTTGAGGAAAATTTTGAATTTCATTTAAAACCCCTTTTTTATTAATCCAAAAAATAATATTTTGGACCAATATCCTCAAAAATTCTTTTTCACTTAACCACCAAGTTCCAAGGGATCAATTTCTCGTAAAAAATCCATTTTTCCCTTGGTGGAAGACCTCCAAAATTTACTTCTTTTTTGACCCACGAATTTTTTTCTGATTTTCCACTTGGAGAGAATTTAATTTCTCTCAAATTAATTTTTGAATCAAATTTAATCAATTTTATGGCTAATTAATTTCATTTTTTTTTTTTTGCCAAAAAAATTAATTAAAAGATTCAACAGGGAATTAATTATTTTTCCACCCTAAAATACTTTATCCATGGCGTCTAATTATGTTTAACCATGAACTAAAATATTGTTCACAAGATATTACAATTTAATTCAACCATTAGAAGCGGAAATACACATTTGACATAGACTCTCAAGAAATTGCCCAACTCTGCAACAAGACACATGATATAGTATAAAAATACACAGAATCAATAAACATTAGGATTCACCTAAGACATTGTCAACGAATTCCACCCTAGCTTTGGGGTATTATCTAGGATAAAAACTTTGCCGATTATTCGTGTTTACAAACACACATAATTCGGGGAAGTTAAAAAACTCCCTAAAGTGAAACCCTTTGACAAAAATCATAGGCTTACCCCGGTGTTGTTACATGGCTTAATATTCATACTAGAATCAATTACAATACAAAAGCAACATTTGGGTTTACAATGATAAAAATGACAACAATGATCTTTGAGAAAGTTTGTCCACTTCCTGGTACCATGTTTCTTAGACCATTGACACATGTGTGGTCAACAGGGCTTACAATGGTGTTTAAGAATGTTGCAGTAGAGATAGGGTACCCCTACCCAAAGGGGTAGTGGTACCGATGGCCCACAGTCCGGTTGGAGTTCCCCCCTTGAGGGCTTGTTCATCAATTACAAAGTGTATTTTTGATACTAGCTAAGGGTGGAGGTGAAGGCTTGGGCCTTGATCTCCCCTTCCATGTGACTATCTATCTCTCCATGGATTGTTATTATAGTCTTGTGATGATAGAAATGTACCTACAAATTAATTATATAAAACACAATATTATAGGCAAAAGTTAAGAATTAAGAATATAGAAGAATCAACTCAATACACAGTATTTTTGCAAATGGTTTCTTTATTGTAGGGCATCAAATGATCTCACCATCAATAACCTCCAATGGGAGGAGGAGCTAGCAATTTATAACTTTCTTTGTGAATGGCTAGTTTCCTCTTTCTATTAAGAACTATTTGACTTGTCATCCACAAGTTGGAGACTAAGTTGACCTTATGAGAAATTAGTAATTTTTTACATAATTTTTTTCCACTAGAGGGGCTCAATTTGACTCTCACAACCCAAGGAAGCCCAACATTCCGATTGCAAGTGGTTCAAAAGGAAAAGGATGAAGAATAGTAGTCATTTCAACCCCAATGTTCCTCTTCAAAACTTAACTTGCCCTTGGAAATTGAACTAGCTCCTCATGGAACTCGCACTAATTGAAGGAGACTCATTCCTCAACTTGCAACAGTTGTATTTTTGTCCACAAACTTATCCTCTTCGTCCAAAATGTCTCTGATGTCCTCTTTTGACCTTGTAGCAACTATCTTATCCATTAAAAGCTAGTTTCTTTGACTTTTCATGCATAGTAATTCGATCTTGGCCACCTTTTTCTATTTCTCTGACACCTAGTTGATTTGGCCTGATGTTCCATTTGATTTAGGTACTATATATTGTTATTTACTCTAACACATGCTCTGTTAGCTCCAAAATACCATTGTATTGACACATCAGCTAGGTCAATGCCACCTCATCACGTCCAAACAAGAGATCTCTAAAGCCCTTGAAGTACCTAATAAACTAAAACAGGGGTTTTGTTCCTCTCCTCATGTAAGCCACTTTTAATGTAATTTATGTCAAAAAAGTCCCGACGTTGACCTTGTTTTGTTGCCTAGAACCTATAGTACCTATTGACCTTCGTTTGACCTGCTAGCAACTATCTTATCCATTAAAATCTATTTTCTTTGACTTTTCATGCATAGTAATTCGATCTTGGCCACCTTTTACTATCTCACCGACACCTAGCTTATTTGGCCTAGTGTTCCACTTGATTTAGGCACTATTTGTTTGTTTTACATTTTCATGTGTCATATTAGCTCCAAAAGTCCATTGTATTGCCACATCAGTAGGTCAATGCCACCTCATTACACCCAAACAAGAGATCTGTAACGCCCTTGAAGTAGCTGAGAAATTGAAACATGGGTTTTGTTCCTCTCCTCATGTAAGCCACTTGTAATGCAATTTATGTCAAAAATGTCCCAATGCTAACCCTGTTTTGTTACCTAGAAACCTATTGACCTTCTAGCATCTATCCTATCCATTAAAAGCTAGTTTCTTTGACTTTTCATGTAGAAATTTGATAACCCACATAACCCACCCCGGTTTTCAGTTTCTCCTTATTTCTCCCATAAAGTTAAATGCCCATTCCCATAGCCATACATTCCACAAGCTGGAAAAAATAAATATTTTCTGAAAACACTAATTCTGGAAATTTCACAATGCTGAAATGCAGAAATAAAAACTCAGAAAAATAAATCAGCCACACAGAAAATAGACATGCTGATTTTTGGTCAATGTGACTCTGGAAAAACCCCCTACAACTCTTGGGGAAAACTAGTTCGAAAGCTCCTCTTTATTTTCTGAATATTGCTTTTACAATGAAACAGAGAAAACACAGTAAAAAATTCTAGCAACCAAATTTACAGATTTATCTCGATTTCCGTGCTTGCACACTGCCTCGGAAATTGTGCCAAATCAGCAACTTGCAAAACAAAAAATTTTACAGCATTAATGACAACAATAAATGTTGTACGGCCACCTCGAGAAGCATGTCAGAACAGACTACACGGTGCTGTACGGACTGTACGGATTTGTACAGCATACCTCCTTGAAATTTGTGCCCAGAAACAACCTTGAAATCAGAGCTGAAGCTGTTGTCCTTTTTCTCGATTTTTGTGCCGAAAAATCAGCAGCATTTTTCCTCGATTTCCGTGCCCAAAATTTTGCCTCAAACTTTGTGCTTAATGTTGCTGCCCTCTTCCTCGATTTTTGTGCCTCCCTTTCTTGGAAACAATGCCTCTCGCTGTACGGATTTCTGCCTTGGGATTTGTGCCAATAAATGCTGTTGTACCTTTCGCTGAATCTCCTCACTACTGCCCTTTTTCTTTTCACTGTTCAGAAAAATATCCTTAGCTTTCTCTTCTCCTCTTTCAATCTGCTAATGAAAGAATGAATGACCTTTTCCCTCCTTTTCCTCCTTCAACCTCACCCTAAGTGACTTGTGGGGAATCCCTAAATCTAATGGCTGAGATAGCTTTAGATCTAGGGCTGATATTAAATGCTCATTCAAATCTCACTTTCTATTTTTTAATTCACCCCACTTTAATAAAGACCCACTTAGTCATTTATTTCCAAAGTCACTTTTCCTTTCTAATTTCACATTGACTTTATTAAAGTCACTTTAAAATTAGACTTTAGTAACTTTATCACTTAAAGTCACTTTTAAATTAGATTTGACTTTATAAAGTTCTTTTGGACACTTTTCCCTAGGCCAAAGATCAAAGCCTTAGGGAACCACCTGTCCTCCGGTAACCAAATTTCAACACTCCCTCTTACCGAGGAAGGTGTTCCTCACCACACCCATCTTGTCTTTGAAGTAGACATGCTTGCCCTGTGGTAAGGCTTTGGTAAGAATATTTGCAACCTGCTCATCAGTGGGAATGTGCTCAAACTTCACAGCTCCCTTCCGAACATAGTCTTTGATAAAGTGATATTTGATCCCGATATGCTTTGACCTGTCATGAAATACTGAATTCTCCGTGAGTTTAATGCAACTCTGATTATCACAGTGTATCACTGAAGGTCTCAACGGTTGACCAAATAAGCCAAACAACATCTTGCAAAGCCAGATGGCCTCACAACTAGCTAGACTGGCTGCCATGTACTTTGCTTCCGCTAAACTCAATGCTATTGACTGCTGCTTTTGGCTGAACCACGACACCACTGCCGAACCCAACCCAAAACAACACCCTGAAGTGCTCTTCCTATCAGAAGCACAACCTGCCCAATCAGAATCAGTGTAACTTGCCAATCTCTCACTCCATCCCCCTGCCTATAATCCAGACCATAATCCACTGTCCCCTGCAAGTACCACAAAATGTGTTTTGCAGCAACCCAGTGCACCCTCCTGGGCTCACACATGAACTGGCTCATCGTGTTGACTGCAAAACATATATTTGGTCCAGTGTTGACCAAATACATCACGGAACCAATCAGCTATCTATACAAAGTGGGGTCCACCAACTCGGAATCTGAAGCGTGAAGCTTCTTCCAGTTGGTGATCATCGATGTCGACATGGGTCTACAATCCTCCATGTGGAATCTACCAAGGATGTCCACAATATACTTCCCCTGTTCGAGAAAGAAATGCCCCTCCTCCTGCCACACCTTCAAACCCATAAAGTAATGCATCAAGCCAATGTCCTTCATCTCAAACTCCGACGAAAGATCTCGCTTGCAGTGCTCTATGAGTCTCTCTGCACCTGTAATGACCAAGTCATCCACATACAACACTAGAATGAGAGGCTCCTCACCTATCACAATAAAGTAAAGGTTCAGTTCTGCATCACTCTTTGTGAAACCCATCTCCTGCAAGTATGTATCTATCCTGGAGTACCAAGCTCTGGGAGCTTGCTTCAGGGCATAAAGGGCCTTCTTCAGTTTGCACACATTGGACTCCTTCCCATGCACTTCAAAGCCCTATGGTTGCTCAATGTACACCTCCTCCTATATGAAGCCATTGAGAAATGCGGTCTTCACATCCATCTGGTGGATCTTCCAACCCCTCTCTACTGCTATCGATATGATGAAGCGAATCGAAGTATATCGAGCCATGGGAGCGAAGGTCTACTCATAATCAACTCCCTCTCCCTGAGAGAACCCTCTAGCCACAAACTTTGCTTTGAATTTCTCAATGCTGCCATCTGCATATTGCTTTACCTTGTAAAGCCATCTGGAAGTAACCACAGATTTGCCCTCAGGCCTCGACACCACCTCCCAAACATCATTCTTCATGATAGAAGAATACTCCTCCTGCATGGCCTCTCTCCAGACCTGTAGGCTAGCTGCCTCCTCATAGCTAGAAGGCTCAGAGTCAACGATGTTGGCAACCATTGCCATATAGCTACAGAACCTCTCAGGTGGTCTACTCTCTCTGACCGACCTCTTAGGCCCAGCAACAGATGTGGCCTCTCTCAAGGTATCTTGAAGCCACTTGGGCTTCCTCTTCCCTGAGCACACTTCTCCCACTGGAGAATGAAACTCCTCCCCCTCATCATCAGGAGCCTCAACTCCTGACTGTCTGTCTGCTGTCCTCCTGCCTGAACCTGAACCTGTAGACGCTGAAGTACCGTGTGAATTGTCCATCAGTGGACTCTCTAGTGAACTGCTCTGCATGCTGCCCAAAGCACCACCCCTCTGACTTTGCGAGCCACTGCACACTGATGGACCTGACACCGTAATCGATGTACCTCCGGTACCTCCTAATCCCTGCAACTGACTCAGCTGCTCCTGAGGGTCTGGCTGATCCAAATACTCTAACTCCCGTAACCTTCTGAAAGCCCTGTCCTCTTCAAACTTCACATCCCGCCTGACAACAACTCTCCTTTGTGCGGGAATATAAATCCGAAAGGCCTTCGAGGTTTCACTGTAGCCCACAAATACACCCTTCTCTGCTGTGGGCTCTAGCTTGGTCCTCTTCTCCTTGGGTACGTAGGAGTATGCAATACACCCAAAGATACGAAGATGACCAACATCAGGCTTCTTCCCAGAAAAAGCCTCCTCCGAATTCACATGCCCCAAAGCACGATGGAGACTCCTGTTCTGCAAATATACAACAGTTTTGCAGGCTTTTGCCCACAAAAACAATGGTAACCCCTGATCATGTAACATGGCTTTGGCAACCCCTCCGATGGATCTGTTCTTCCTCTCCGCAACCCCGTTCTGCTGGGGGTTATAAGGAACAGTGAACTCCCTCCTAATGCCTGCTTCCGCACAATAATCAACAAACTCACCAAGAGTGTACTCTCCTCCATTGTCCGAACTCAGGGACTTGATCTTTCGACCTGTCTGAGTCTCCACAAGAGCTCTGAACTCCTAAAACCGCTTGAAGACCTCACTCTTGGTCTTCAAGAAATAAATCCAGGTTCTCCTAGAGTGATCATCAATGAATAAAACATAACACTCATATCCACTCAAGGAAACACAAGACATCCGATCTCTCACATCGGAATGAATCAAATCAAGTATCTCAGTCGATCTGCTATCACTGCTAGGAAAAGGGGATTTGGCAAACTTGCCCATAGCACATCCTCTACGTGTATCAAAGTGATTAGTACTGAAATCTGGCACACCTGTAGTGATCTCTCGCAATGTCCTCAAGGCTCCATGATACATGTGCCCCATCCTGCGGTGCCAAATCTCACACAACTTTAAACTGCTAGCTCTGCTGCCGGTACTACTACTCAATGCCAAAAGGGGCTAAAATGCAAACTTGTACACCTTTGCATGGCGTACACCTTTGCATGGCGTACACCTATCACTCTAGCTGAATCAGCTAGAGCGCCCCTAGGATATATCAGCACTTGTCCTCTCCTGAACAATATCTCATACCCTCTGTCCTCCAATGCTAAGACGGATATGAGGTTCTTCCTCATCCATGGCACATATAGAACATCTGACACTTTCAAGGGAGGTTTGGGTTCCCTATCAAATGTCAAAGTCCCCACATCGACTGCTCTAACAACACTGTCATCTTCGAGTACTACCTCTATATCAGTGCCACTCTCTGAAAGCTCTGAGAAGTACTCACGGACTCCTGTCATATGACGTGAAGCTCCATTGTCAACATACCAGATACCTGAAGATGCTCTGCTAGTGGAGGGAAATGCACACTCCCTCTCAACCTCTGTGGCAGTTGATCCTGCACTAGTGGACTCACAAGCAATGAACCCAAACTCCCGGTCAAAGCTATCCGTAAAGTCCTCTATCTCTGCTGATGCTGCCATGCTCTGGTTCTTCCCCTTCTTCTTCTTCTTCTCTGGACATACAACTGCATAGTGTCCCATCCTTTGACAATTCCAACACTTCACCTTGGAATAGTCCTTCTGCGTGTTCTTTTGTTTACCTTTATCTTTGCCTTTGCCCCCACCACCACTTGTGGAAGCTTGCTTCTTTCCCTTGCCTTTCTTGCCTCCTGCCAACAGTGCTACATCCTCATCCTGCTCAACTGGTTTGGCTGCCCCAAGCTGGCTCTTCTTGATTTCTATCTGTATGCAATCATCCCAGAACCTCTCCCAAGAGGGAAGGGTTTCACGTGCACAAATCCCATCAGCAAAGTTCAGCCATGAACTGGGAAGGCCATTCACTGCAATCCGCACCAACTCAGTGGGTGGAATGACCTCTCCAACTGCTGCCAATGCATCTCTCACATTAGTAATCTTTGTGAGATCTCCAGCTGCACTATCAGTGCTACCCATCTTAATAGTCTTCAGCTTCTCCCTTAGGACCATTTTTCTGTTCTTGTTGGTACTCTGGTAGAGATTGGTCAATGCTGTCCACATCTCATGAGCATATCTCTTTCCTCTCACATGAGGAATGCAATGGTCTTTGATTCCATCTAGAATCAGTCTCTTACCCTTGTTATTCTTCTTATTAAAGGCTGTCAACTGAATAGCATCAGTAGGCACATTAACAGGGTTCTGTGCGGTATGCACCATGATATCCCAGACTTCTGCCTCCTTAAAGATGCTTTGCATTCTCTCTTTCCATACACTGTAGTTACTATGCCAATCTAACCTATCCTCCACCTTCAAACCCAAAGACATGCTCGCTGTCCTAAATAAGCTGAAAATAACACTGTTGTAGTAAAGGTAATGTTTTTTGTGCGAAAAATCTACTTGCTGTAATTTCTGTGTGAAAAATCATCTTGCTATAATTTTTCTTTTTGCTGTCCCAAACTGCCTTTTTTCAGCAAAATAGCTTTGATACCATGTAGAAATTTGATAACCCACCCCGGTTTTCAGTTTCTCCTTATTTCTCCCATAAAGTTAAATGCCCATTCCCATAGCCATACATTCAACATGTTGGAAAAAATAAATAATTTTTGAAAACACTAATTTTGGAAATTTCACAATGCTGAAATGCTGAAATAAAAACTCTGAAAAATAAATCAGCCACACACAGAAAATAGACACGCTGATTTTTGGTCAATGTGACTTTGGAAAAACCCCCTACAACTCTTGGGGAAAACTAGTTCGAAAGCTCCTTTTTATTTTTTGAATATTGCTTTCACAGTGAAACAGAAAAAACACAGTAAAAAATTCTAGCAACCAAATTTACAGACTTATCTCGATTTCTGTGCTTGCACACTGCCTCAGAAATTGTGCCAAATCAACAACTTGCAAAACAGAAAATTTTACAGCATTAATGACAACAATAAACGATGTACGACCACCTCGAAAAGCGTGCCGAAACAGACTGTATGGTGCTGTATAGACTGTACGGATTTGTACAACCCCCCTCGAAATTTGTGCCCAGAAATAGCCTTGAAATCAGCGCTAAAGCTGCTGTCCTTTTTCTCGATTTTTGTGCCGAAAAATCAGCAGCAATTCTCCTCGATTTTCGTGCCCAGATTTCTGCCTCAAACTTTGTGCTTAATGTTGCTGCCCTCTTCCTCGATTTTCATGCCTCACTTTCTTGGAAACAATGCCTCTCTCTTGCTGTACGGATTTCTGCCTTGGGATTTGTGCCAATAAATGCTGTTGTACCTTTTGTTGAATCTCCTCATTGCTGCCCTCTTTCTTTTCACTATTCAGAAAAATCTCCTTAGCTTTCTCTTCTCCTCTCTCAATCTGCTCATGAAAGAATGAATAACCTTTTCCCTCATTTTCCTCCTTTAACCTAACCTTAAGTGACTTTTGGGGAATCCTTAAATTTAATGGCTGAGATAGCTTTAGATCTAGGGCTGAGATTAAATGCTCATTTAAATCTCACTTTCTATTTTTTAATTCTCCCCACTTTAATAAAGACCCACTTAGTCATTTAATTCCAAAGTCACTTTTCCTTTCTAATTTCACATGGGCTTTATTATAGTCACTTTAAAATTAGACTTTAGTAACTTTATCACTTAAAGTCACTTTTAAATTAGAATTGACTTTATAACTTTATAAAGTCACTTTAGGAGAAAAATTAAATTCTTTTGGACACTTTTCCTTAGGCCAAAGATCAAAGCCTTAGGGAACCACCTGTCCTCCGGTAACCAAATTTCAACATTTCAGGCATAGTAATTTGATCTTGGCCACCATTTTTCATCTCTCCAACATCTCATTGATTTACCCTAGCGTTCCACTCGATTTAGGTACTATTTTGTTGAAAATAGAGCTAGTAAGGTCTTCTTTGACTTGTGCCTTAGTCAAAGAGACCACAAGCAATATTTCTTTAGCATGCACAAGTTCCTGTAAGTTAGGACGAGTTCATGAAGTAGTTTAACTCATCTGTATAGTTGGAGGCTCAGTTGTTTCTCTCCAAGTGTGAGTTTAAGTTGGAAAAGGACAAGTGAAAGTCTCAAAGGTTATATGTGGCTAGTACAAGTTGTAAGAGTCAATTAGACTTAGTCAAGTAGTCATTCACAAGTCGGAGTTCTAAAGATAAATTTTCCAGATATAGATGGGTCGAATTGCTTATAAGGAGGATGAAGGCACATCTTTGACCATTATTGTTTGCACAAGGTTGTGTGAGCAGATACTTATAGCAAGGAGGGTGTGTGAGGAGAAGCCCATATGTAGGATAGAAGGGAGGGATTCTTGCCAGATTTGCACTAGGAAATAGGGAGAATTCCCTATAAGATAGGAGACACTATTGTGCTAGGAAATAGGGATTCCTACGCTAGGAAATAGGGCTCAGGTTGCGCAAGGATTCAAGGAGAAAATCAAGGCTACAAGCAAATTGTTTCAAGCTTTAGGTAAAGCAAGGAGAACAAGTGTGTTGTCTATTGAAACAAGATTGTTTTGTAAGAGATCTATTGCTCAAACTCCTTCAATAAAAATCTCAAGAAAAGAAGCGAGTTTTCCTAGTTGGGCTCCCAGGAAAATTTGTATTGTGTTCTTGTGTGATTGTGTTCTTTTATCTCTGCACATTCTTTTATTTCCGCTTCTTATCTATGGTATAGAAATTTAGTGCCTTAATGAAAAGAAACTAGTGTTTAGATTGTTCATTATAGCAGTTGCAGAATTTCAAGGATTTTATATATGGTATTAGAGCAGAGATCAACATAAATACCAACACCGAGATCAGTTTGTGACCAGCGCAAATTAGTCAGGAAGGACAACACTAGATTGGAGAGGGCTCCTTGACTAAGCGGGATGGCATCTCAAGGATTGAGATCATACCATTATTTAGAGGGAGCCTCTAACTTTGCTTTTGGAAGGGGAGGATCATGATAGTGTTGGAGGATAATGGTGTGTGAGAATTCGTGAAGCAAGTTATCCCCCCACCACAAGATTGCCAACAATTGGCCCAACACAATAAGAATGATATCAAGGCAAGGAGAATTATTCTAAACAGGGTCAAAGATCATATAGTTCCTCATATCCAGGAGAAGAAGACAAATTTTGAGATGTACAAAGCTATTTTAGATCTATATCGGAGTACTAGCGATACCGGGAAGCTTGATCTTAAGGAGAAGCTAAGCAGTATTCGGATGTGCGTTGGAGAGCCCATCATCGCATATTTGTCAAGATTCACTCAGGTACGAGACGAGTTGGGTGGTGTGGGCATGGTTGTATTAGAGCATGACCTTGTGAGTTTTGCTCTTCTAGGACTTCACAAGTCATGGTATGATTTCTAAGATTCAGTAAGTGGCAAAGAAAATTTTCCCAATTGGGAATGGCTATGGACTGAATGCATTCAAAAAGAGATATGGAGAGGGACTACAGATGGTAGATCAACTCCGACAGTGGACGAGGAGAACTTTGCCCTGCCAGGAAAGAGCAGCAAGGCTAAGGGCAAGGAGGCCAAGGAGTGGTCGAGTCCAGTCAGAAGAGCAAGAAGAAGGATCTAATGAAGATCAAGCACTTCCATTGTCGTGATTTTGGACACTATGCTACCAAGGGTCCTAAGTGGAAGGAGTCTAATAAGGATCATGTAGCAACATCAGCGGAGGTAGATGGATTTTCTGCCCAATTCGATTATCATTGATAGCTTGCACGGCAAGTTCAACAAATAATAATGTATGGTATATTGATTCAGGAGCATCCTTCCACATGACTGGGAACAAGAAGAATTTCAGCCACTTGAAGGAAAAGGACATGTTGTTTTAGATTGAACTAGGAGATGATGGCATGTATGCAGCTAATGGAGTTGGCATTGTTAGTTTTCAGAGGGAGTCAGGTAATCCTCTTCATCTCAGAGATGTCCTCTATGTTCCAGGATTAATGCAAAATCTTGTTTTGGTAGCTACGCTTGAGGACAATCGTTATGATGTCATCTTCAACAAAGGTAAGGCTTACCTCCAACACTTATCTTTTGGATGTAAGAAGCGAATAGATATGAGGATGAAGAATCCCTACAAGCTTCAGGTAGAGAAATGCATAGTATTGAGTAGCAAGGCAGGAAGTGCACAGAATAAAGAAGGGATGGTTGAGCGAGAGTATGATAGAGCTCTCAAGATGGAGCCTCAGCCAGTATCCTAGCTTTAGTCTAAGCTAGTTGGTAGTTGGGCTGACCAGCAAGATGATGAGGAGTAGAGCCCAGGGTGAGTGTAGGTAGCCACTCAGTCAGTGACTCCCAGTATAGGGAGAGTTCGAGCCAAGTGGGAAGAAGATTAGTTTAAGGGAGATCAGAAGAGAGTTGAATATTCTAGTATCACTTTCAACCAGCGGAAGCAGCCACAAAGATAAATAGGGTACATGGCACTAATGATTGAAGTGATAGACTCGTAGAGCATGGTTGGAAAGAACAGGTCGTCAAATTAGACTCTGCAGAAGAAAGCAGGGAAGCCTTCTAGTTCAGAGGGAGCAGCTGCAGCAGCAGAGAACTTAGTAGTATTGGAGATAGATCTAGGTGGACGAGGTTCTTCCAAAAGAACCTTCCTTGCTAAGAGGGAGTATTGAAAATATTACCGAGTAAGGTCTTCTTTGACTTGTTCCTTGGTCAAAAAGACCACAAGCAATCTTTCTATAGCATGCACAAGTTCCTATAAGTTAGGACGAGTTCATGAAGCAATTTAACTCATGCGTATAGTTGGAGGCTTAGTTGTTTGTCTCCTAGTGCGAGTTAGAGTTGGAAAAGGACAAGTGGCAAAGTCACAAAGGTTATTTGTGTCTAGGACGAGTTGCAAGAGTCAGTTAGACTCAATTAACTAGTCAATCACAAGTTCAGGTTCTAAAGATAAATTTTATAGATATAAATGGGTCGAATTTCTTATAAGGAAGATGAAGGCACATCTTTGATCATTATTGTTTGTAAAAGGTTGTGTGAGCAAAGACTTCTAGCAAGGAGAGTGTGTGAGGAGAAGCCCATACATAGGACTGAATGGAGGAATTCTTGCCATATTTGAGAATTCATTATAAGATAGGAGCTACTATTGCATTAGGAAATAACGATTCTTGTGCTAGCAAATAGGGCTTAGGATGCGCAAGAATTTAGGGAGCAGATCAAGTCTACAAGTAGGGTGTTTCAAGCTTAGGTAAAACAAGGAGAACAAGTGTGTTTTCTATTGAAACAAGATTGTTTTGTAAGAGATCTATTGCCCAAACTCCTTCAATAAAATTCTCAAGAAAAGAAGTGGGTTTTCGCAGTTGGGTTCCCAGGAAAAATTGTATTGTGTTCTTTATCTCTGCATATTCATCTATTTCCGTTGCTTATCTATGGTAAAGAAATTTAGTGTCGTATTGAAAATAAACTAGTGTTCAGATTGTTCATTATAGCAGTTGCAGAATTTCAAGGATTTTCTACGTATTTGTTGTGCTTTACACTGTTATATGCCCTATTAGCTCCAAAATTCTGTTGTATTGCCACATCAGTGAGATTAATGCCACCTCATCACCCCCAAACAAGAGATCTCTAGCACCCTTGATGTACCTGAGAAACTGAAACACGAGTTTTGTTCCTCTCCTCATTTAAGCCACTTTTAATTAATTTATGTCAAAAAAGTCCCTACGATGACCTTGTTTTTGTTGAGAAAAATATTCAGGGGGGTGGAGGGGTGAATCAGTGTTTAAAACTCACAATAACTTTTCTTTTCTTTACTGATTTCTGTACGCGACTTTGATGAATCCAACTAGCGTATGTACATGGCTTTCGTTAAGGAAACTTGCGTATGCACAATAAACCTATTATCTAGATAAATCTTCAGAAACTTTACTTAGACCAATGCATCATTCATTAATCAGATATTTAGTAAGCAGTAAACATGTGCAATAAGAACAGAATAAATCATGACACATAAGCAACACACATGAACCCCAGGATTTAAGGTGGAAACCCAATGTGGGAGAAAACCACCGTTGTTGTCGTCTCTTCTTCAATATTTATTATATAGAAAACTGCTTACAATGTACTAGCACAAACTCATAACAACACGCAGGCACCCACCTACAGAAGGTTGCAACCTTCTCTCGTTCTCCAGCTGCTACTGGAAGGGAGCTTCAACCCCCTGATTTCGTTTACCAGCCACCACTGGAAGGGAGCTACAACCCCCTGATCTGAACACCAGTACTTGTTGGCGGGAAGCTTCGGCTTCCTCAATGAAATCTCCAACCCTCAGCACCACTGTGGACCACATTTCATTAATTTTCACACTGGATCCAACAACCTTTAATTCAACGCAACTTGTAGATCAACTAAAGTAACCATCAACCCAATTCGAACAGAACAATGAGATCATTGTAACCAGAACACATAACTAAACCCAAACTTCTGCATCAACACAGAGAATCAACTACAACCATGATCATTCATAAGACAAATGTATACGCTACTTTACTTACGGCAACCCGCGTGTATATGCGCTTTTCTGTGGAGAAACCTGCGCATGGATCTCAATATATTGAGTTTAGAATTTTGACTTAGACTCAGACTTGATCAGAGATATTTTGACATATTCTGTCAGTTTTACGGAACCTTCATACAGTTAGCAGCATCAATCATTTTTCACCCAACCAATCATTGATCTTTAATCATAATCAACTAGCAACATAATCAGTACTCAAACAATCCAGATTTATATGAAGACATCATTGACAAACAACAAAAACACAACAAACTGATTAGACATTTTCTTCAGCATTCTTTAGCAAAACCCGGCTTGCATACGCGCCTTCCATAAGACATATCTGCGATTGTACGTGCTTCTTCCAAACCCAACTTGCGCATAGATCTCAGTATTTTTATTGAATATATACGTGCCTCTGTAGAACCGAACCCGCGTGTATACGCGTCTTCCTTGAGTCAAACCCGCGTATAGATTTGTAAATAATTCAGAACTGTGCAACACATCAAAATTGCAACCTTACTCAGATCATACCCTTCACTACAACAAACATGCGCCAAACCATAGATCCAAACAAATCATGCAAATACATATTCATTTTAGCTCTAGAGATCCTGATCCATCATTGTATTCATGAGTGCATCATAATATCAGATATATCTATTGATTATAGCCCGTTCCAAGCAGATATACTTCAAATTGAAGTATTCATTCAATTCACATACTCATGCACACTTAGCATTAGCACTATGATCTTCACCTCCTTATATAGTTTGAGACTTAGCCAATACCATGAGCCAAAACCACACAACTGTCAATGGTATTCTTGGACGGGATCAAATAACCATTACTGTGCTCAATGTTGTGGGCTAATACCATGGTAAAGACCCCCTGGTATTATAAAATTAGTGCGCTAGCACATACGCGACTTTGCTTCTTGGTACTCGCGTGTATACACGACTTGGTCTTTACTAACTCGCGTATAGTTCTTCAATTATGTACTTTATCTATCCTCTGATTCTGATCTGCAAAGCTTCTTTCCCATCATTTTGTCATTTTGACCCATCGTTTTGTCCCCTCTAAGTTTGTCCAGAAACCATATACTTGAGCTTTTACAAGTGGGTTGCCATAAAGGACAACACATGCATCATAATGCCAACAGTTTTGTTGCCTAGAAACCTATAGTACCTATTTACTAGCCATAACTTGAGCATGCCTTCACCAACTGGAAGAATTCTCCATGTCATGTCATCCTCTCATTGAGCTTTGCAATATAGGACCAAGTTGACTTTTTGACTTCTAGGACCACTTTGCATTAAGAAATGTGAACTGCCTTGGGAAGCATGAGATGTTGCTAAATGTGAGACTACCATTTATGAGAAACATCTGATGGATACTACACCAAATCCAAAGCCACCTACAAACTCAATATACTCATAACCATGTGGAAAGAAATAGGTTCACCCAAAATGGGTTGGACTGGACCCTACATTGGTGATCATCATTACATAAGCAAGGCTTCTCTAAAACCATGAGTCCTAATGTAATCCCAGTCAGGGTCCTCTAATTCTATTTACAACAAAAGGAATAGAGATAAACTCATAGGGATCAACCATGGTATGACCAACATAATGTCTAGGAAACCTAATACAAGGCCTCACATTGTTGTTACAAGACTATGACGTGTGACTTTGGGCTCAATGGTGTGAAAATACTACAATAGATATGTAGGTACTGCTACTAGTGTAAGGGGTAACATGACCATAGATGAAAAAGACAGTGATTTGTCACCAACATCAGGAAAAATCACATTGTCAAACCCTAGCCAAATATCCACAAAGTGAAAAATCATGATTTTTTCTAAAAATCAAACATCATGATATTTGACAAAAGGGGTAAAAATCACTAAAAAGTTGTACCACAGTAGAAAAAATCACCTAGTGTAATTTTGACTTTCTTAAAGGTATATGTTTGGGTTTTCTTTGATCAATTGTCTTTGCAATTGTTGGGGAATGAAAGGGGAAGGAGTTTACCATCATCAAGAACCAATTTTAGGAGGGCCAAGTCATGTTATCATCATCGTCAAAGTCTTTTCTTATTATTGGAGCCAAGATTAACTCCTATTTGCTCTACAATGTTCATGTTTTTAAATCCCAACCATTTCTTCAAATTCCACTCTCTTAACTAGTTCTTTTCTAGATTTATGCAATGTTTTCAAAGTCCATGTTGCCTGCCTCTTATTCTTATTTTTCATGGCTCATAGAACAATATAAAGTTTTTTTTGTTTTTGTTTTGTTTTGTTTTTTGTTTTTTCTTTAATCCAACCAATTTTTATGTTCATTTTTTAATTTTCCTTTTCCCTAGGTTTGGAGTTGGAACTTGAGCATTGTCTTGCCAATATGCCGAAGCCTTGGACCCATTTTGGTAGTATGGTGAACCTAAAGACAAACACACTAACAAAGTTTGTCTTGTGAATTGGGTTGGAAACCCATGATAGTAAGGGTTGGTTGGTTGAAGTGCCATGTGGCTAAAATCCCAAGGCATGATGTTGGGATTTGTAGTGCATCAACCCCAAAGATTATGCAAGCTACCTATAATGCTATTTATGAAAAGTATAAAAAAGAATGAAGAGGCAACGACTTCTAAAGCTAGATTTTCCACCATTGAAGTGGCTAGATCCTCAGAAACCATAAGTGTTTCTAGGATTCAAGGTAATGATCGAAGGCTATGATTCAACTTCTATGATGATATCACCTTTCTTTGTTCCTAGAACCAAAGATGGATCACAACCTTCCATCTAGACAATGGTTAAAAAAAAGAAGCATGAAGTAAACATGGTCTTGGGGAGGTGTTCTTTTTTAAGCGACATACCTTTGAGCATTGCAAAGACCAATCTATTTTTCCAATCATTCTTATACTTTGGCCCAAGTATAAGTGTGTTGGAATTTTGGGTAGCTCGGAAGGTATTTTCGAGAATCAAAAGTAATTGGTTGGGCAAGTAACCCAAAGTTGGGATTTTGGACCTAAGAAATCAATTATTTATTCTAATGAGTTGACAGAAAAATATAAGTAGAGCCAAAGGAGAGTTTCATTGTACATAAGAGACATGTGACTTGTGCAAGGAGTGCCCTAGAAGAGGGTCAAGTTCTTCCCATGGAGAAGCCACAGTCTTGGGAGGATAGCCATAGCCAAACTGTCTTGTAAAAGAGGTCGAGTCGAGTTCTGTGAGGAACGCTAGGCAGTCCGAAGCTGGGGAGACTATTCTGGTCTAGAATTAGAGGGACTGAGCCCTAGTTAAGGGTTGATCTATTTATGAGCATCAGATTTGCCAAGCAGGAGAAGGTCGAAGCCTGGTTGAGGGAAAGGAATGCTGGACAGAGCTTAAAGTGGACTTCTAGCAAGACTGAGGGTTGTAGAACATTGTAGGGGACTTGTAATGGCAGGCTGCAATGATGGAAGAGAGGTTCTATAGAAAGAAGGGCACTAGACCTAGGATTGAGGGCAGATTCATGCTAAAGAGGTCGGTTGAGATCTGCAATATACTACAGGAGGGTTAGTTCTGTGTTTTATAGAGCAGTCGAGGGTATGGAGACCTGACCGTGGGTGCGGATAATCCTTGAAAGGGCTATAGTAAGTCTAATGATGGGAGCCAAGTTGCAACAGACTTAGCCGTAGGCCTAGACAGGGAACCAGGTGCCTTAGGAGTCTGTTAGGGTCATAACCAGAGAGGTCATGGGTTTTCAGAGCTGGGTAGAGAGCCTTGAAGCTTGAGATAAGGCTGGCTGAATTCTAGGGAGGGCTACCATAGTGATACTAGAAGTCTGGCTCAGAAACATGCTCAAGGAAGAAGGCATTCATGGCCTAGAAAAAGGAGATTCAAGTTGGCTTATTTGAACAGCAGCCTGAAGCCTTATCTCAGCAAAAGGCAGCAAAATGATTGTTTATTAATGGAAGTTTGAACAATGATTTTGAGGGTTGATATATAGTGAATTGAAGGATGAATTCACTATGAGTAGTTGTGGTTTTGAAGCTAGTTATGCAGTGTATTTAATGGACTAAACACATTGTGAGAAGTAGTGTAACCAGCCAGATCATTGTGTGAAAGAGGAAAAGGACAACCAAGTACATCAAGGGCAATAAGTACTGAAAGAGTTGGTTACATTAGCAAATCAAGTATTTTGTTTTTGTTGTTTTGGGCAGTTTGAAGGTGAAAAGGGATCTGCCCCCAAGCCCTAATTTTGTATACTATGTATACTAGTTGTACTAGTGATCTGAAGGGCCATGATCCCTAGTATGGGAGCCCCATGATTATTTTATTGATGGACTAATAAAAAATTGAGTTTTGGCCTCAAAAGATTTGTGTACTTTCTTGATTTCACTGTTGCAGATTTCTGTTGTGAAAAGTGTTGTGTGTTGAGTTCCTAATGTGTTTATGTGCTTGGTTATTGTTGAAGATTGTAACTAGGTTGGGTCTTCATAAATTATATTTTAATATACTTATCAAAAGAATAAAGAAAAGAATTTTTATTATTATTAAATGATTTATTAAAGCACGGGTTTCATGCTTGGATCATATTATTTTAGGTCAAAGTCTCCATTGTGGACTTACAAGATTTATTCTGAGTTTATAGAATCATTACAGATTTAAATTGACCCTTCTTGGGCTTTTGAATCATGTAAATAGGTTTAATATTGAGTCAAAAATGATTTATAGTACTTGCACATCAAGTCAGCCTCAAAGGAACCTATTCGACCTCAACTGGACACTATAAAAGGAAGGAGATCGAATTCATTTGGAGCATCACTTCTCAAGCAAGTTCAATATCTACTGTTGCATAGGAAAATGTGTGAAGTTGGTGAAGGAAGCTAAAAGGAGTGTGAGTTGGGTCAAGAAGATAAAGAAAGAGAATCAAAATTTTGGTGGTGGTCTCTCTCCATTCCATGCCCTACTTGGGAGATCGAAGTATTTTTGTGTTTGCTGCTATTGTTGCTATCGGAACTGTTGCCTAGTTGAAGTTGCCGGAGGACAATTTACTGTTGCCACTGCTAGGTCGAAGATGTGGAAGGCTGACTTGGTGTGGAGGGAAGGTTTGGTCTATGTCTAGGGTGAAGAGTCTCAAAGAATATTATTGAAGGAAGAGAATTTTGACTGGGTTTTCCTCTCAGAGAGGGGTTTTTTCCTTAGCATAGTGCCTACATCTTGTCTCTTATGTTCTTGTGATCTTTGTATATACATACTTTGGTAATTTATTGATGAAAGATAATCTAATAAAGAAATAAAAGAAGCCAACATAATTCACAAGTAATTATCAAGAAAGAGAAATCAAACCTTAATCTACTTGCATTGATTTTTTCAACATGGTTTCATAGCTAAGGTCAGGAAAGGTCGAAGATCACTTTGTTGGCTCAAAGGGTTTGAACATGGATTCTCCCTCTTTCATAAGCTATATGAGAATGGGTATCAACACTACTGGAAGCTGGATCAAGAAGGTCATCCATTACTTATTCAACAAAGTCAAAAGTCAAGGATTTTTGGCTGCTCTTACAGGATCTCTTAATGATGACAATGCATGGATTATTGATAGTGGAGCATCAAGACATATGACAGGGGAAAATAAACAACTCCATACACTATCAAAGGAGTCATCTTCTCATGTAGTGGAATTGGGTGACAACAAAAGCTATGATGTTAGTGGCCTAGGATCAACATCATTGGAATTGGAAAGTGGATTGAAGCTGCACCTCAACAACATACTATATGTTCCAGGTTTGAAAAATAATTTTCTTTCTATTTTTTGTTTAGAAGATAAGGGAGAAATAATTTCGTTTGTTGATGAAAAAGTATTAGTTTGGGGTTAAGACTCTAGCATTGATAAAGCTAGAGTTATTGGAGTTCGTGAAGGAAGTTTGTATAGGGTCACTACTCCACCTCCTCAAGCTTTGGTTCATATGGAAATTAGTCCTATTGAGCTATGACATAGGAGGTATGGTCATCTACACTACAGGCTTATTCCCACTCTTAACCAATTGGTTAATGGCATCCCCAATATAAAGGAAAAGCATGAAGGTGTGTGCAAGGGATGCTCTTTGGGAAAACATACAAGAAAACCATTTCCAAATAGTGAATCTAGGTCTAAAGAAATACTAGACCTTATTCACTCTGATGTGTGTGGGCCCATGTCTAAAAAATCACTTGGAGGTCATCTATATTATGTAACATTTATAGATGATAATTCTAGAAAGACATGGATCTACCTTCTCAAGAAAAAGGATGAAGTATTTGAGAAATTCAAGGAGTTTCGAGCTGAAGTGGAAAACCTCACTGAAATAAAGATAATGACTTTAAGATCTAACAGTGGTGGGGAATACACTTCCAAGGAGTTGATTGCATATTGTAAGGAAGCATGAATTAAGAGGGACCTCATTGTTCTCTACTATCTCCAACAAAATGGAGTTGTTGAAAAAAAGAATAGGTCTATTGAAGAAGGCATTAAAACAATGCTCCTTGATCAAGACCTACCAAAATTATGATGGGGAGAAGTAACCATGACAACTGTATATATTCAAAATAGAAGTCCCCATAAAAGTCTTAAGAATATAACTCACGAAGAAGTATTTACAGGAAAGAAGCCGAGTGTGGATCATCTCTGAATCTTTGGAAGCCTTGCCTACATCCATGCTTCAAAGGACAAGCGAAAGAAGTTGTATTCTACAAGCATTAGAGGAATATTTGTTGAATATAGTCTCTCCTCAAAAGCATATAGAATCTACAACAAGGAAGGGAGGCATATTGAAGTAAGCAAGGATGTCATATTTGATGAAAGTCAAGCCTACAAGAAGTCTAAAGATATCCCCATAGATTTTGATGATGAAGAATCTCCAATATTTGAAGAAGAATAAATACACCATGAAAACCCTACTACAAATCAAGAAGAAGAAGCAGGACCAAGTGAGCCTATTCAACCTGTGATCACCCTGACCACAAGGAAAAGGCCAAATTGGTTGAAAGCTACTCTTCAAGATGCCGAAGGAAATGAAGCTCTGATAGGAACCTTTAGGGAAAGTAAAAGACCGAAGAGATATTCTAGCTATGTTGCAGAAATGACAAAACTAATTAAAGTTGAACCATCTACCTTCAAAGAAGCTATTCTCAAGAAGTTTGGAAGAAGGCGATGGAGGAAGAATACCAATCTATTATGAAGAATGGGGTTTGGGAAATCATTCCTAGACCTAGTGACAAATCAGTTGTCACATCCAAATGGATCTACAAAATCAAGCACGTTGTTGATGGAAGTATAGACAAGTACAAAGCAAGGTTCGTTGCAAGGGGCTTCTCTCAAAAGGAAGGAATAGATTATGAAGAAACCTTTGCACCTACAACAAGGTATACTACCATTAGATCTTTAGTTTCATTGGCGGCTACAATGGGTTGGAGTATCCATCAAATGGATGTGAAAACCACATTTCTTAATGGGACCGTTGATGAGGAAGTATACATCGAACAACCCAAAGGTTTTTAAGTAAATAGCAGGGACTTTCACATGTGTAGACTCAAGAAATCCCTGTATGGCTTGAAGCAAGCTCCTAGGGCATGGTACGTGAGAATGGATGCATATCTCCTAAGAAATGGGTTCGTGAAGGGTTTTGTTGATCCAAATATCTACATCAAGGTTGTGAATAATGAGCCCTTCATAATTCTACTATATGTGGATGATCTATTCATCACTGGTGTGGAGCATAAAATTCAATAATGCAAGAAAATGTTGGCAACTGAATTTGAGATGAAGGATCTAGGACTTATGCACTACTACCTAGGTCTTGAAGTATGGTAGAAACCCAGGAAGATATATTTGGGGCAAGGAAAGTACATCATCAAAATATTGCAGAAATTTGGAATGATGGACTCCAAGCCCACGACTACTTCTATAATCACCAATCTCAAGAAGTTACAGGGTTCTGACTCAAGTCTCGTGGATCCTACCTCCTATTGACATTTGGTGGGCTCCCTAATGTATCTGGTAAACGCTAGGCCAGATATATGCTTTGGAGTAAACATTCGTAGTCAATTTCAGTTGGAACCTCGTCATGATCACTGGATAGCTGCCAAACACATATTAAGGTATCTTCATGGTACTATACATCACTTCCTAAAGTACGATAGTAAGGAAGTCAACCTAATTGGCTTCACAGACTTTGATTGGAGTGGTAGTGAGACTGATGGAAGGAGTATTACCGGTAAATGTTTCAGTCTGGGGTTTGTTATGATTTCATGGATGAGTAGGAAGCAAGGTCTTGTTGCTTTAAGTAGTGTTGAAGCAGAATATGTGGTTGAATGTGAAGTAGGAAAGGAGGTTGTGTGGTTAAGGAAGCTTCTAACAGACTTGTTCGAAAATTCTCTAAGCCCTACTGTAATCAATTGTGACAATCAAAGTTGCATCAATATGTCTAGAGATCTCGTGTTTCATACTAAGACAAAGCACATCAACAATAAATTCCACTTTATAAGGAACTTGGTATACGATGGGATCGTGAAGTTGGAGTATGTCTCAGCAAATGAACAAGTAGCAAACACATTGACGAAGGCTCTTCTGAACAAGAAGTTCGAATATTTAAGAGACAAGCTTGGTCTAGTAAATATTGCTAATGGTATTGATCTTACGAGGTTGGCAGAGATATGTTGAGGCTTTGCAAGTGAAGCATTTCCTAGGAAGACATCGGGCCGACACTTTATATTGATGTCTGGTAGGGAGGGTGGCATTGGGTGGATGCAAACCTAGTTTCCTGGGTTGTTGGTTAGTAAGTAAGCCTGATGGTACCTATAGAGGCTAAAAGCTTTAGTCCACCTTAGTCCCACTTGGATAGATTGCCTTGGTCAGGAATCTAGTCCATGGCATTGTGGTGCCTAAACTGATGAGAGACTAATGGATAGATTGCCCTGGTCAAGAATCTAGTCCATGGCATTGCGGTGCCTAAAACCTCTTCATAGTTCACATAGTTTGAGATCTTCCATTTGTATCTTATGAATACCTCCCTAGTTAAGAGGGAGTGTTGAAGATTGTAACTAAATTCGGTCTTCATAAATTATATTTTAATATACTTATCAAAAGAATAAAGAAAAGATTTATTATTATTATTAAATGACTTATTAAAGCATGGGTTTCATGCTTGGGTCATATTATTTTAGGTCAAAGTCCCCATTGTGTCCTTCTAGGATTTATTCTGAGTTTATAGAATCATTACAGATTTAAATTGACCCTTCTTGGGCTTTTGAATCATGTAAATAGGTTTAATATTGAGTAAAAAATGCTACATAGTACCTCCACATCAAGTCGGCCTCAAAGGAACCTATTCGACCTCAATTGGAGCCTATAAAAGGAAGGAGATTGAATTCATTTGGAGCATCACTTCTCAAGCAAGCTCGATATCTATTGCTGCATAGGAAAAAGTGTGAAGTTGGTGAAGGATGCTGAAAGGAGTGCAAATTGGGTCAAGAAGATAGAGAAAGAGAAAATCGAAATTTTGGTGGTGGTCTCTCTCCATTTCGTGCCCTAACTTGGGAGATCGAAGACTTTTTGTGTTTGTTGCTGCTACTATTGCGGAACTGTTGCCTAGTCGAAGTTGCTGGAGGACAAATTGCTGTTGCTGCTAGGTCGAAGAACTGGAAGGCTGACTTGGTGTGGAGGGAAGGTTTGGTCTATGTCTAGGGTGAAGAGTCTCAAAAAATACTATTGAAGGAAGAGAATTTTGATTGGGTTTTCCCTTAAGAGAGGGGATTTTGCCTTGGTATAGTGCCTACATCTTGTCTCTTGTGTTCTTGTGATCTTTGTACATACATACTTTGGTAATTTCTTAATGAAAGATAATCTAATAAAGAAATAAAAGAAGCCAACATAATTCACAAGTAATTATCAAGAAAGAGAAATCAAACCCTAATCTACTTGCATTGATTTCTCAACAGTTAGCCATAGACGTAATCTAGGGCCTAAGGAAAATTCAACATGGTATCAGAGCTACTTTGAAAAGCAAATGGATCAAAGTGTGTGCAAGAGGCACAATGAGCTAGTGGAGATTGTGTAGGCTCAAAGGGAGTCTAGCTTAAGTGGGAGGTTGCGAAGGATTGTCAGCTACCCTATGGAAGTTTGAATCTCTAGGTTCTAATGAGATAGAAGAGTTTTCAGCCCATGCAAGGACAGTCAGAAACCATGAGAGGACATTCATGGTGGTGCAAGCAAAAGACATGTTGTATGCGAGGAAAGTCATGCACCATGCAATTCAAATCTTGATCAAGTACAACTATGTGGCAGATGCGAGGACATATATGGCTGTGCGAAGAAAAGTCATGACTCATGCAAGGACAGTCATGGGAATGTAAGGAAAGTTATGGAGCTGGAAGCATGAAGGAAATTCCTTCCTCACTAAGAGGGAGTGTTGGAATTTTGGGTACCTTGGAAGGTATTTCTGAGAGAAGGATACCCACCAAAAGTAATTGGTTGGGAAAGTTACCCAAAGTTGGGGTTTTGGACCCAAAGCAGTGGGTTTGGGACCTAAGAAATCAATTATTTATTCTAATGGGTTGAGAGGTTAAAACCCTAAAATCGTGAGGTTTCCTAAATGACCCAAGAGAAAAATATAAATAGAGCCGAAGGAGAGGCTCATTGTACACAAGAGAGATGTGACTTCTCTTATGCAGGGAGTGCCCTAAAAGAGGGATGAGTTGCACAGTGTTAAAATGATAGTCGTAGTCAAAATATGTCTTGTAAAGGAGGTTGAGTTAAGTTCTATAAGGAAGACCAAGCAGGCCGAAGTTGGGGAGACTATTCTAGTCTGGATCTAGAAGGACCAAGCCCTAGTTATGGGTTGATCTATCTACAAGCATTAGATCCGTCAAGCAGGAGAAGGCCAAAGCTTGGTTGAGGGCAAGGAACAATAGACAGAGCTTAAAGTGGATTTCTAGCAAGACCGAGGGTTGTAGAAGACTATATGAGGGCTTATAATGGTGGAAGAGAGATTTGTAGCAAGAAGGCACTAGACTTAGGACCGAGGGCATATTTGTGCTAAATAGGTTGGCTGAGGTTTGCAATCTACCACGAGAGGGCTAGTTCTATGTTTTATAGAGCAACCGAGGGTATGGAGACATGGTTGTGGGCAAAGATAGGCCTGGAAAGGACCACAATAAGTTGATCATGGGAGTTGAGTTGCAATAGACCTAGTCATAGGCCTAGACAAGGAACTAAGGTGCCTTAGAAGTCTGTTAGGGTTCGTACAAGAGAGGTCGTGGGTTTTCTGAATTGGGCAGACAACCTTGAAGCCTAAGATAAGGTTGGCCGAATCCTAGGGAGGGTTACCATAGTGATACTAGAAGTTTGATTTAGTAATAGGCTGAAGGAAGAAGGCACTCGTGGCCTAAAAAAGGAGATTCAAGCTGGCTGATTTGAACAACAACCTGAAGCCTTATCTTAGCAGAAGGCATCAAAAGGATTGTTTAGTTGGAAGTATGAAAATCATTTTGAGGGTTAATATATAGTGAATTGAGGGATGAATTCATTGTGATTAGTTGTGGGTTTGAAGTTGGTTATGCAGTGTATTTAATAGACTAAACACATTGTGAGCATTTGTGTATGACAGAGATATGAAAGGAGCCAGATCACTGTGTGAAAGAGGCAAAGGACAAATAGGTAAATCAAGGCCAACAAGGATTGAAATGGTTGGTTACATCAAGAAGTCAAGTATTTTGTTCTTGTTGTCTTGGGCAGTTTGAAGGTCGAAATGGATATGGCCTTAAGCATTAATTTTGTATATACTAGTTGCACTAGTGATCTGAAGGGTTGTGATCACTGATATGGGAGACCCATGATTCTTTTATTAGTGGACTAATAAAAATCGAGCTTTGGGCTCAAAAGATTTGTGTACTTTATTGATTTCATTGTTGTATATTTATGTTGTGCAAAGTGTTGTGTGTTGAGGTTCCTAGTGTGTGTTTATGTGCTTGGTTAGCCATAGACTTGATCTAGGGCATAAGGAAAATTCAACAAAGTGCCCTACTGACGAGGGGTTGCAAAGACCAATTCTTCGAGGGGAAAAGAATGACATAATTACTAGATTGGAAGAACTAAAAAATTCATGGAAATCCAATGAATGCACAGTGATATCCAATGGTTGGACAAATGGGAAGGATAGGACCATTCTTAATTTCTTGGTACATTATCCTACGGGTACAATGTTCATTCAATCCATTGATGCATTAACATATGTCAAAAATGCAACATTGTTGTATGAATTGATTGATGGGTTCATTCAAGAGATTGGTTTGCAACATGTTGTGGAAATAATAATAGATAATGCAACTAATTATGTGGGTATCAACAAGCTACTAATGGAGAGGCACCCCACAGTGTTTTGCATTCCCTGTATTTCCCATTGCATCAATTTGATGCTTCAAGATGTGGGTAAAATATCTTTAATTAAGGAGGTAGTTTATTAAGCTGGGAGAATCACAAAATTCATATATAACCATACATTTGTTCATGGCCTCATGAGGAAATTCACAAGAAATAAGGAGTTATTGTGTCCTATAATTGCATTTTTGCATGGAGCTTTATTTCTCTTCAATCTATGCTCCAATGTCAGTTTGAGTTGAAGTAGATATTTTTTTGTGATGAGTGGTGTGATTATGCATTTAGCACCAAATAGGATGGGAGAGTCATTGCTAAACTCGTGTACATCAATTCTTTCTAAGAATGAGTGCAAGAAGTGTGCATGGTAGGTGCAGTTATACATTTAGCAAAAGATAGGATGGGAGAGCCATCACTAAACTAGTGTACATCAATTCCTTCAAGGAAAGAGCACAAGAAGTGTGCATAGTTAGCGAACCCCTAGTAAGGGTTCTCCTCTTCATTGACGGGGATAAGCTTGCAATAGAATACTTGGATAAGGCCAAAGAAGTTATATGATCTTATTATGTGGGCATCAATATCTCCAAACATGAAAAATACAAGATGATTTGGGATTTGATTGATAGGCAATGGATATGGATGTTCCATTAATCCATTCATGTAGCAATGCTTTTCCTCAACCTCACCTATGCATACTCATGTAACTTTCATTTCAATGGTGAGGTGATGGAAGAGATCTTGACATGTCTGTAGAGGATGGTACCCGATGTAAATGGTCACAGAACAATTCATTGTGAGAGGATATATATCGAGAAGCTAGAAAACTATGTGGCTTTATCGATGTTCTCCATGAAAATATTATTTCAATGCCACATAAGCCATTATAATTTTAATTACATGTTTTGTTTGAAAGGTGAAATGTGTTTTTCTTTATTCCATACTTTTCCACTAGTTGATGTCAGATATGCGGTGTTGAGATTTTGTGTATTTGGGGTAGCATCAGTTGTGCTCTAGCTCTCAAATTTTGTGGAGGGACTAGAGTACACTTGATCTACAAGACCCAGAAAAGGATTTGGGAAATTTCATCTGGTTTAGGAGATATAAAATTAATTAATTATTTTAATGTATTTTCTAAGTTAAAACTTAGGTAACTTAAATAATTAAAGTGAATTTAATTAAACATGTGATGAAATTGTCTTAAGTCACACGGATCAAGTTTTCTTTTAATCTTAGCCATTGATTCAAGATTTGATCATGGTCGTTGGTTTTTCAACGAGAAAAGTATAAAGGAAAGGCTTGGGGTCATTTGTAAAGAGACACAGAGGCAGAGCATTGAAGCTAAGCTGAGATTCTACGGCGGGTTTGCTAAGAATACTCAGAAGTGTTTCAGTGGCAGAGAGGAGAATTTAGGCCAAGGGGATGATCTGATCCCAAGGTCTAGAATCAGCAACAGGCAGAGATCAGCTCAGAGAGGCAGCGCAGAGAAGCAAGAGGGCAGCAACTTGTGCTACGCAGGTGGTGCGCTATCCCTCAAGGACAGCGTAAATTGCTGCGGGAAACCCTCAGGGGTTACGCAGAGACCCTAAGGGGCAGCGTAAGGACTACGTCACCCAGTCTGGGGTAACATAGCCCTTTCTGGAGCAGCGCTAAGGGTCATAGGGGCTTTGGAGGCTGACGCAGAGGCTTCATGGGCAGCGTTGGGGTTTCTAGGTCCTAATTCTGACTGAGTTCTGTAAATCCCGTTTAAGTGTGTGGATCAGACATTATTTTGGCCCTAGATCAGCGAATGAGTTGTAGATCTATTATTTCTCTGTCGAGTTTTCCATATCTGGAACCCAGGCTTCTTGTATTCAAAAAATTCTTAATAATAAAACCCTCCAGCAGCAAGAAGACCGGTTTTCTCGCATTGGGTTTTTCCGAGGACTATTTGTCCAGAAATAACTGTCACTTTGTCTCTGTGTGCATGAACTTGTTCTAGATCTAAATTGGTTGAGATTTGTTATGTTTTTTGCTTCAATTTTAACTTGAATTTTATTCAATTAATAACTTATCTAAGTAGGAGGAGCATAACCAGATTCACAGTAATAATTTCTGCATAAAGTGTAAAGATTCAGAAATTTCCACAGGATATCAGAGCAATTGCAGATCTAGGAGGTTCACTAGCAAGAATCTGAAGGTTCTAGCTGCAGGAAGTACCTGGAAAAGCAGCAGAAATGAAAATATAAAGGGACAGCGCAGTTTTCAGAGGCAGATTCAGGCAGAGGGAAGGGTGACGCAATCTAACACTGTCTCCTAGAAAGCCCACGCAACTACTGCGCAGAGGCAGCGTAGAAACAATGTTGGATCAATCTGAAGCCAACCAGTGTGATGCAGATCTAAATCTATCAGATCCAGAAAAGACTGAAGAAAAGCTGCAGAAATTCAGAGGGTGCTGGTGGGGGTAAATTTATGAAGTTTTCAGATTTTTAGCCTAAGCACAAGTGACAAAGATTGGGAGGAGATTAGCTTCTCAGAGAGTTTCTAGCCAAAGAATCTTGCAGCTTGATCAGAGGATCAAAGAGAGCCGAATCATAGTTGATTTGGCAGATTTCCAAAGAAGGAAATTAGTTGTCATAGGGAGCAGAAGGTGCTTGTTTCACTAAGGGCCTTAGATCCATTTCTCTAGCAAAGAGAAAAGGAAGTTCCGACACATTCTGAGCTGATGGCTCCTCATGGACTGTGTGATCAGGACAAGCTGGATGGCCTCTCAAACTTTTCAGTTTAGAAGGTAAGGATTCTGATAGTCCTTGAGGCATACAATCTTAGAGACAATGCAGAGCAAACTTTGGCCACACCGACAGATCCAGATCTCCTTTGGAAGCATAAGGAGGTTGTTGGGCATGCCAAGCGGTCGATTATGGACGGAATTAAGGACCATATTGTACCACACTTAGCTGAGAAGAAGACAACTAATGAGATGTGGAAGGCCTTAATCTCCCTATATGAGGGAAAATCTGTCCAAAGGAAGATGTTGTTGGAGACACAGATGAGGTCATTCATGATGGCCAAGGGAGAAGACATGGAGCATTTCCTCTTCAGACTGCAGTCGATCAGAGATCAGTTGACTGCAACTGGTGCTAAGGTGGAAGACGATCTGATGGTCAGGACTGGCCTCAATGCAGTCACGGATGAGTGGGAAACCTTTGTCCAAAGTATCTTGGGGAGAGCGGACCTCCCAAATTGGGATAGTTTGGGGCCAGTTATGTGTCAAGAAGAACTTTGCAGATTCACCAAGAAGCAGTATAACTCTGGATTGAGCAAAGTGAAGAAGGAAGATGCAGCTTTGGCATCGAAGAAGCAGCCAAAGAAGAAGAAGGATCTCTCAAAGATCAAGTGCTTCCAGTGTGGTGAAATGGGATATTTTTCCAACAATTGTCCTCAGAAGAAAAAGGACAAGGAAGCCTCTTCTTCCAAAGTTGATGTGGCAGATGATGGGTCAGAAGATGATGCAGCCATGAGTGCTCATGAACCACGGAAGTGGGGTGACATGGATATGTACAGGAAGCTACATAGAAGTAAGGCAGGATCCTTGAGTAGCTCATCTCTTGGATCACAAGCAAGCTACGGTAGCCTTAAGACAGTAGCGGGACAAGTGGAGTAGTGGGTGCATAGATCACAGATGAAACAGAGGCAGATCTGAAGACTGGGAGGAGCAGCGCAGCAGAGCATAGAAGCAGTAGCAGTGCAAAGGCTAATATGACTTCAGCAGCGTAGAGTAGAGCTGCTTACGTAGTGCAGAGCTGCAGCAACGCAGAAGGCTTCAGAGGGACAACGCAGTGCAGTAGCAACATGAGAGATTTCAGCACAAGGCGTTGATGTGACTTCAGTAGTGCAGAGGGATTCTGCTTACATAGTGCAGAGTTGTAGTTGTGCATCATCCTTCAAATGCCAGCACAGATCTGTAGCCTATGGAGCTTCAGTGATGAGGATGTAGCCCATCTGACTTGTCTGTCAAGGATTGGGCAGGAGATTCAGTTGTTTCTCTCAACAACTGAAGTTGCAGTGCAACAGTTCAATAGTGGCAGTGCTATGAGTAGCACAAATGTAGCATATTGAGAGGGAGCTGCAGTACAGAGGTTGCAGTGGCAGTGGCAGAGTCATGGGCAACAGTACAAAATGGCAACAACAGTGCAAAGTTGAGTGGCAGCAGGCCAAACATCAGCAGCACAGAACTAGTGCCCAAAATCATGTAATGCATAGTGTGATGTATTGCTAGAGCACACCCTTGATGCTAAGTAAGAGTGTTGAGATTTTGTGTATTTGGGGTAGCATCAATTGTGCTCTAGCTCCCAAATTTTGTGGAGGGGCTAGAGTACACTTGATCTACAAGACCCAGAAAAGCATTTGGGAAATCTCATCTGGTTTAGGAGATGTTAAATTAATTAATTATTTTAATGTATTTCGTAAGTTAAAACTTAGGGAACTTAAATAATTAAAGTGAATTTAATTAAACATGTGATGAAATTGTCTGAAGTCACACGGATCAAGCTTTCTTTTAATCTTAGCCATTGTTTCAAGATCTGATCATGGTTGTTGGTTTTCCAACGAGAAAAGTACAAAGGAAAGGCTTGGGGTCATTTGTAAAGAGACACAGAGGCAGAGCACTTAAGCTTAAGCTGAGATTATAGGGTGGGTTTGCTAAGAATACTCAGAAGTGTTTCAGCTGCAGAGAGTGGAATTTAGGCCAAGGGGATGATCTGATCCCAGGGTCTAGAATCAGCAAGAGGCAGAGATCACCTCAGAGAGGCAGTGCAAAGAAGCAGGAAGGCAGTGGTAGAAGGGCATCAATAGGAGGGCAGTAACTTGTGCTACGCAGATGTTGCGCAGTCCCTCAAGGACAGCGTAAATTGCTGCAAGAAACCCTCAGGGGTTACGCAGAGACCCCAAGGGGCAGCGTAAGGACTGCGTCACCCAGTCTGGGGTAACGCAGTCCTTTCTGGAGCAGTGTCGAGGGTCAGAGGGGCTTCAGAGGCTAGCGCAGAGGCTTCATGGGCAGCGCTGGGGTTTCTAGGCCCTAATTCTGGCTAAGTTCCTTAAATCTCGTATGAGGGTGTGGATCAGTCATTATTTTGGCCCTAGATCAGCCAGTGAGTTGTAGATCTATTATTTCTCTTTCGGATTTTCTAGATCTGGAACCCAAGCTTGTTGTACTTAGAAAATTCTTAATAATAAAACCCTCCAGCAGCCAAAAGACTCATTTTCCTGCATTGGGTTTTTCCGGGGACTATTTGTCCATAAATAACTGTGTCACTTTGTCTATGTGTGCATGAACTTGTTCTAGATCTGAATTAGTGGAGATCTGTTATGTGTTTTGCTTCGATTTTAACTTGAATTTTATTCAGTGAATAACTTATCTAAGTAGGACGAGCATAATCAAATTAACAGTGATAATTTCTGCATGAAGTGTAAAGATTCAGAAATTTCCACATGTGGGACTTTCTCATGGCAAGTGAGCTGCGACCTTTTCTTGTATTAGGGGGAGAGGGAGTTGATACTAGATAGCTAGCTGCTAGATTTGTCATTGTAGATGAGTCATGACTCATGATGATGAGATACATTTATTTATTTGATGTTTTTTTATTGATTATTCACTTTTGGGTCCTTGATTGGACAGATATCAGAGTTTTGGATTCAGTATGGACTTTGATGTTTCATTATTTATTTTTCATGTGGCATCCGCTACATTAAATATATTGGTGTTTTTTTTCCATATTAACATGCCAATGTGTTTATATGATGTTGTCATTGGTTTATATGTTTAAAAATTTGAAAAACATGAATTTATTTTGTATTTTTTAATGCTTGTTGCAGCTTTGCTTATTTTTTTCCCTGATGTTGCCAAGAAGTTGTATTCCAAACCCTTGCTGATTTTTTGCCAATGCAATTTTTTTGACAATTATTAGGGTGACCAGGGTGTTATGAAAGATGCAAATACCACAAGCAGCAACGGCAACACAACGAGTTTCCTCCTTAAATGTGAACTGAAAAAACCCTTCTGTCAAGTTAGTTGGTTGTACAGAGCTTAACCCAAGTACTGGACTTGAATGGTATCGTTCCAAAAAACTATCTAGGCAATGTGTGCAGGTTGAGATTAACACATATACCAACTGTCAACATATTCATCCAAAGAATAGGGATTGATTGAGAGGAATTCCACTACCTCGTGGATAATTTTAGGGATGAATTTCCTCGATGTCTTTGGTGGAACCATGATTATCGTCCACCTCCTCTTTGGATATCTAGAGCTCTGGAATAATAGTACTAGTGAACTCAACATTGGGTCGAGGGATTGTCATATTAAACCCTCCTCGTGCCTTATGGAAGGGAGGAAAGGCTGCCTTGAGCCACATCACTACAAGGCTGTCAGGGAAGTGAGCTAAGGCAATAACGATGGGAATTAAGGAAACCAGTGCAAGGTCATCAATGCTCTGAGCTTCATGTATGCAGAACTCTGGCAGAGCTCCCCCTTTATCTATTTCTCAGCTACAGTACATTTCAACTACAATATTCTTTGAAAGTTTTTTTTTGCTTAATTTGTGAGCAAAATGAACATTGGCTTTCAATAATAAATATGTACTATTGAGTAAATCAGAGGCGCACAACCTTTCAAGGAGGAATTTTCCGATCTTCATTTTTTCCTCTTATGTGCTTATATTATGTTTGCTTTGCAGATACACAGTATTTTGAATTTCATCATGCAATCTATTATCTATATAATGGTGAAAATGAAGCAAAAAGAAGCCATACAGTAAGCAAAAGAAACATAAAACACAATCACCAAGCTTTCTGTATTGCCACCTTTCAATCGCTTGGCTTACTACTTTTTTTCTGATTCTCTTTCACAGAGGTTTGTTAGTAATTGTCAGTTTAAGAAAAATATTACTCTTAGTTTGAACATCACTCTATGTATCTCGAGGATGAACCAAGTGCCCAAGTCCACAACAGGGCTTCACTGATTCATCTTGTTATTTCGATTTTACACGGATGCACCATCTTACATATGTTATCCTTAATTTATTAGGGGTTAGGTGCATAATGTGATGGATTTAACATAGATAATAGCATAGATTCACAAGTTATAACATGTTTTCTGTATCTTTAGTGTGTTGGTGCTAAAATTAATATTTTCCACAACACTTATTTGGTCTTTCAGTGCTCTTATAGCCTGCGGGGAAGAGATGTCCATGTCACATGGAACGCAAACTAACTAAAATAAAATAAAAAAGAAAAGATGATGTCTAAGTTTATACCTGGGTTTTTTAAGATGTAAAACCTAAGTTTGCACCAAGTTTGCAGCTAGTACTTAATAAATCCAAGGTTGAGATGGATCTATGTTAGCTCTAAAATTTGAAACTTCTCAAATGTACTTATCTTATGTTTTGCTGAGTAATCAGCATATTTATTTTTAAAAGATAGTTTCTTTATTTTTATGACGTTTGGGTAGCAGGACCTATTC
Organism: Pinus albicaulis; assembly: GCA_034641835.2. NCBI lineage: Eukaryota > Viridiplantae > Streptophyta > Pinopsida > Pinales > Pinaceae > Pinus > Pinus albicaulis. The sequence continues at coordinate 1,092,617,043 of CM076582.1, forward strand.
GACTGCTAGGCATTGGCTGCTTTTTGCAGATTGGAGAGTGTGTTGGAGTGTGGTGGAGGCCCAATTTTGAGACAGTGATGTATCCATATTGTCCACCGCATATCAATAAACCAAAGGTACAAAGAGGATTGTTAATCAGCTCGATTGTAACCTAAATATGGAACTTTCTGCTGAATATTACATCTTTTCTTGCAGGAATGCAAGAAGATATTTGTTGTTCATTTATCTGAAAACCAATGCTTTGAAATACCCAAGAACTTGAAAATTCTTGCTGTTCCATTGTTTGAACTCTTTGATAATGTTGAGGTAAATTTGCAAAGATGCAAAACCTTTTAAAATTGCACTTTATTTGGATTTTGCTCTGTTCATTGTTTTGTATCTTCAATCGATATGCTTGCTCACATAGTGCACATCAATGATTTTCTAATGGTGCAAACTTGAATGCAGAAATATCGTCCAGAAATCTCGAGTATTCCACAGCAGCTCTCCAGGTTTTCTTTTGATCTAGTGTAAAAATGAGTTGTTTCATTTGAACAATCAAAAAGTGTCTTAACAGAAAAGACTGTAGAAAGTATAACAGAAAGCTTCAAAAAGAATTGTGCTGTATAAAGCATGATGATATCATGCAAGTGTGCGAGTGGAGAGTCAATGTTTCTCTGTGGAAAAATTTATATGGAGACAAGTATCACATTGATAAAAGGGAAAAACTGGCCCACGGAGGCCTTATTATGTTGGCACTAGTATATTTGTGCAGTGATGTTGCCATGCTTTGTGCATAATAAAATGTGTAATTTGCATTCAGCTGTAATTTTGTTTTTGAAAATAATGAGTTGTGCTCAATACCTTGAGAACCGCACTAGTATATTTGTGCAGTGATGTTGCCATGCTTTGTGCATAATAAAATGTGTAATTTGCATTCAACTGTAATTTTGTTTTTGAAAATGAGTTGTGCTCAATTCCCTGAGAACCATAGTAAGCAAACTAAATTCTTCATGTATCTTATTAGCTTCTCAAGTAGAACATTTTAACATTACCTATTTTGCAGTAACAGCATGAATTGTAGGAACCTGCCTGTCAGCAATCACATCCATGGAATTGGAATATTTGTCCTTTGAATGAGACAGAAGGTGACAACGTTTTCTTTAAAACATTGCATGAGATCGCAATTACAATGCACAATATGTTGCAGAACCATGTAAAATGTAAAGATGGGAAATAGTTGAGGTTAGCAACATGAAAATGGCTCTCTTAATAAAATTGGAAGAGACTGCAAATCATATAAAATTTGTTTTTACAAGAGGTGTTCGTTGATATTTAGAACCACCTTGTGGAAACAGCCTTCACATGACCATTTTCAAGATACGTAAATTATTTGGTTCCAAAATACTCTTTTACAAAACACATTGAGATGTTTTTACTTCTCTGATTTTGTTGAAGATGTTTCTATCATTCTAGAAAATATACATGAGAAAAATAGTTTGATATCAGTGGCTGATAAAACACTATATCTTGATTATATGGTCGTCTTCAGGAAGTCTAGTGATTTTATGTGTTAGTGACACATAGCACGTCAATTGGGTGTAGTTCATTTGGTAGAGAGGAGAAGTTGTTATTCTCCCCATGCAGTTTAAATCCAACTTATAACATATTCACTCCTTGTGAGTCAATTGTTAATTGGGGCTTCCTCATTCTCACCTACATGCTGAAAGCTTGGCAACATGGAAAAAAATAGTGACACAAAACACACATTTCCACAAAGCCAGATTGACCAGGTATTCAAATTTTCCCCCAACATCGCAAAGGAGAATATCATCTAAATCAAAGTTCTTAAAACAAGGTAAAGAACAACTTTGATAAATTGTGTTGCTAATCCTTTTTGCAAGAAACTGTGTAGAAGATTATGAAACATCCAATGCCTCGAGTGGACTGTTACACCTCTTTCAGCAGAGGTACTCTAGAACTATTGAGCACACCATTTATAAGCCTAAATGTGTGCGATTAATAAGTTAATAACCCTATAAGGCCATGTGGGTGTTGTGTTTTGTAAAAGTGTCTCCTAGATCCCAATGGTGGACAGTTATGGCCGGTTTTTTAGCTTCATCTTCATGGTGCTTGGTTTTATGGCACTGTGGCATCCCCCTGGTGCATGGTAACCCATGCTTTGATGGACATCTTTTATGTCTTTGGGTGGTATGTGGGAATCATGGAGGTGGACCTACTAGGACTCATGATATATGGGAGCACTTGTTCTTTAGCCCAGTAACCCATTTTCCCTTTATTCCAGCGCACCTCTAGACTCATGATTTATGGGAGCACTTGCTGTTCTTTAGCCTCGTAAAGGTGATTACCTATTTTGTACTTTTCCCCTCATTTTCCCTTTATTCCAACACACCTCTTTGTTCCCCACATGGACCATCTCCTTGAATATGCACATCTCTTTGCCATGGCCATCATTCTTCTTGGCAGCTTCAGTTCACAATGCATTTTCTCTCCCCAAGACAAAAAAAGGGTCCGTTGCAACCTCCAAGTCGAGAGAAAGCAGTTGCAATTCAAAGCACTCCTAACACCCTCCTAAAAGTGCCTTTTTCAGGTTTAGGGTATACCTTCTGGAGGGGCCAGCTTCATCTTTGTGGTCGCTGTGAGGTCAGGTAAGGTTGACCTGGCACGTGTGAAGAGCAACATAGAGGTCAAGGCAAGTGAGGAACACTTCATGGATCAAAAAAGACTCGTTTTAAGTCAAAGATCACACAAAAAGCAAGCAATGGACCAAAAGCAAGAGTGGCGTCCATATTTTTCTAGCCGTTGGAGATTGTGCAAGTCAAGTTTGAGGAATGTTAGAGGCAATTAAGGTCATTGAGGTCTCCAAGCCATTCCAAGGTTAAACGAAGTCAAGATCAAGCAAAAGGAGCCTAAAAACATTATTTAGAATATCATTTCTCCGTCAAAGAAGAAAGTTGTCCACTCCATGCTAGCCATTGGGAGAGCTCAAGCCACTTTTCAAGCAATGTTTAACATCCAAATCAAGTCCTTGATTTGGACCTCCTGTGTACTCAAAAAAACATGTAGCATATTCAAGTCAAATAATCATGAAACATTGGATTTATAGGCTAATTCGTTCCTCCTTTTCTCAACACTGAACCTCCCGATGGGATGCCTTGCTTTTGATGAGGGTTTTAAGCAATGTAATGTGATTTTTTTTCAAATTGACCTAGTATCCAAGCATATTGTGGATGACAAGTCACCTAATTTTGAGGAGCTAGACGAGGATAGAATTTAAGAGCCACATCTATAAATATAAGTCTCTCCCTCAGTAAATCATTGTGAATTGTTGAGATCATTCATTAAAATGTGAATTATTTTCATGAAAGGTTTGGTGTTCATCTTGGAGTTTCTCTTTCTTGGTTGATTTGAAATAATTTTTAAGGAAATTTGTGGATAACTAATGTAATGTCCCTTTTATTGTCAAATGGAGTTACAATAAATGGGGTTATCTTGGGTGGTTGGGAGGAAGGAATGGAATCCTCCCCACCTAGTTGAATTCCCGTAAGTGACATGACAAACGTTTACAAAATATGTATATTCCTAATATGGAATATATAGTGTTGCATCATTGAAAAAAAATCTAATGTAGTGTCCCTTTTAGGTAATTTTCAATGGATTTTGGAACATTGTATTGTCCCTTTTAGATATGTGCCAAAAAAATCACTAAATTCTCGCTTAGACTTTCAAACATTTAAATGAAATCAAGAGAAACATTTTTCCATGGGGACAATTCGTCAAAGATGTTTAGTAAATCCTAGTACAACAAAATGCACAATGAAAATCCAAATGAGTAGAATATAATAACTCACCCAACTCTTTATTTCTATTAGTTACGGAATTACATGTCCATGCTTTAGATTTAGAACCTGTAAATACTTTTGCAAAATGGCACACTTGGCTGAATAATAATCTCTAACATTGAGCATTAATGAGAAACTTAGGTGGTTCCTTCTTTTAATGATATGAATCACAATAGAGTGGCTCCTTATTTTAATTATATGAGGCACAATCGAGAGATATGAAGTGATCCTTCCTCGTTGACTAGTTAGGGTGTATCATCGCAACACCGAAACCAATCAGACTGAACCAGCTAAGGTGGATTTCGCACCATTGAAACTACCCTCCACACATTGGGTTTTCACCCTTCCCTCAAGCTCCAAGATCTCTAAAATCAATATCAATTCCACATCCCAAGAGCGAGCTCCCATCCTCTTTTTAATGATGAGATGTCAAAATTCCATTGGCAAATGCCATGCGCCATTTGAATACCATGGGCGCCTTTTTCTACTTTTTACCAAAATGACTTTATAAAGTTTTATTTAATTAATCAATGTCACTTATTAATCTCTTTTAATTTAATTACTTAATATCACCTTAGAAATGAAATCAAATAATTAAATTACTAGACTCTCTTTGCTTATCCCCTAAGTAATCTGACGATGGCTCCATTCATCAATCTGCCTCCTTTGGAAGGGACGTTACAATCCTTTTGTCCTAAGATTGTGTGTCCTCAAGCAATCCAAACCTATATTCCCTAGTCCCAAATGAGCCTAAGGAACCCCTATTGTATATAATCTAGAATCTGTATGTCAATTCCAATTCCTGGAAAGGATACTATAGATCTCGATAACTCCTGCCAACTCTGACCCTTGGTGAAGCAATCGATCTAACCTGGAAGTCCCTTGATCCCAAATCTAGTATCCTCATGTGACTTGAAAATGCTAGCATATCTGAGCCAATTACCCAAGGAAGTTATAGTTGATGCCACATTCACCAATGACAGAGTGTCATCATCATACCATGCCCAAAGTTGTTTAATGTTAACTATCATGAATAGCTCACATTCCCCAATGACAAAGCATCATCATCATACCATTCCCATAGTTATGTAATGTCATCTATCTTGAATAGCTCACATTCCCCGATGACAAGGCATCATCATCATACCATTCCCATAGTTGTATAATGTCATCTATCTTGAATAACCCCTACCATGGATCACCGAGAGTCATGTTGTCCTAATCATTGATGATGTACCAAGGAAACTTATGGAGCTTGAGTTCTTCCCTACAAAACAACCATGTCACTCGCGCTGCTCTGTATTTTGATGGAACTGTAAAGGAATGTGCTAGCTTAGTCAATCGATTAACTAGCATGTAATTATAATCATTGCCCTGCACCACTGATATACTTGTTATCAAATCCCTAGTTGTACTCCCTCGAAGTTTCTGTTGTTCTAATATAATACAATTGCAAACTAGAAATATGTTATCAGGAACTTGAGCTCTGATTCTCCTTCCTCTATTGCATTCACCTTCCACGCTAGCAATTGCATGTAGAAGCTTTGACTCCTAGGCAAACTTGTTCTTGGAATATTTGATCACCAAGTGGGATATCCAATCAACAAGAATCCCCATAAGAGTGTATGTTTCTAGTCCCCCGGGAAGAGCCTCTACCACAATTCCTTCTTCTTCATCCTAGTTGTGCTCCCCAGCTCAATCAAGCTCTTCAATATGATGGAACGATCCACCTAGATCCTATTTCCAAATAGGGAATCTATCATCCCCAATACTTGAAAGCTCTTGTTTCGTTATAATCCTAGCTAGTAGTGCCTTCCCATAGATTCCCCACCATGTAGGGTACCAACTCATAATCTCCCTCAAGTCTCACTTCTATGGCTTCTATCATAAGAGATGCCAATTATAACCATAACATTTATGGAGTCTCTGACCTCCCATAGAATCTCTCTCCCACTAGTCATCAACAATCCCTGAAAAAGACTACCAGGCAGATGTTGCGCTACTTTGATTATAAATGGAATATCAATATCCCAAAGCTCTATCTCCTAATCTTGTATTCCAATATGCTTGCCATCATGTAGTGTCAACTTGCACAATTGGGTTCTTGCTTCCTTATACCAGCCATCCATTCCACTCTTATGTGTCATCCCTTTATCTATGTGAGGGCTGCGAAATTGCTCATATGCACATATGGTGCTACAAGCCCTATCTATGTATTGATGAAGAGGGTTTCTCCATAACTCAAAAGTTGAGTTTTGTTGTTGCCTTCTTAACAACTCTAATTGTCCCTCAACCTTGGTAAGGTTAGTAGTTGTCCTTGCATTTTTAGCTCCTAGTCTTGTTGTGATATTGTGTCTTTAAGTATCTTGGTCTTCTCCTTCGTTACAATAAATCCTTCTGTAATGTATTCAACTTTTTTCTTTGTCTCCTCAGTTGTAAAGTTGGGAACCTTCTTCTCAAGACTGGGGTACTTCTCTGCTCTGGTTGTCTCTTCTAATTTTGAGTGTGCCCTTTCAGGAGCTATTGCAAACGCCTCATGGGTTGTTTCAATTTATGGCATATAGGGAATGTATTCCTTAGGTGACATCCATTTCTTGCAATGGATGGTCTTCAACTACTGCCCTATCATCTTTAGATCTGCAATTTCTTTGGAACTTTGTTGTTTTTGATAATTCCCATGCTCTGACCTGATCTCTTACGTTTGTGAAGTTTTTGTTATAGCCTTCAAATTCCTTTGTCAAGTTCTTGTTATAGTCTTCAAAGATCTCCAAGAATTATGGTAAGCGCTTCTGCAAAGACTCCATCTTCTAAAGGAACCAACCTACAAGCTAATGAAATTGATGTTAAGAGAAATCTGAATTTTATCTTCCACTAATAAACCCCATTAGGTTGGCATTGAGATGTCCCCTTACACCATAGTGGCTAATTTTATTGGAATATGCTAATGATAAGGCTAAAGTTTTCCCGGGAGGAGATTTGGCTTTCATGAATTTGTCCCTTTGTTGTGCTTCTACACTCCAAGGAAATGACTTGGTCCTTTGCCACTTGATTGAATCTCTTCCCATAAGTCTACTACAAAAACACTTGATTGCCCAACCCTTCATTGAGATGACTTAGAAACTTAATCAACAATCCCATTGCTTCAAGAAACTGCAATTAAATTTTGGACTCCCCTTAATTCAACAGTTGCTAGAGTACTTTGATTTTTGGTTCAACCCCCTAAAATTCAATTGTTGCTATAGGATACTTGATTAATTTCCAATCCATGGGAATGGTTCGGCCTCTATCGAACAACTACAATAGGAACTCGTGGGTGGTCAATGGACTCAGCCTCCCAAGATATTGCTTCAAACCCTTGAAATCATTGTGTCCCCCATAAACTCCAGACCTATATTAACTCTCCCTACCACAAGAGAGATTCAACCTGCTTCAAGGATTGGATATGCCACCGCTAATATTTTTCATGCATAAGGACAAAAAAATCAATTCTTATCTTTCACAATTAGCATGGATGCACAAGGTTTCTTGACCTTCACAAGAGATGCCACCCAATATCAAACCAGTTCGTTGGTAGACAACATGGTCTCATGGAGAGTCTCAGTCTTCACAAAGCTATCACTTTGACTTCAATGGAATTTTGGCCAAGTTATGGATTTAGCCTAAATCAAGTCTTCCTTAGATTACCTACAAAGTTCAACCTCCTCACCAGGTGAATCATACTTGTAACATAATTGACCTTGGGTATTAAATCGACTCTTAGCCTCTAAGCAACTTGGACTTCTTCTTTTTCCAGGGAAAAAATCGTAATTTTCATTCATGAAAGAAAAAATCGTAATTGTATCAGCAGCATAGGCATCTATGCAATTTCGAAGTTCACTTACAGTCATATAGTTCAGATGATCAAAAATAACATTTAGAAACAATATTGTCCATGTAAAAATAAATATCTACATAATAACATGTGAAACATATAACAAATAGTAAAGCAGCCAAAGAACCGACAGCCTGTTCAAATTGCCCCATATCCATCTGCATCCTCTATGAAGGGCCTGTGGAAGTACTGATACTCATCATGTCCATCATGTTCGGTAATGAACCATTGGCCCCATACTAACTGCGAGGCTTCTTTGGAAATTTGATCAACCATTTGGTTCCTTTCCCTGTAAATATAAGCAACAGTAATGGAATCAAAAAAAGATTTAAGAGTCATAATCTCGTCCAACAGTCCTCTAAGAGTATGAACATGACATCGGGCTTCATTGTTGAACCAATATATAACAATCTTGGAATCCTCAAATCTTTGAATCTTGTTGCAACTCTTCTCTCGGGGAAAAGTAAAGAGGAGTCTGAGGCTGTTGAGTTCAGCGTAATTGTTTGTACCCGAACCCAATCCCATTTTTATCTTAAAGTAGTGCGATTTCGACAGGAAGAGAGTGGCCCCCCCTTCGCATCCCGCAATGTTTGAAGCCCCATCAAAATAGGCCCAAGGGAAGGAATTATCAATAGTCTCTTAACCTCTAAGCAACTTGGACTTCTTTTTTTTCTAGGGAAAAATTCATAATTTTCATTCATGAAAGAAAATTACATGTTGTATCAGCGACATAAGCATCTATGCAATTTCAAAGTTCACTTACTGTCATATGGTTCAGATGATAACAGTACTGTGCATGTAAAAATAAATATCTACATAATAACATGTGAAACATAAAATAGATAGTAAACTGGCCAAAAAACCGACAGCTAGTACAAATTGCCCCATATCCATCTGCATCCTCTATGAAGGGCTTGTGGAAGCACTGATACTCATTATGTCCGTCCTGTTCGATAATGAACCATTGGCCCCATACTAACTGCGAGGCTTCTTTGAAATTTGATCAACCATTTGGTTCCTTTCCCTGTAAATATGAGCAACAGTAATGGAATCAAAAAAGATTTAAGAGTCATAACCTTGTCTAGCAGTCCTCTAAGAGTATGAGCATGACATCGGGCTTCACTGTTGAACTAGTTTATAACAATCTTGGAATCCGCAAATATCTGAATCATGTTGCAACTCTTCTCTCGGGCAAAAGTAAGGAGGAGTATGAGGTTGTTGAGTTCAGCATAGTTGTTTGTACCCGGACCCAATCCCATTTTGATCTTAAAGTATTGCGATTCTGATAGGAAGAGAGTGGCCCCCCCTTCGCATCCTGCGATGTTTGAAGCCCCATCAAAATAGGCCCAAGGGAAGGATTTGTTAATAGTCTCAAGGATGAGCACTCTGCCTTGAGCATCGAGGTCGTCGGTAGGAATTGAGAGGAACAACGTCGTAATTGAGTTACAAATGTGAGGCCAGTCAATCACAGAGTTTTGAAAGATGCACTGGTTACAAATCAACCAGATGCCCCAAGATATCAAAAAGGGAAGATTTCTATCTTTTATGCAGATAGTCGATTGCCACCAGTTCTTCCAAGCTTCAGTGACAGTGTTGCCATGCCAATTGTAAGTGATGCCCAGGGCAGTAGTGGGGAGTTTCCAGATCATTTTGGTGGATGGGCAGGTGAGGAAGAGATGGTCTGTATCATCAGGCTGTAATTTGCAAAGGCAACATCTAGAGGGACCATGAATGGAATGCTTGGTGAGATTGTCATATGTAGGCGCACAATTGGCGAGTATGCACCACATGAATAATTTAGCCTTTGGGGGCACCTTCAGCTTCCAAAGGTGCGCCACCACCATTGTATGTCCTGGGGTTCAAGCTCCGCAATGAGAGACGCATACCCCTCCTTTGGTGAGTAAATGCCCATGGGCGATAATGCCCATAACAGTTCATCCTCCCTCTCAGTGATTCTGATATTGGTGGCACGAAGTGCCCTGAGATAACTATTCCACTCTGGTTTCCAGATGTCCGAGATTTCGAGATCCTCAAACGATTTGCAAGCCTGAGTGATCTAAGCGGTATTTTCCATGTCTGCAATTTGTGATATCGTGTGTATCCCCAAATCCATCAAGAGTTGTCTTATGGCCAAGGGCAGTTGATACGCCTGTCCACATCTTGACCATGCATCCACACCAACCTTAATTTTTTCCCCTGATCTAATACTCCAAGCAAGGCCTCTCTTGATGATATGTATGGATTTGGTGATGGCACGCCATATCATGAAGGATCCAGGTTTGAATGTGATGGGGCCTCTGATCCAATCGAGGGTTGTCCGAGGAGCTATATATTTGTAAAAAGTGACCTCTTTCCAAAGGTTGCTAGCTCTAATCAAATACCACCCCATCTTAGCTGCCAGTGCTGTGGCAAAGAGATTTAGGTCTTTTAGCCCCCATCCACCCCAGCTTTTGGGCTTAGCGATCCTCTTCCAACCAGCCCAAGTGAAAGTCTTGCCTTCCAGCTTCCCTCTCCAAAGGAATCTTCTGCAAATTTGTTGTATTTTGACAGTCACTCCTTTGGGAATCCATGCCAATTCCATCGAGTAGAAAGGAATTGCCTCCAACACCGATTTTATAAGCACTAATCGCCCTGCTCTAGAGAGCCATCTCTGCTGCCATATGTTCACCCTCCTCTCTACTTTTGTGATTAACCAATTCCAGTCAGTAATTAGGTAGTCATTTGGTTTGAGGTAGAAACCCAGTTATTTGATGTCATCCTCTATCTCCCTGCGACCAAATTGAAAATGGACTAGGGCATGTCTGCTTTCCTGCAAGCAGCATTTCACCATTATGATAGTAGACCTATTGTGGTTAGGGTTCATACCCATAGCCTTACAGAAAACATCCAGAATCTTCCTGAAGTTGTGGGTGTCTTGGATGGATCCATCGATAAAAATAAGTACATCATCAACAAATAAAAGATGGGTCAAATGAATAAATTTGGATAATTTGACACCTTTTATAGTCCCCTCGGCCTTGGCCGTTGCCAAAATCTTGGTCAATCCTTCCATGATTAGTAAGAATAGAAGCGAAGATAATGGACATCCTTGACGAAGCCCTCTACCTACATGAAAAAATTCAGATGTTGCACCATTGATAAGAATGCTGAAGGATGCACTGGTGATACATCCCATGATCCAGTTGATGAATGAGTGAGGGAAACCAGTATGGAGGAGGATGAGTTGTATGAAGGTCCAGCATGTGCAATCAAAAGCCTTGGCAAGGTCAATCTTGAGGATGGTGCATTTTAGACTTTTGAGTTTGATAGAGTGCAGGGCTTCCTGAGTCGTACCAATAGCTTCATGAATTTGTCTATGGTGGAGGAAAGAAAATTGTTCATTGGATATGTGCTGAGATAATATGGACTTGATACGATTGGCAATGATTTTGGATATGATCTTGTAGATACGGTTGCAAAGGGATATGGGTCTGTAGTCATTAGATGTTAAGGGTTTGTCAATCTTAGGTATGAGGGTTATGAAAGTAGCATTGAATCCATCATATCTACGGCCAGTCGCCCTGCTCTCTTCAATGACTTGTAGGAGGTCCCTTCCAATAACTTCAAAGAAGGTGAGGTAGAATTCAATAGGCCAGCCATCCCGGCCAGGGCTCTTGTCCTTCTTAAACCATTTTAAGACTGCTTCAACTTCCCCTAAAGTAACATGCACATTTAGGTTTTCAATAACGTCTTCCTCCACATATCTCTGCATGGTCCTGGCAATCTGAAGTACTTCTGATATGTTGGCTACTCTGGGGTCACTGTAGAGATGAGATAAATGTCTTATACCCATATCAACAAGTTGTACATGATTATTGGCCACCCTACCAGCCTGGTCCTTTAGTTCCCAGATAATGTTGATACTCCTCCTGCCTTTTGCACATTGCTAGAAGAATTTTGTGTTGTCATCTCCCTCTTTGAGCCAGATGGCCCTGCTTTTGAGTCTCCAGGTTTCCTCCTGTTGCCTTAACAATTTAGCTTTCTCCAATTCCAATTGGATTAGATGGTTCTTGGCCTTAGTGGATTGAAAACCAAGGTAGTCTGTTCCCATCAGCACTTCTAACTCACTCTCAATCTTTTTCAATGCTGCTTCATCATGTATTTTCTTCTCTCTGGCCCATTTTATTGTTTGGTATTTTCATCTGGTCATGTTGTTGGAGAAAACATGGGTCGGCTTGGAGTCTGGCAGTTGATCACAATGGGTCCAGAAGCTTTTGACAAGGAGGTGAAATGTAGGATCCTCCACCCAACAAGAATTAAATTTAAAGGGGGAGTGTGGTTTGAAGTTCTCCCCAAGTATTTCAAAATATATGGGGGAGTGATCAGAGGATCCTCCCGAGCCAACCCATTGTCTAGCCTTATCAATTCTTTTAGCTAGCATGGTCTTGATGAGAAATCGGTCTAGTCTCCACGCAAGGGCTGCCTCCCTAGTCCTTCTATTGCGCCAAGTAGGGAATTTTTTGGGCATGGCCAGATCCAACATTTCAGCTTCATCGATCAATTGTTCAAATAATTTCGACAATGGGTTCGGTAATGCATTTGGCCCCCATGATTCTACTAGGCCAATGGAAAAATTTAAATCTCCACCGATGATTATATGATCCTCCTTCATGATTTCTGACGCCATCAAATTATCCCAATAGGCCTCTCTATTGTGACAAGGGTCGTAGACATTTATCAAATGGATGGGCATATCAAGCCCAATAACTGAAATGTTAGCAGCAAGTATCTTGTCTCTGCCCCACCAGCATCCAACTTGGATTGTACGATCACTAAATCCCAGTGCATAACCTCTAGATTGCCCTCTCACATCCAGTGTCTAGAATCTCCAGTCCAGGAGCAGGGAGGTGAATATTTTGTGAATATAATCTCCATCCCCCAATGTTTCCTGTAGTAATATAGCATCCACTTTCTCAAGATCCAACAGCCTTCTAAGTGCCAGTTTTTTGTCAGGATTGGCTAAACCCCTGCAGTTAAAGGAGAGGCAAATCATGGATCACCCATGTCAGGGGTGTCCTTTGCTCTAAGATCCTTGTCAATAGAAGATTGCTTCCCTGATGCTACCTCCATACCAGCTCGAAGTATTGCTTTTGAGAGTGAGGATGGTCTACCCCTGGCTGCTTTAGATTGAAAACCTATGGGATTGTTACCTAGACCCTATGCAGGGGGATCAAAGGCCTTAGCCGAGGATATAAGGTTGTAACGGTGGCCATAATTGTTGCCCGAGAGTTCAATGAGGCACTGGGAGCTAGAGTCTCCCACTTGGGTAAGAGGGTCCGACCGGGGAGTGGAAGGGGGGGCGGTTGCAACAGGGCAGACAATGGGATCCAGATTGCATCTAATTAAATCAACCCTAGAAGTAGCTTGTGATAAAACTGGAGATACAACACAATTAAATTCATAATTAAAGGTGTGAGGAGAAGTGAGAGGAGTACCCAGTATCGCTCCGGCCTCCGCTTCTTGAGGATGAGAGCCGTAGGCCTGAGGAGCTAGTGGCACTTGATTGGGTGGCATCTTCCTGGGCGGATGCAACGAACCAAGCTCCGACGAGGGCCTCTCTTGAGCAGTGACTAGTTCACAAAAGCCGACAGTTTGGGTCCCCGCATGCACCAAAAGTTTTGCTAGTTTAGTGTTGACCGCGCTGATTAACGAAAATTCCTTATATTTGTTGTTTCAGTGTTGACTGCGCTGATTAACGAGAATTCCTTATATAGATGCCTCACTTTATGGCAACGACGGCACAGGAAGGGTACCCCCTCATAATCTAGAATTTGGCACCCTGAGATATCTATGAACTGCAGATTATGGCTCTCCACCAAGCCTTCACAAGTATCCAAATGAACAAGTATCCGTGTCACTGAGATATTTTTAGTGTCTAGATAGGACCTATCATGGTCCAGGTAAATTCCCAAGTCTTCTCCAATGTATCGAAGTGCTTCCTCTGTCCAGAATTGAAGTGGGAGTCCCAGCAACCACACCCATATTGGTCCTAACCCTATCTTTTCCTTATCTCGATCGAACAGAGGGGTCCATCTCTTGAGCAGGACTGGGGTCATTTCGATATGCCAGTATTTGGTGAGCACCCAATTTGCCAATCTTAGGGTGGGGGAAAATGAGAGCAAACCACCCTTTGTTCATTGTGAGCACCCCAGGGAGTTGCTCCAAGATATTTCCCCATTTTTCAGTGGTCCAAATCTTGAGCCTGGTAGTAGTGTAATTCCTCCCTTAAACACGTCCAACCAGTACCGTTTGTGAGGTTTCTTCCAACTTGCCCATTCCAATTCCTTCACCGAAGACCAAGTTCCTCATCTGTTCTCGACTCTTTGTGCACATGTGCTTCTTCTTTCCTGCCTTGTGGGTATTCCTGTCGCTAATATGGCCCTCACCTTCCAGTATCGCATCGTTTGAGTCAGATGTTCTGATGTCCTCCTTCGATGGTACCACCTGTGTAATGCCTTCGAAGAAGCCAGACGCAGCCACAAGCCAAGGGTTTCTTAGATTGTCCGCTAGTATGTTGTCGTCCTCCACATGGTTGATACCTAAGTGCTCAAATCCAAAGGACCCATCTACGGTACTGACATTCGCCCCCAATCCTTTTGTGATCAGACCCAGCACATTCGGAGTTGCTTGAGCCTATTGTTCCCATAACCTGAGTACTGATGGCGAGGGTATGGAGAATGATGATGAACCCAATGTCATCGGGAAGGGTTCAGAATAATCTGCAATAGTTTCTTGATAGGGTTCCTTAGAAGCATGGTGAGCTTGTGATGACTCACCAAGTTCCAAGCCCACCTGTTCCTTCACTGCTAGGTCAAACCCCTGAGACATCCCACCTGTCTGCTCATATGTGAAACCCGTCCATATCTGCGACGGTTCTAGGTTGTCAGAAGAGTATTCCAGCTCCACCTCCTCCATACCACCATTCCTAGAAGTTCTCCTCCATTTATGAGAGTTCCCTAAGCTTGTTGTGAAAACCCTTGTCTGTTCCTAGGAATTAGCACAGATTCTATGATCATCAGTCGTAACAGCTGGGGTCCAAGGTGATGCGAAGGGTCAAATTATTACTCAATTGTCGGGTTGTTGGGGCCACTGAAAAACGCCAAGGGCGCGCACCTGCCAACCTCCAATCGAGAAATTTGTGACCGTTAGCACCTTGAACCACTTGTAAACCCCGAGTTATGAGCTTTACCCTAATTTTGGTGAAATAAAATGCCTTCAAGTCGCCTATCCGCAAACTTGGTCCCAAGTCACTGTTTAAGTATATGGCATCCTACTGCCAAGGGTCGTTCAGAGCTCCGCCAATTGCAGATCTCACACCGATGGGAACCGCCAATGTTTAGGGTTGAACCAGCTAAGGTTTTCGCTGCCATCGCTCCATTGATCCTAAGGGTTTCAAGCAACTTGGCCTTCATAAAAGAAAACATTAACATTAAATTTGACTGCCGCAAGACAATAAACGCAACCATCAATTTAATTGCTACAATGTTGGGTGTATGTTATATTCTTCCACGACTAGCCTCGCGCAAAGCGAGGGGTAAGAGGGGGGGCAGAATCCCCCCCTTCGTTGCGCCAAGTGTCGTAGGGGGGTCACAGGGAGGCACAACCCCCCCATTAGAGGGTTTGTAGGGGAGCGGTAGTCCCCCTACATGGGTTCCGGGGTAGTGCCCTTGGATTTTTTTTTTTTTTTTTGACCCTATATTAAGTGGCCAGACCTACCTATGGTTTTTTGCATGGGTTTTTCACATGGTTTTGGACATGATGGTTTTTTGTCCATGGTATTTTGTAGATCCGGTCAAAGGAAACTATGGTTATGTTGTAATCCAAGGTTAATGGATTAGGGTTTATGAATGCTTCGGCATGTATATATATGTATTGTAACATTGAAAAGAATATAATGAAAAATCAATCTGGTAGTCCCGGTTTTGAGATCTAGGGGAAATTTTTTGTGTATATGTGTTTTATGTTTATGTTCTCGCCATTGTTTATTTTCTGTTTTTAAGAACTCGTTTGCAAGTAATTTTTGTACAGGGTTAAAACCTACAAGGTAACCCTTAAATGTGCTAGTTAATGGATTCAGCCTCCCACGTAACCCTCTTAAGAGACAAAAAAAAAATCAGCCCTCAACCCCCTTGAATAAGCTTGGTTACACAAGGATTTGGCCTGCCAAAGAGGTACTACGCTAGATAAATTACAATTTGTGGATAGAATAACTCAACCACACAAAATTTCTCGGCTACCTTGCTTCCATGGAATCTCAGCCCAGGGTATAAATTCATCCTCAATTGGTTCTTCACACTTGACAATTCGGTTTTTAGTGTACAACACTCGACCTTCCCTGTATTTTGAGCCCTAGATAGGCTTTTGGGCTCCCATGAAACAAAATGAAATCGTCTCTTTCTCAAAATAACAAGAGTTTATTCAGCAAGCAATGCGGCCTCCACTCATTTCCTTCAAGGAAACTCGGTCTCGAAAGACCCTAAATTCAGCCTCACACATCAACTCAACCCTTGACAGAATGCATTCATCTTGGCTACCTTGCTTCCATGGAATCTCGACTCAGGTTATAAATTTATCCTCAATTGGTTCTTCACACTTGACAATTCGGTTTTTAGTGTACGTAACTTGACACTCCCTGTATTTCGAGCCCTAGATAGGCTTTTGGGATCCCACGAAACAGCATGAAATTGACCCCTCTCCAAATAACAAGAGTTCCTTCAACAAGCAATGTGGCCTCCACTCATTTCCTTCAAGGAAACTCAGTCTCTAAAACCATATATTCGACTTCACACATCAATTCGACCCTTGGGAAAATGCATTCGTCTTTCAGAGTGACATGTGTCCACCTCTACTTTGCTCCTGGATATAATATCGACCCTTTTGCTCAATTCAAATATGAGAATTTTGCCTCTGCAAGAAATATTCAACCCCTAACATGGCCCTTCAAATAAACCTAACCTGCATAAGAAATTCAGTTTCCTGCCAAATATACACTGCCACAAACACATACAAATCCATCTAATAAGCACCGATGAGAGATTGAAATTACCATTGATAGTAGGATGCACAACTAATTTTAATGGATTTTGGAACACTATAATGTCCCTTTTAGATATGTGCCAAAATTCACTAAAGTTTGGCATACACATTCAAACACTCTAAATGCAATAAAAATAACATTTTTCCATAGGGACATTTCGTCAAACATGTTGTGTGCAAATTAAGTAGCAAACCCTCATACAATAAAATGAATAATGAAAATCCAAATGAACAACCAATAATAACTCAACTAACTCTTAACTCTTTATTTTTATTAGTTACAGAATTACATGTCCATGCTTGAGATTTAGAACCTGTAAATACTTCTGCAAAATGGCACGCTTGGCTAAATAATAATATCTAGCATTGACCACTAATGAGAAACTTTGGTGGTTCCTCCTCCTTTTGATGATACGAATTACAATGGAGAGATTTGAAATAATCCCTCCTCAATGGTCAATGGTTGGCTAGGAGTATCGTCGTAACGCCAAACCTATTAAGATGAATTAGCTAAGGCAGATTTCACATCACCGAAACTACCCTCCACACACTGAGTTCCAAGAAGTTTAAAATCAATATCAATTCCACATCCCAACAACGAGCTCCCGTTCTCTTTTTAACGTCATGGGATATTGGAATTCCATGGGAAATTAACATGAGTCATCAAAATACCATGGGTGCCTTTTCCCCGATTTTATAAAGTTTTATTTAATTAATCAAAGTCACTTGTTAATCTCTATTAATTTAATTATTTCAAATCACCTTAAAATTATATTAAAAAATTAAATTACTGGATTGTCTTTGCTTGTTTCCCAAGCACTCGTACCCTAACACCACCATTAATCGATTCAGCGAAGAGTTTGTCGATAAGCTGGGAGTGCTCATTGTAAAACTTCACAGGAAAAGGGCCGAATACAAGAGTCAGATAGAGAAGCAATCTGTCCCATAGGCTATTTTTAGCCTCGTGGACATTAAAAATTCATTCTTTCTTTCGCCTCCTCAAAAAGGGTTATTACTTGGAGTTTATTATTCCTCCAAGCATGTCATTTTGCAGGAGTATTTATAGGCTTTAAATGTAAAGCATGGGAATGTAATTCCGTAACTAATATAAATAAAGAGTTGATTGAGTTATTATTTGTTTTTCATTTGGATTTTCATTATGCATTTTATTGTATGAGGGTTTACTTTATAATTTGCACATAACATGTTTGACAAAATGTTCTTATGGAAACAAGTTTCTCTTGATTACATTTAAAGTTTTTAAATGTCTAAGTGATGATTTATTGAATTTTTGGCACTTTTCTGAAAGGGACATTACAATGTTCTAAAATCCATTGAAATTTACCTAAACGGGACCTTACATTCGCTCCTTCTAAATATTACTTGTCCCCCAAGCAGTCCAACCATGACACCATTCATCGATCCTCCTCCTCAGAAAGGGACATTATAACTAAGTACTATATTATAAAGGCTAATTAGATCAATTTATTTAAAGGGAAACTTTCTCACTTGGAAAGGGACGTCTAGGGTTTTTGCTCACACATCTCTCTTGTCAATGTAAATTATTTGTCTTTCCTTGTTGGGCCATGATCTAGGCTCCTCATCAAGGGTTTCAATTTATTTTGCATCATAATTTATCTATTGGTTGAAGGATTTTCCCTAAATGGAATCACTTCTGGTAGGTCTAGTTGATTTTTCAAGGTCTTCTAATCTAATAATTACTTCTAATGATTTAATTCTCTTATATTTACATTCATCATTAAGCAATTACACAGAAAATCCCAATAATAGAAACATTAATGTTAGTAGGATCATAAAGAGATAGCCAAACAAGAGACACAAATATTTACCGTTGTGAAAACCCTCTTCTAGGGAAAAACCCAACAATCTTTTTCTTAGAGAAAATAATTAAGTTCAACAAGAGATATAATCTGATATCCAATTAGAAACAAGCTCAAACTAACCATAAGCAAACCCAGGTCAAACCTAGTCAAATAGAGATAAGTAGTCTCAGAAATTTAGCCAGAGATTCAGTTTGTTGTTACTCAAAAATTCAGTATGCCTCAGGAATTCGGTTTGTCTCAAAGATTTGATTTGCCTTAGTCTGCCCATAAACTTGGTCTATTGGCTCTCTCTCAAACTTGGTATGCTACTTTATAAATGCCTCAAATACTTATAATTAACAATTAGATTAAAAGTAATATACTTTGGTTGCCACAAAAGATTTATTCTTTAGAGGAACTCGACCTCTCTTTGATTCCTTCACATGTATAAATAAAAGATCTATTGATCCAAATTGCATTGCCAAGAGGAGGACGAGTGTCTTTATATAGTGTCTTAATGAGCTCAAACAAGTGTACAAAGATTCAGGCCAACTACAAGCATTGGGGCTGGGCAACTTGATCTTCTTGGTGATAAAAACAAATTATTTCAAAATTCATTTTCCCTCCTTTTGAAGATGAATTTAAATTCAATTTGTATTTACTATTTTTCATTTATTTTGAGGGCTAAAATAATATTTTGAAAACCGACCATAGCTACAAAATCAACACTCCCTCTTAGCTAGGGAGGTATTCATAATAACTTCAGATGTTCTCTTGTTGAAAATTTCTCTAATCAAAGAAAAAGGTTGAAACAGTTCAACATCCCGCAACAACATCATCTAGTCACCCATTGGTCAAAACCATTTTGGCCATTTCTAGGGTATACAAATTAGTCATGGTTCATCGTAATCATGTTCAACACCCCTTACCCATAATGAAGCCTTGGCACACACTCAACCCATCTGGGGGGTAATATGGGCCAGATGTTAAAGGTTCCCACTCAACCGTTCTGGGGAGTAATTATAGGCCTAATGCTAAAGGCACCCACTCAACCCTACTAAGGAGTAATTGTGAGCATGATGCTAAAGGAACCCACTCAGCCCTACTAGGGAGTAATTATGGTCATGATGTTATCTAGATAATTTTGGCACTCACTCCAACTACCCAAGCACCTCTTGGAAATTTTGGAGCAGTCTCGGCCTTAATGATCTCGATACCATTCTCCCTAACCACATTGCATGGAAACCTGGTAACAAACTTTGACCTTGAGAGAATGTATATCCCTGATGTTGCAACATCAACACTACCTCTCTATGAGATAGGCATTCTCAATCACTCCAATCTTGTCCTCAAAGTATACAACCTTCATCCTAGGACAAAGGATTTGTTAGCAACTTGCTCATTTGTAGAATAGTACTAGAGCCGCACTGCTTTATTTTATACCATATCTCAGTACTAGATCTTAATGTGCTTCAATTTGTCATCATGATCATCTCCTACACCTGATCAACCAATCCTTCAAATAGGTTTTGAATCCATATTGCATCATAACTTGCCAACCAAGCTATAATATACTCAGCCTCTATTGTACTGATTGCAATAGATGTTTTCTTCTAGCTCATTAAAGAAATAATAGCGGAGCCTAAACTGAAGCAACATATTCTTTTTGTCTTTTAAACTCTGCCTAATCTGAATCTGTATATTCCAGCAACTACATTTCTGTATTTCAATCCATATCCAACTATAGCATGTTGGTACTTCAACACATGTTGAGTTGCATGCCTTGGCTCAATCATTCCTTTACTAGAGGAATCATAACAACCGCTGCACAGTCACCCTAACTGGGTGCTTTCTTTGACCAGGGAGGTAATGCATGAAATTTAGGTCCTTCATCTCGAAATTAAAGGTCAAATCCCTCTGAAGCTGAAGTAAGGCTTAACTACTTCTTCTATTACATGAGTCCTTCTACTTTCATTAGAAACAAGTCATATGATAACAAAATCAACCTTGATCCGTTAATCCAAGAATACCAATTGTGAGGTGTCTGCACAAGTCCTTTTTGTGTTTGCAAGCAAGAGACTCCTTCATGCACCTCAAAAAACAGAGGTAGCTTTATGTACACTTCTTCAATTACTTCATCGAGGAAAAATGGCCTTTACGTCCATATGGTGTAACCTTCAACAAAAATCATATGGATAACAATTCTAATAGAAGTGTACCTGGCAATTAGAGAAAATGCCTTAACATAGTTTTCTCCCTCTTACTAGGAGATTTGATTTTTTTTTTTTTTTTAAATCTTGCTTTGTACTTCTATATGCTAGGTCACCATTGAATTCTCTTCAGGTCTCGACACAATTTATTTTTTCCAAACTTATTGGCTTGAAAGTCTACTCCCTCTTAACTAGAAGCTCTTCTGGTCATTTGGCATGATTTTAGATGTTTGTACCATTTCTCCCTCTCGAACACAAATCAATTATGCTCTATCCTGGGAGAATCATTTTTCTTCGTTCTTCCTAATGCTTTCTCTTATTTCCAATTTTTTGGAAACCTTCATAATGTACCTGCAAACCTCATTAGGAGGCCAAGGAAGAATGATTATAACCAAGAAAAAGATACAAATAAAAAATCCTAACAAAAAATAAAGCAATAAAAATTAAGAAAGAAATATACGAAGTAATTATCCTTGAGAGAAATATACGAAGTAATTATCCTTGAGAATTGAAGGGAATTGTCAGCTCCCTACTGATCCTTTCCTTCCTTACAAAAATCATAGAAATCCATCTACAAACTCATCAACTTCATCCTCATCATCAGTTCCTACTGCATGATTCTTGTGTTTCCTTCCTTGGATGAGCTAGGGTTTCTTCATTCAATTGAATCATCAACTTTCAATACTTTGAATTTGGATCTAAGGTTTTTGTAAACAAACCTTAGGAATTTCTTAATAATATCCTTCAATATTTATCTAGGGTTTACAAACCCTAGGACTATCATATCTTCCAAGAAGGGCTCATAACACAAGTGTTATGACTTCTCTTCTCAGCTTCCTCTATTTCTAGAGCAACTGTATCAAATCTCGAATACTTGAAGAAAAACCCTGCCATATACTAATATGCTCTAGCAATAGCTAGAATCAAGTAATGGAAACATATCTCATTGAATATAATTTTGATCATATCAGTTCAATACAAGGCATATTTTGAACTCTTGACTAGAACCCTTCCTCAATAATATAAGATATTTTCACAATAATACAATATATGGTATTAGTATTCTAGACTTAGATCTCTACACCTTCAAAACAACGCATGCTCTGCAATATAATGCAGTTAATCTCCAAAGGAAGTATCCCTACACAAGTATGTACAGAAACTTCAATCTAACATACTTCAAGTTTCCAAAGTAATCTTTGTGTTTATCTCATCTTAGGGTAGCATCAAGATTTGAAGCATAATTTGAGAAGTTTCCTCCTGTTGGTAATTTTCAAGTATGTTAAATAAAAAAATATGATCAACTTTTACCCAGATTTCCCATAGTGTTATAACCTCTTGAAATGTCTTGCATGTTATAGTTTAGTGGATGTATTTTCATTGGTTGTGAGTTAGTGACCTTGTAGCATTTACAATACACAAGTTCTTATATAATAGTATGCAAAACCCTTATTTAATACATAACTTTCAAGTCTCTTGAGACAAAATAAGGTCATCGAATTAGTCATGTCCAAATACAAATGGGATATTTCATCCAAACCAAAATAGGACAAGAATGTGCCATGTATTCTCATGCTTCTATATATGTAATGAGGTTGTCAACAAGGTGATGTAGTTAGACAAGAAGTGCTCCATCTAATCCAAACAACGTATAATAATCAATATGGTCTTCATAATTCTTGTAATCTTTTCACTTTGTTGACTAGTATCATATCAACAAGAACAAGGTAAATAAGGAATGTTGCATAAGACATTTCAATATCATCCATAGAATTATTCTAAGAGAACTTGCTCCATCAACATGAAATTTGATTGTCACTTCACTAAATTGGGCACAAATCTAGATGCTTAATTCGAAGAGAGAAACTACCAACATTCCATATAAGTCCCCTCCAATGTTTACACAAGGGTTTCTTCAAAGACCCCATATTTAGTCATGCAATGTGCACCTTTTGCTTCCTTAACGCAACAATTCTAAAACATTGGCTCAATTCTTTCAACCAAGTCAATATTTGGTCTTTAAGCCAACCCTTTTTCACAGAAGACAAGTTTGTTGGCTTCATTAATCTAAGATACTTGGACCCACTTCTTAGTCTAAATCTTGGCTTGCTAGCTAAGGCATTTCAGATTCCCTTTTGGCCATATTTTAAGGCTTCTTCGCCTCTGTGCTATCACTCCTGAATCCTTTCAGGCTTTCACTGACTAAGGATCTTCTTCGTTCTCCTATGGCTTAGACTAAGTCCTTTTGACCCTTTGTGGTTTGGACTAAGGCCTTTCGGCCCTCTGCGGCTCAAACTAAGGCCTTTCAGCCCTATATGGCTTGAAATGAAGCCTAGCCTTAGATATTTGCAGTCTTGTCTTATCATGACTTGAGGCCTCTTAGTCTCTTATCTAGGACTTTCAACCCTTCTCCAAGGAGCAATAGAAGCTTGGATTTGCTTTTACCATAAGACAGGTAGCTTGGTTTACTTCTTGGGAAAACTTCCTTTCTTAACATATAAATCATTTGAGTGTGAATTTTTCTTAAGGATATCGGTTTTCTTCGAGACTTGGCAAGGTTTCTTCTTCACCCACACTTTGATACCATGTTGATTTTTCAAGGTATTCTAATATAATAATTACTTCTAATGATTTATTCCTTCTTGTATTCACAACCATCATTGAAATTACACGAAATATTGTGGGATCATAAATAGACAACGAAACAAGAGACACAAATACTTACCCTTGGAAAACCCTCTTCTAGGGAAAAACCCAACCACCTTTTTCTTAGAGAAGTTAATTTGATTCAATAAGTGATACAATATTATATCCAATTAGAAACAAGGTAAAATTGATCATAATCAAACCCAAGTCAAACCTGTTCAAACATAGATAAGTAGCCTAGGAAATTTGGTCAAAGATCTAGTCTGCCTCAAAGATTTGATCTACCTCATAGATTTGGTCTTCCTCAAAGATTTGGTTTGCCTCATTCTACCCATAAACTCGGTCTATTAGCTCTCTCCCAAACTTGGTCTGCTACCTTAGAAATTCCTTAGAGACTTTGATTAAAAAAAGATTAAAAATAAAATATTTGGCTGCCATAGAAGACTTTTTCTTAAGAGGAATTTGGCCTCTCTTTGACTGCTTTGTATGTATAAATGATCCAAATTTCTTGCTCAGGGGAAGTAGGATGTGTCTTTATATATTGTCTTAATGAGCTTGAACAAATGTGCAAAGGTTTAGGCGGACTTGAAGCATTGGGGATGACTAACTTTATCTTCTTGGTGACAAAAAAATTTAAATTTCAAAATTCATTTTCCCTCCTTTTGAAATAGACTTGAAATAAAATTTGTATTTTCCACTTCTCATATATTTTGAGGGCTAAAATAAGATTATGAAGACCGTCCATAGCTACAAAACTCAACACCAGTTACATATATTGTTCTTGTTTAGGCTTGAGGTGATTTTTTTAGGGTTTTATCCCTAATCCATAAGCATTGATCAACCAAATTGAGAGAGACATCAATTTGATCTCACAGTCCTAGTAGAAATAAGAAGCAATAATTATCCCAACAAACCAATCAACCTTTTTCCAAAATTTCTACAATTATATTTTATTCAATTTGATTTTAAAAAACCCCAAAAATAGAAATAACCTTAAAAAAATAAAATAAAAATCGTGAATCTCTTCACCATCTTGTCTAGAATATTTTTTACGAATTACCTTTTTTCAAAGTTAAACTTGTTTCTTGTTATGTGTGCATCTTGGGGCACCTAAAAGACTAGCAACTCCCTCTTCTTGAGCATTTTTTTTGTTATAAGTCTTTATTAAGGGTTTGAAAGGTGAATTTATCAATCTGATTTTTATCTTTAGCATTTGCAACTCAAATGTTGGTAAATCCCTTACCTTGGGATACATGACATGTTATTTCTAACCCTTATAACCCAAGCTACTTGTCTAAAGTATTTTAAGTTATTATAATTGACCTTCGGAAGTGTTTTCATTTTTCCTAACAATAACAAACAAGTTTCATTTTGATTGGGAAAATTTCAATTTTCAACCCTTGGGGATTAGACCTCAAAACTAAGTAAGAATTTCCAAACCCTGGTGGGGTCGAGATGTATGTGTTGTGTAGGTAAATCCCCTCTGCGGATAGAGGTGATCCCTCTAGCCCTACGGTGGGTCTAGCAGTAAGAGGACATGCTAATGCGTCGATTCCTAGTTAATGAATGAAACTGAGTCGGGATAGATTGTCCTACCTTTTATCCAATGCAGTTGTCGTAGCTGTGGCGACAATCTCCTAATCTTCGTCCTGACATGTCGCGGTCCTTCAGCTATGGTACTCAGGTGCCTACACAAAGATCAGAGAATGAAAGCAACATACAAAACAATGTTTGCATTCATAACTATAGTTGGTCAATGAGAATTAAACGTATTGCGTAAGATCAATCACATCAACACAATACGGGAACCAAAACATCAGGCATGTATATATTAAGAGAAAGAAAGAGATTACAACCAAATGAGCCTTGACGTCGCAACCTCCTTCAGCAGGTCCAGTCAAAATGCGTCTCGAGCATTCGTCAGGGAATTTGGACATGGTGAGGCAATAAGCCTAAGCTCTCTCTTGACAAGGGTCTCTCTCTCTGCTCTATCTCACACCAGCTATATCAGACTGTTTCAGCTATTCTCCAAAATGTTCAGCTATCCAAACCATTCAGCTAGCTGCATCTATGTGAGAGAGATGTATTTATAGGAGAGGAGGAGGTTGGGATCCCTCAAATGGTGGAAGGGAGGCCTTATCCTTTGGGAGGTTTTCTCAAAAGTAGGGAACAAGAAGCCAAAGGAGGGTGCTTGACGTTATTCAGTAGAACCACCCATGCTGACTCGCTCACGAAGTGGTTGGCAATGGAAACTTCGCTTCTATATTTAAAAAACTTTCCAAAAACAGCTCGGCGTGGGCAGTCCACTAAGATAGAGCAGCAATGGGTGTAGGTCCCAGTGCTAATTTCTGTTATCAGTGCGAGGTCATAACTGCCTACCAACGCCAACCCAAAATCATGTGTTTTTGATGGTTTGTTCCAAGAAAAGTCAATAGAGGAAAAGTTATTCTCATCGCAAGGGATGCAATGACACTTTTTGCAAGTCATGACACTACATATAAGTCATAGAAATGGTCCTCCAATGTGTGGGATGGGGATTGCAGGGATGTTGAAAAAATGTTGTGTAATAGATTCCCCCTAAAGCATGAGGTCCGAGAGAGAGGGAGGAGTGAAATGCTTTTACGAGAACGCATTAGAACCAAACACCAATGTTAGAAGACCTGCAAGTACAAATACAACTGATATCTCTGATACATGAACATGTGGCATGGGCGCAGCCATCCATAATAGAGAACATATAAACTGAGATCTGAGGTATGGACGTAGCCATCCAGTAGTAAGGATCAACAAATAGACTCGGGTATGGTCGCAGCCATCCAACCAAAAGAGTCATGCATATAGTCATGATAAACCACAATATCCCGCAACCTGGATCTTATCAGACAAAACCCAAGGTCTTGCGCTCTAACTCAACCTGAACAAGTACAAATTCAAGCATGCAAATGTGTGAGCTGAAGTCGAACATGCAAGAAAGTCACCTGATTAGCAGCCAATGATGAAAGTTGTTAACAGGCATGAGAGAAACCACCAATAATGACAATGGCTCTCAAGGTACAACTAGTACAATCCACGGAATATGAACAATGAGCTAGTGTCGAACACCCGCAGAATCACTCGATCGAAGGACAATGATGTGGACTTGTCATCGAATGCGAAGAAATTTCCATTGAGGCATGCAAGCTCCAAGGTACTGGAAGGGAATCTCTAGATCAACTTCCTGGATAATGAGTTGAAGTCGAAAAAAGTGACCTGGTCGAAGGAGGGCCATAATGTTTCCCACATCATCGACACGAGACAGAGGAATATGATGATAGTGAATCAAGACCAAAAAGAGAATCAGAGGGAGGCTGAAAACTGCAAACAGAAACTTCTCTTAAACATATTAGTGACACGACTCTAGATTTGGTAGTATTTGACATCAAGGGATCTGTGGTCATGATGACGTGGCAAAGAGCAGATGAGAGGTCAAAACAGATTACCCAAACCCATGGAGGCAAAAAATGATGAAATGAGATGTCCCCAACCCAACATGAATGCAGATGAGTGTCATGTTCAAGAGCGACATACTACTGACACGACTGAGAACTGGTTCCATTTCCCCCCACCATTGCTAGCGAGTACCCCAATTATTTTTGGAAAACAAGCTTGAAGGGGATAGCATGTGCTTTTCACGTAAGTTTGTCCTTCGGACAAATCCATCCTATTACATTTTATAATCCCTAGGAAGGAGGAACTCGGTAACGTCATGGTGACAGTGTCCGATGTTATTTAGGTTTTAACGAGTTTGATAAAGGAAGAAATCGACATCTTTTCATGTTTAGAGAGTTTGGAAAGAAGCGGAAAAGAAAACTCCAACAGTCCCTTTTCGTAAGTAGTCTCACAGATCCGAAAAGGTAGAAAATTGTGTCTGAGAGAACCTCTTAGTCGCGATAGGCTAAGGTATTCATTTGTCGTAAATAATCTATCCCTAGCCTGAAAAAGGGGTAAACGTATACTGGGTAGATATCATTTAGCAGCCATTTAACGAGTTCAAAATGACAAGAATCTCAACAATATTTTCAATTTTAGAGAGTCAGAAAAGAGCTGAAATATGACTCCAACAGTGACTTTTTCGTGTTTTTACCAAGTCTAAAAAAAGTATAAAATACAACTCGTTACTTCATCGCTGTCACGTTGAGGACTTGTTGCTGCACAAGAGACGCACGTAAAGCCCATTTCTCGAAATAACATAGCGAAATAACCAAAAAATATGCTTTAAAACCTAATTAGGGTTCTGAAAAGTTATAAAATGCCAAATATGGTAAAAAATAAATTACTTTTCACGTTTACCTCTTGTGAGAAATTTGTTACCCTTTTTCACTGCGATTTTGCGGCGTTGACAGCGGGCAATCCGAAAGACCAATCTCGAATCTGTCTGTTCCAGGTAAGAACTCTCATCTTTCCCTGCATTTTGATAGTACTTTTATCACCTGCAATCCCATTTTTGTAGATCTATGGGAGGATTTTGCAAAATTTAAGGCATGGCAGTCGGCGTGGGTATTGGGCACAGACTTGCGCCAATCATCCTAAAAATTCAATGGGGGTGCGCCAATCGCTACAGCCATTTTAAGCATGTAAATACAAACAAGCAGGCCTAATTTAACGATTCAAAAGCTTTGGATTTGGCTAATGACAACCATATGGATGGTTTTTGCATGTGTGAAAAGACAAAATGGTGATTGAATGGAAAGAACGAGAACACAGTGAAGAAGATGAGGAAGCCATGGGAAATAGGAGATGCATGGAAGCTCTCAGAGATTGTGGGCTCAAGAAATTCTTTATCGCGCCATGTCTCAGAGCTTAACTGAAGTTGTTGTAGTACTTGATCAGTGTATGGGATGTTGATCAGGATAAATTCATAATTCATGACTAGGAACTTGAGATTGAAGTCTCAGATGTTTATTTCATAACCGGACTGTCGCGGAGGGGGGAAGTACCAATATTGACTGGCACCCGGCGCTCAATGGAGAACATGAGTATGGTAATTGACAAGGTGTGCCCAAGGGAAAGGAAAGGACCGGGAAGTGGAAAAGTGGATATCCAAACTATTTCGGACTTGGCACTAAAGGTAGTGTTGCACACCATCACACGAGCTGCTGGATCGCAGGCCCCGCATGAGGCCACAAAAACACAGCTAATTCTTGCTGTAGATTGCATGGAACTGACCCTATACAACTAGGCAGAGGCGATAAAAATCAACATGAAGCATTAACTGACAAAATGCAAGAAAACCAAGCTGAAGCAGTTCGGCTACGGATCCATAATGGTATCGTTCATCTTGGAACGGTTACCAATCTTTCAGCGTTAGGAGGCAATACTTCCGACACCACCAGCCCAGGAGCCATGGATGGCCCATCGGGCAGCTTTGATGCCAAGGTCAGGGGGTGGTCAACATATGTCCTGGAGACCAGAGTTCTTTGAGTGACTTCGCCGACAACTGATTTTCATGGAGGACTTGCCCTACTCTGGCACAGATTTCACTGGTGATACAGATCTCCTGCTCCCAAAAGGAGAGGATTGGGATGAAGTACTAGGTAAGACTCATTTTTATTTTGATGAGTATCGTGATTTTTTTTGTTATGCATGTTCTGACATTAATTCATGTAAATTGCAGATGTTGGCCCAGACAGACCTGCAAGTATGTCCTCGATAGCGCAGTGGATTCCTCACGACTTTGATGTGGCCCCTCATGGTGAGGGAGGTGAGGAGGAGGAAATCATACACAACTTGGAGGGAATCTCTCGTGGGATCTCAGACTATGCATGATTCGATGATGTTCCTTGTGCATACCAGAGACACACTGCAGGGGTGTCAAACCGTGTTCACCACTTTCTGCGGCGACTCGTATGGGCAATGACGTGTTATCATGAGCGTCACGCTGAGTAGACACCTAGGTTTTATTTCCACATATTTTTTGAGAGACATGATGTCTCAGGATGTAACTGAAACATACATATTTTTTGAACTTTTGATGCACATGGATGCAAACACTCGATATATATATATATATACATCTATTTTCCTTTATGGATCTTGTCATGTGATGATGATTTTTTACAAATTACGCAAATGTCTATCTAATACAATGTTAGATATTGTATCAGTTAGTGCATTCATATGTTGATATGTAATGTAATCAAAGTGTCTTTCTAATAAACGAACACGCAAATACAACCTTACGATGTGAGGGTTTCTAATAGAATAATGTCCATTAAGTTGAAGAACAACAAGTTGTGAGTCTAGGTTAACAATCAATGCACAAATGTCAAGGGTAATGGCCTAGGTTAATAGTTCAATAACAACACTATATTCAGTGACATTGTTTGTAGTTCATCCTAGACACATACCTTGAAGGTTTATCAACTCACTAGTAGGATCATAAATCACCGACGTTTCTAAAGACAAGTTTCAGGTACTATGAGAAGCACCATCCGCGAAACCGACATAAGGGGTAATAGACATCTGCACAATCAGCAACGATCCAATAAGCAGGAAAACGCTCGTAAAGCACACCAAGCCAAAAATGTACAAAAATGAAAAAACACCTATGTACAAAAACGTGCACGAATGACTCATGCATAGTACTTTTTAAGATACAAACCATTTATGGGCTAATCCAGAGGATGACCTTCATAATAATTAAGCTCATAAGCCCCATTCTGCAAAACTCGTTTAACAATGTAGGGTCCATGCCACATGGATTGAAATTTTCCTGCCCCCAGCTTATCGTGAGCTTGGTCATACAGGAGGACGAGGTCTCCTTCTATGAAGGAACGCGGAGAAACCGACTGGTCAAAATGAGCTTTGACCCACTTTTTCTGTGCTTCAATGACCAAAGCAGCAAAGCGGAATGTTTCATCAAGCCTTTCTAAATAGAGAAGACACTCTTCTTCTGGCAAAGTATTCGACAGCAATTCAACAGCTAGTTTGAGCGAAGGTATTTCAAATTCAATCTGAAGGGTAGCTTCCAGACCGTAGACAAGCTGGAATGGAGTGAATCCGGTCACATCCTTAACTGAGGTTTGGTACGCCCAAAGAGCTAAAGACAACATGAGATTCCAATTGATTTATGCATCCTGATTGTACGTTGAAGCATAGTGACGAGAACTTTGTTCATGGCTTCAACCTGGCCATTGGCCTGAGGATAGTACGACGTTGAGCTGTCGTGATGCAGACCCAACTTGGAAGTCAACTCCGCCACCGTGTAATGCTGAAAATGGGAACCATGATCGGTAACAATGGCTTGAGGGACACCAAACCTAGAAATGACATGATTGAATAGAAGTTGTGTTGCTGTCTTATCGTCAGCCATAAGTGTAGGCATTGCTTCGGCCCATTTGGTGAAGTAGTCAACGGCTACGATGATATAAGCATGCCCCTCGGCCGAGTGAGGGTTACACGTCATAAATTCGATGCCCCACTTCGTAAAGGGACCAATGGTAATGACAAGGTGGAGATGGGAAGGTGGCACGCACATCTTGTGCTAATAGATCTGGTAATCATGGCACTTCCGGATAGCGACAATGTAGTCTTTAAAGATGGTGGGCCAGAAATACCCAACACGAAGAATTTTGTAGTAGCATATCCAAACATGTGACCGTCGCAGGCGCCACTGTGACAATCATTCAGGGCCTTCTCACCGTCCTCGAGAGTCAAACACCTGTGAAGAATGGAATCAACTCTAATACTGTAGAGTGTATCTCCGATTATGCGATAGGGTTGTGATTGATGACAGATGCATCAACGAGCATCCTTTGTCAACTTAGATTGGAAGGTAGAAGTCTCAATATATACGATGATATCACTGTACCAAGGATCGAGGGTGATAATAAGAAAAAGTGTGTCGTCCGGAATGCGTTCCTCAGAACCAGATGAAGTGGAATCAGAAGGGGGAGAGCAGATCAAATCGATGAACTAATGACTTATTCGACTTGGCAGTAGTGAACTCCAAATCGAACTCTTGGAGGATGACAATCCACTTCGAGTACTTGCCCCCCAGCAATTGACGAGTGAAGATTTAAGTCATAGGGTTGCAACCAGAAATCACAGTCACTATACACAACAGAATATAGTGACGAAAATGTTGAACAACTTGAACAACAACCAGTGCCAACTTCTCGACATGTGCATATTGCATTTAAGTATCAAGAAGGTTACAAGACAGATAGTAAATGACATGCTCGTCACCATCATCATCGTCTTGTACCAAAACCATGGCAATCGTGTTGAATGCGGTGGCCAAATAGAGGGAATAATAGTGATGATAATTTGGAGGACGCAATAGAGGAGCATTGACGAGAAACATCTTCAGTGCATTGAAGGACTTTTGGGCGATCTCATCCCAGAGGAATGGGATGCCTTGCTTCAGTAATCGCGTAAATCCTTTGGCCACTTTGGCATAGTTAGGTATAAAACGATATAGGAAGTTAGCTTTCCCCTGCAAACTCTGCAACTGATGTAAGGAGGAAGGAGAGGGGAGATTAATGATAGCTTCAACTTTGAGTGGATTGAGACGAATCTCGTCTTTGGAAATGACAAACCCTAAGAGTCTATCGGAGTCAACGCAGAAGATGCACTTATGCAGATTCAACCGAATGTTATAGCATCAACAACGAAGAAAAAAATGATGGAGATGATCAGGATGGTATTTACGCTTAGCCGAATGAGTTGGAAGGTCATCCAGATAAGGCTGAACAATGTGCTTGATATCGTGGAAAGCATATGACATTGCTCGCTGAAATGTAGCCCCAACATTTTTCAGACTGAAAGGGAGCTTTTTATAAGTGAAAGTAACCCAAGGACAGATAAAGGCAGTCTTATGTTGATCATTCAGAAGAATTTTAATTTGGTTATACCCATAAAACCTGTCCATAAGAGAAAAAATATCACTCCTAGCACATTCATCAATGATTTGATCAATAAAATGAGTAGGATAATTATCCTTAGGGAAAGCACGATTATTGTCACGGTAATCAACACAAACACGAATGGTATCCTGTTTCTTATCTACAAGAACAATATTGGAAACCCATTATGTCAAAGGAATCAGATAGATAAAACCAGCTTTAAGAAGTTTTTCAACTTCTCCCTTAATAGCGGCAGCCTTTCTAGGGTGCACAAGATGAAGACTCTGGCGAACATGTTTCGCACAAGGATAGGTAAGAATATCATGCACCACTATACTTGGATCGATGTCGGGCATCTCTTCGTAAGACCATGCGAAAACGTCGTGAAACTCGCGGAAGATACTAGTATAGACCTGAACCTCATCGGGAGAATAGGTCACCCCAATATGGATGTTCTTGACATTTCCCGATTTGACGGAAATGTTGATAGGCATTGTTTTTGTGATGTTACTCAAGTTAACTTTCATAAAGACTTCATGTGTCAGAATAGGAATTTGAAGCAAGGGAGAAGGAACCTGAGAAGCGAACCTCTTGAGACACATAGACATGGCCCCAAGGCCAGGCATAAACGAAGAAAAATGATGACTATCGTCCCAAGCAAGATCCTCGAGAGACATAGTTTCCACGATGGCTTCATTGGAGGGAAATATCTCTTTCAAGGGATCGGGCGAATCTGAATTTCCGAGCTATGGGGATTGAGAATAAGTATCAAGAGACATACCCAAAGGAGCATGATCAGGAGGCAGAGGATCCAAAGCCGAAATAATTTCACAATAATCAATCTTGATTGGAATTAACGGCATCGAATCTATGAATGAATTTATCTTCTCGGGTGAAGGGATGATCCACAGATCATCAGACCTATAGATCATATTAACCTGAATAGTTTTGGGTGGAGGAAGAGGAAAAATACCCATGAGGGCAGGATCTTTGAAGAGACTCGACCCTACGCTCTCGTAAGGCGTAGGAAATTGATCTACGTATGGAATGTTGTTCTCGAAAGAATAAGTGAAGAACGACAATTGATCAACTGTAACGATCTTTCCTTTGTGCAGAAATCACAAAACACGAAAAAGAGTGGACGAAAAGCACATCGTGGCATGGGTCCAACTGCGACCAAGGAGAAGATTTTAATTGAGCTTGGCATCAACTACTTCAGCCTCTACATTGACTGTTTTCCCTTCTAGAGTAATCGGTAAACTAGCAAGAACACCAAGAGGTTTAGATTCCCTTCCATCAAATGCTTCTAGAGCATTTGAAGATGAATACGGAGCTGGAGAGCCAATGCTTTCCAGTAGGCAGATGACATGATGCACGTAGATGCACCTTTTTCCACGACCGCTCGATGGATATTTAGTCCATTAATGCCAACTTGGATGATGAGCACAAGCTGGTGAGGGAGACATGGGATGAAATTCTCCAAGTCGAAAGTCATAAGGCTCGAATCAATAGGATCAACCCCACCGGTGGCAGATAGTAAAGCCTTCCATTGAGATGGACAACTCTGAAGTACTTCTAAAGTAGACATCGCAGATGGCGCCTGAGCCAAATCCTCAACAATATTGTAATGTTGAGTAGCACGGGTGTTAGGATTGTAAGAAGACTTAGGGAGTACACCTTTGGAAGGTGGCCGTACAACGGGCTCAGTACTGGGCCTTTCAATCTGAAGAGGGCCAGAAGCAGTCGGAGGAGGAGGACCATCAGCGATCTCTTTCCTCGCTGCCTGACGTGGTTCGGTATAATATTTTGACCGAATAGATATACAAACGGATGTAGAACTGTTCATCATGAAAACTTGAGAGCCAAATGGGGCAGAGGACTGAGGTTTCTCTACCAAATGAGTCTGGAGTGATGGAAACGATTCTTTGAGAACAGTCGGAGTTCCTTGGGTGCCTTTGAGCAATCGACTCACTTCGGCCCGTCGAGGAAAATACTTGGTGTAGTTCTCTTCGTCACAAATCAAGCAAGGATACTTCAGTTTACACTGTGAAACATCATTAGCACAAGATTTCTGAGAATCCTGTTTCGGGGTATCGACTTTGGCCTTACCTTTACCCTTCTTTTTACCCTTGGAAGTTTTATCTGCTGGATTGGCCTGAATGACATTCACTTCCGCGGTTTTACCAGAATTCGGGGTTGCCTGAGAAGTATTATCATTGGAAGGAGTAGATTTTTGCTTCCCAGGATTTGGAGGAGAAGACTTCCGAGAAGTATAAGAAACAGAACCAATGATACCATCGACGGATGGTGTCGTCGGTGCTTTGGAAGTTCCAGGTCTAGGAGCATCAGGCAAGAGATCGTACAACATGTTAGACTAAGAGTACATAAGATCAAGGTACTAGGCACGAGCAATGGCTTGTTCCTCAGTGACGCATGCCCCCATAGCAATGTCCTTAGCAATCAAAGCAATGAAGGAGGTAGTAAACCAATCAGTTAGAAGCTGATCAGGAATTTCGAACTTGATTAAGCGACAACGATGCCTCCACTCATGAATATGATTTGAGATATGAGTAGCTCGATCTTGCTTCAAGGATGTGAGGAGGTGCGTCCTGGTTTCATACCAAACTGATAACTGAAAGTGCATGATAAATGCCATGGCTAAAGAATTGAAAACTTGAAAGATGGCACGAGATAACTCGATGTACCACTTGGCAGCGGCACCAGTAAGAGTTCGTTGGAAAAGACAGAGTCAGATAGAATCGTCAACCCAAGAGTTAGAGGAACACTAAAGATGGTATGTCATAACATGCACTTGGGGGTCTTCTTCGAAATTTCCCTCAAATTTGGGACAATCACCAAGAATTTTGGTTGGGATTGGAGGTTAATACGGGTTATGAAGGATCAGATCGTTCGTCAACTTTGACACATCAGGTAGTTCCAATGTCGTGAGAAACGATAATTGACGATTAAAAGGCATTGCAGGTCGTTGATAAAGACCAATGTTAGCATTCCACCCAGGTTGAGAGAAATTATGCCCTCATATGTTTTTTCCTGGAGGATTCTGTCCATAGGGGTTATAAGCCTGATAGTTATAACACACTGGGGTTGAGGACTGGGGTACTGATTTTGAGCATACCATTGAGGTCCTTGCTAAGCAACATATGGATTTTGATGCGTAATGTAAGAATTTTCTTGAGGTGGATTATACACCATCTGGGATTGACTTTGAGGGTAATAAGTGAAACCTTGGGGCGCACTATATACTGCCTAAAATTGACCTTGAGGAGGGTAAGTAGTGCCTCGAGGTTGAGCAGGTTGTCCTTGCGGAGCAGGTTGAACAGGCTGCTGAGCAGGTTGAACAGGTCGAACCGGCTGCTGAGCAGGTTGAATAGATTGAACGGGCTGCTGAGCAAGTTGAGCAGGTTGAATCGACTACTGAGGTTGGACAAGCTGTCCTTGCAGAGCAGATTGGCCTGGATAATGAGGGTCACCGGGTTGCCCTTGTGGAAGAGGTTGGCCCGATGGTTGGGATGGGCCAGGTTGCCCTTGAAAACCAGGTTGATCCAGTGCAGGACCGTAGGGTTGTCCTTGTTGTACAAAAGCTTGGCCTTGTTGAACATAAGGTTGATGTTGTTGCACAAAAGGTTGTCACTGTGGTCGATACATTTTCCCCCCAGGAACATAAGATGCTCCTGGTTGAAATTGAGGTTGACCAGAGGGACTGTAGGGTTTTCCTTGTTAGACAGAAGGTTGTCCCTGTAAGGGTTATCCTTGCGGACCGTAAGGTTGTCCCAGTGGACCAAAGGGTTTTCCCTGTTGGACCGAAGGTTGTCCTTGAAGGCTTGAGGGTTGTCCCTGTAAGAATGGTCCTTGATGGTAAATAGAATGATAAGGATCAACCAGAGGCAAATAACCGGGTTGATTGGGATCAATCGGAGGTAAATATACAATATTACCATATACATCATAATTATGTGGAGGGTTTCCAAGAACTTGTGGCTGCTGAGAACCCTGAGGTGTGGAATTCTATGGCTGAGAATCCAGAGAGGGAGCATATCGTCATTGAATATCCAACAAATATTCATCGAATGTATAAGTAGAAAACATAGATGCAATGCACGTAGGATGGGTTTCCACAGCGCGAGGCTGCGATCCACTCACGGCGGGCCTAACAGGCATCGTGGGATTGATAAAGATAGACTTGCGAACAACAGTAGATCTTGACGACTGAGTCGTACTAACAACCAGTGCAGATGAAGCCACACAAACGGTAGCTCAGACCGAGAAGATGTAACAATGGCCGATGAGATGGGTGTCAAAGGCGACATTCCTAATGTAGGAAAAACCGAGCTTCCAATGGGAGCCACTATACTGGACTGTGCCATGGATGCAACACCAGAAATGATCTGACCCAAAGTACGATAACCGAGCAAAAGAGACACTGATTGAGGGGAAGGTTGACTAGAGACATACAAGAAATATTCTGGGAAAAGATGATATTCCCCGGTAGAAACATTAAGCTCTTCACTGTCGACAAGACTCGAAGAATCCATATTTGACGAGGTCGTAAGATCGTCAAAAAGACGACGAGGACTAGGAGGTAAAGTAGCGGCTAATAATGGCAGTCCCGAAGTAAGAGGAGGGAATTATTTCTCACTCCTAAAACCAGACCAAGCACCCTGAGGTGGGAAATTGAAATCAACCGACCCTTCAGGAGGAGACCGGGTAGCGAGAGGCAAGATACTCGGGAGGATATGCTGCAAAGATCTGACAGACCTAGTGGACTGAGGTGTTTCCAAAGAAACGTTAGGAAAAGGACTACCACTAGGAGATAGTGAAGAAGACGACGAAACTGGTGGTTCCGCCACCGTGACAATGTTTCAAAACAGGAAGAAATCGAGATAGCCTATTCGAGGCTTCAAGATCAAACACTAAGGAACTAAAAAAACAAGCCAAGTAGAAAACTTTAACGGGCATGTGATCGTAGGCAGTTAACTTTATGACATTGAAACGAAACTTTGATGTTTCATGTTTTAAGAGTCGAGAAACAGGCAAAAGATGACTCTAGTCACTTTTAGAATGAACAAGCGTGAAAGGACAAGTGGTCGATGATATTTTCACTTTTAGAGAGTCACGAAAAGACCAAAATGACTACTCAGGTAATCAAGCAAGAGGGTGTACCAATTTTCCGTGAATTGCCATACACA
This sequence comes from Pinus albicaulis, assembly GCA_034641835.2. Taxonomy (NCBI): domain Eukaryota; kingdom Viridiplantae; phylum Streptophyta; class Pinopsida; order Pinales; family Pinaceae; genus Pinus; species Pinus albicaulis. The sequence continues at coordinate 1,092,654,602 of CM076582.1, forward strand.
CCTCGGTGATCAAATGAAAGAGAAATGACTAAGGACTTGACGTACGTGCAAGTAGTCTCCCTGAATGCTGTGTTCGGTGTATCACGGTTACAGAGCGGCAAACTCGACTTCCTATGGATAAAGGATTGCAACCTATGAGGGTCTCCCTTTATATACGCGATGGTACGGGGAGCACAAGTCCGTACTAGTGCTGTCTAATGCCAGGTGGCGAATGACAGCTACTAGGTTTAACGACACCGAAACACGTCACTAGCCTAGACCTCTAAAATATATGCGTTAGTTTTAATGCTTCCTTAGGTTGATTGAATTTGTTTTAAGGTTGATCTTGAATTAACGTTTCTATTTCAAGGCCTTACCAAATGTGATCTCGAATTCCTAAATGCATACTACATGCAAAAGAACATGATTTTCATTCAATGAATGCTAGCTAAGAGAAGGATAAGAATCTATGACAAAGTAGCAATCAATGAAAACATAAGAATAATTTTGCTAATGCATCTAATACAACCAAACGAGAAAATGAAAACTCTTTCCTAGTTCGCTAAGAGCTAGATATGCAAAAGAACTTCTCCATTTTCAATGTAAGCAAAAGAATGCAATTTTTTGTTTTTTAGATGAATGAAGCACACAATGCACTGTTACACTAAAAAGCAAAACAAGTACTAGTTTTGAGCACTACGAATGTAAATATCTAAAACGAATAAATCAAATGCAATATAAACATAAAATGCACTCAAAACAAGGATTCACTCTTCCAAGCAAATGAAGGGGTTTCAAAACGATCCAACGAGCAATGTAATCTATGCTCTAAGTGACAAAATGTAGAGTCAAATGAAAACAAAAGTGATCATCCAACGAACCAAAGACACGAAGAATAGAGAGAAAGACAAACGCAATCAATCAGCGAATTGAGATGACAAAGATCAAAGTGACTTGAACTTAACTCAGAAGGCTCAGTGAGGAGAGGGATGAACAAACAACACAAGACACCTAGAAACCCTAGGGCTACAAACTCCACTGATAAGATGATGGACAAACAAATGAAAAGACCGAGACTACAGAGTCAAAACAATCCCAATAGACCAATTGCAAGGTAAAAAACCTATCCAGAGCTAAGAACTACTGACAAAAACTCAACAAAAAGGTCAAATCAAACCCTACAGGATTCGGCGCAACTGTTAGGCTATAATCTGTGCCTAAAATGGATTGGCGCACCTGTGACAAAAGCAACATGCGCCAATTGGCGCGACTATTCAAGGAAAAACCGCACCAAGCTAGAAGACCATGGGAAAAAATAAAACCACTAAGGAGAGGTCAGACTTGACACTCTGGAACTAAACAAGATGGTTTAAAATATTCAAGCAAGTCAAGCAAAGCATAAAAACGATTAAATGAGCAAAGTCGACTCGACAAGCCAAACAATCAACAAACAATGAGACAAAAAAAACACACTGATCCCTAGTGGAGTCGCCAACTTGTTGTGTAGGTAATTAATCCCCTTTGCGGACATAGGCAATCCCTTTAGCCCTAGGGTGGGTCTAGCAGCAAGAGGACATGCTAATGCGTCGATTCCTAGTTAATGAATGAAACTGATTCGGGATAGATTTTCCTACCTTTTATCCAACGCACTTGTCGTAGCTGTGGCAACAGTCTCCTGATCTTCTTCCCACCACGTCGCGGTCCTTCAGCTATGGTACTCAGGTGCCTGCACAAAGATCAGAGAATGAAAGTAGCATACGAAACAATTTTTGCATTCATAACTATCTAATTGGTCAAGGATAATTAAACTTATTGCATAAGATAAATCACATCAACACAAGACGGGAACCAAAACACCAATCATGTATATATTAAGAGAAAGAAAGATATTACTACCAAATGAGCCTTGACGTCGCAGCCTCCTTCAACGAGTCCATTCAAAACGCGTCTCGAGCATTCATGGGGGAATTTGGATGTGGCGAGGCAATAAGCCTAAGCTCTCTCTCGACAAGGGTCTCTCTCTCTTTGCTCTATCTCACACTAGCTATATCAGACTGTTTCAGCTATTCTCCAAAATGTTCAACCATCTAAACCATTCAGCTAACTACATCTATGTGAGAGAGATGTATTTATAGAAGGAGAGGAGGAGGTTGGGATCCCTCAAATGGTGGAAGGGAGGCCTTATCCTTTGGGAGGTTTGCTCAAAAGTAGGGAACAAGAAGCCAAAGGAGGGTGCTCGATGTTATTCAGTCGAACCACCCATGCCGACTCGCTCACAAAGTGGTTGGTAATGTAAACTTCACTTCTATATTTAAAAAACTTTCCAAAAATAGCTCGGCGCACGCAGTCCACTGAGACAGAGCTCCAATGGGCACGAGTCCTAATGTTAATTTCCCTTATCGACGCAAGGCCATGACTTCCTACCAGCGCCAACCCAAAATCATGTGTTTTTGATGGTCTGCTTCAGGAAAAGTCAATAGAGGAAGTGTTCTTCTCATGGCAAGGGATACAATGACATTTTTTGCAAGGCATGACACTACATATAATTTACAGAAATGGTCCTCCAATGTGCGAGATGGGGATTGCAAGGACGGTGACAAAATATTGTGTAACATTATGGGATCTTGCTAAGTCATAATTTCTTGGTATATCTAGCTTGTGTGCTATTGGATATACTCTTGGTGTTATAGTGGAAGCTAGAAGGTTTGATTTTGGGCCTTGCCCAAATTACTCCAACAAGTTATCGATTCACCATGGTTTAAAAAAAAACAATTTCAATACTCAATCAATTGGAGTGCTAGTAAGTTCATTTTGTTCCTATTTCATTGTACTAACATCCCAATCAATATACATAATTTTATAGACCATTTCTAGCCAAAGACCCTGTTATCACTCCAAAATTTCCCAAGAGTTGTTATGTGCGTTAAAAATAAATAACAGAGGTAACTATCATCCACTTTTGGAGATTAGGATCTAGCCTTCCTAATGCTCAGAGAGGGCTCTCTCTTAATGATTTAACTTTGTTGATTTAATATATTTTAGGCTTGTTATGTATGCTTGATTGGGTTTGTTTTGATTGATTGATTGGTTTTGGTAGATAGGTGGAATTAATGATTTGGATGGATAGAGGCCTTTCCATTTTCCATTGGGCTATGGAGTCAATATGATTTTAAAACAGAACATGATCAAATTATAAAGGAAGTGTTATAAGGCAGGATAGCTAAGAAAAATTCGATCTCAAGGCTGAATGGTGAAGTGGTTTTCAATCGGGATCAAGGAGAAGTTAAGGATTCCCTAAACCAGATAATGAAGGAAGGTGAAGGAGGTCAATCAGGATCAGAGAGCAATGAAGGATTCTCTAAACCAGATATAAGAAGAAAACATAAAAATGTTTAAAAGTTCAAAACATAGTGTATTTAAACAAATTCTGCAATAAAATTACTGTTAAAACATTAAAATTTATAAAACATGCAAGTTTATGGAATACTTAAGAAAAGAAACATGAACAATTGAAATATACTTCACTGAGATAGCTCAACAGATGAATCCTGTAAAGAAATGCCTTTATTACTTGTCCTGTCGGTCAACTGGAAATGGTACAATAACCCTTAGGTAAATAGATTAATCATCTATAGAAATATTTAGAAATCCACACTAATTGACCTTTGATACTTCGAATGAAGAAGTATTTATACAACACTTCACAAAATATCCTATCAACTGATTTAGGATTTATTCAAGGAAAACAAAATATCTGGATGCATAAAGGTAGTGACACCTTCTAACTAACTGAAATCTAGTGCTAATTCTTTGATTGTTGTTATTTATCCGTTGGTTCTTTCTTTCACGTTGTCTTCTTTCATTTATCTGCTCTTTCACGCTGTCTGTCTTTTTATTTTTATAGTAAATCACATTAATCCTCTCGTGTTTCTGTGTTTTTAGTAAAAATGGATTTTACTAAAAAGACATGTTAACTTTATGTAAAATAAGAAATGTGTCCTGGAGAGCACTTTGCAAGAACTTTTGTTGTTTGCTAGTGTAGATGTATTATCCCTTGTTTCTGTTTAAATTGTCTTTTTATGATCTATTACTATACATAATCTTCTGTTGAGTAAAGAAGCTTCGTATTCTTTTCCTGTGAGTCTCGAGTAAACAGGTTTGGAACTAGTATCAAACTGTTTATCTATTTCCTATTATTTTAATCACCTGCAAAATAAAACAAATGTGAATGAAAACAAGGTTTGCAGGGAGGTGAGTGATGGCTTCATTCTTTTCGTAATTTCGTAGATTTATGGAAATGGATAGAATAGTGGGGTTTCATATTTGAAAACTCTGTGGTTTTTCGCACAACACAGGAGCGGTTTATTACATGGTGCAGGGTGGGAAGGTGGTTTATCGCACACCACAAGCGTGGATTTCGGTTTATCGCATTGCGAAAAGCAGTTTGGCGGTTTTAGGATGGGGGGTGCGATAAGTTGTGGGAGTGCCGCGTGGCAAGGGAGTGGGGATGTGAAACCACCCATTTCGCACCCCCCCATTGGTTTTAAAGATCAGATGTCGAGGGGTGCGAAAAGGTTTATTGGTTGTTGGATCTAGCTGGCGGCGATCTAACGACTGACAGATTTTCACCTTTTTAAAGGAATTGGGGTTGAGAAATGGATAAGCAGAGGATTAAATGAAATGTGGGGTTGGGTATTACATGTGAAGGGGTAAACAATATAAAGTGGGACCCGAGATTATATATGCGGGGTTAAAATGATACAAAGGGGTAAATAATATAAAGATGGGTCGGGGAAATATATTCAAGTGAAAGGGTTAACATGTAATGAGGGTTTAAATAAAGTGGGACCTGGGATATAAAGTGGAAGGGTTTTAATATAAAGTTGGGTAGGGAATATATATGAAATAATGGGGGGAAATATATTAAATGGGGGATTAATATAATATGGGGGTTAAATGAAATATATTAGATGGTAGGTTTAAAAATGATATCGGGGAGGGGTTAAATGAAGTAGGGTCCGCTTAATACTTTAGTGCCTTTTAAACTATGCAAAAGTTTGTTTTGCATGTTTTTATGAGAATAATGTAGAGTTAGTAAAGGGGAAGGGGTTTTGAGCAATGGAAATGGTTTTTTAACAATGGGAAGGGGATTTAGAAGGGGGGAAAAGGGTTAGAAAAAGGGGAAATGAATTTTATAAGGGGAAATGACTTCCAAGAGTGGATTTAGAGTTTTTTAGCAAGGGGAATGTGTTAGAAGGACATTAGTGATATGAGATAAACCAAAATGATGATTTCCATAACTCTTGAAAGTATGCTACCTACCCATTATTTATCCTAACATTTTTTACTTCCTTTATTGGGTGCATTTGAGATTGTCAACCCTTTATTTTCTTTTTTTAAGAAAACTAACTTATTTCTAACCTTATATCCTCCAATGGCTCAAATTAAACTTATGAGCTCATTTTATTCTCTACCTAATTACTAATCTTCCAAGATTAAATGGTTTGGTCAGATCTTTATTTACTAACTATCATGACATGAAATTTAAAGGCATGAATGAATCAAGATTAAACTGTATGATCATCATGAATTGTGACATTTTGGACAAGCTGCACACAATTTTATTTGTAAAAAGTAAAGTAAACGAAGAGTAGTGGCATTTGAATGTGCAACACTTTCAGAATTTATTTTTGTTTCTTTTTGTGGGGTTCATACTTTATATCCTTTTTTATCTTCTTTTCTTTTGGTCCTTTGATTATTCTTTTAGGACATACCCTCTTTTCATTTTTTAATATGGGAAAACATTTGCAGAAAGCAAAGGTATGTACAATATTATAAGAATCAATATATTCAATTCAAAATTATGATCCCTATTATTATAGGACCCTAACAGTGGCTCCACTTAGGGATGGCATCTCCTAGTGAGATGTCAAGAACTTTCTGATCAGTGGCCTTGGAACTTTGACTTTGCTTGCCTTGGAACTGCTTTTTGTGATCTCCTCTATTCAAACATATGATGTTTTATCTTTTAAAGTTAAGGGCCTTCTCTTCGGGCTTCAACTCTAGAAGATAATCATCCAATCCAATCTAAAATTTGCTATGGAATTTACAATGAGCAAAGTAAAACAAATGAACTAATGGTTAATCTGGTGAAAAATAGTGCTTCAACATTCTATCATTGACTGGTTCACCTGGTAGATCTGTTCCATCTAACTCTTTCAAGAAAAATGCATTGTTGCCTCTGTAACCATAAATGATGTATGGGCCTTTCCAGATAATCAAATTTCCCATGTTTCCCTTTGTCTTCCCTTCTGGAATCCCATTTGAGTACTTGGTTACCTATGAAAAAATCATCTTCTTTGGTTTTCTCATCAAAAATCTTCTTGATTTTGTCTTGGATTACTTGAGATTTGATGTAAACTTCTTCTCTAGTTTGCTGCAAATGAATTGTTTGATTTATCCTCCTTTGGATGTCATTTGATTCTACTTGCAGCTCTTTAATCATTTTCATCACTGGCACTCCTAATGAAGATGGAAAAACAACATCCATCCCATATACCAGTTGATAAGGAGATGTATCAATAGATTTCTTAGTAGTTAGTTGGTCTGCCCATAGGGAATTAACCAACCTTTTATTCCAGTTTTTCTTGTTTATCTTCTAACATATTCTTGATGATGTTGACTAGGCTTTTATTTGAGGATTCTGCTAATCCATTACCTTGAGGGAAATATGTAGTGGAATGTTCAAGGTTGATATGGTATTTGTTAATAAATTCTATCATTTTCTTGGATTTGAAGGCAGCAACATTATCAGTAATTGTAGAAATTTGAATAACTGATATGTTATCCACCGAGATTCTCCTGATCACACACTATTCTATCTTCATGCACAATACAAAATCTCTTCTACCATTGCTCATTAATTGTGGAAATAAAAACAATCGCATGCGCACATTAAAACCATAAAAATCACACATATGAACACAGTATTTCATGGGAAAGCTTAAAGCTGAAAACCCCCAACTATCTGTATATTATATGTCATAGATATCATGTAACAATCATTGTACAAAGCTCCTCACAATCTCTCAGTACAATCTCCAATTGCTACACACTAATCAAGCTAGATCTAGCAAAACACATGCTCCAATCTCTGCCACCTGATAGCCTGCCTCTATTGCGTAATCAATGTTGTAGAATGGCTCATAAATAACTTTGAACCACCTAGATTGTACTGCGCAATCCTCATTGGCTTCTCCAATCATTGGTTGTTGCAATCATGCAACAGTATAGTCACAACTAATAGTCACACTGCTCTTTCACCTATCTCTTCACTAGTCTCCACTGAAACTGTCCATGCACTGAAGTTAACTGATGTATTCTTTAGTTGATTAATGAGTTTATAATTAGTGAATTAATTAATAATTAATTCACACCACTCTTCACTAGTGTATTAATCATTTAGACTAAATACAACTAGCTCAACTATTTTTAGGTTAGTTAAACTGAACACAACTCCATTAACTTTCTAAATCAACTCCACCAAACTCTCTCACATGAGTTCTAACTGAAGTATCCATGCAATAGCTCCACTTAACCCTTAGGAATAGTGTAATTCCTTCTGTCAGCTCCTGTGCCACATCTGTGCACTTAACTGAAGTGCTCCAAGAGAATAAGATAATGTTTATAGTCCAAATATTATTAAGAGATAATAATATTCGACATATCTATTTTTAGACCGGCAATCTAAAAATAGATTCCGCCCAATATGTCTAAAAATAGAAGTCCATATATTTTTCCAACTTGACCAACCATCCACAAATAGCATCCTGCAACTCATAGAATATGATCGACATGTCTAAAAATAGACTTTGCGCCAAAAATAGCCTGCGGGCCCACTTAGTGAAGGTGAATTCTTTCCACTAAGCTCATCATCTTGTTGCAATCTCAACACTCCCTCTCAACAAGATAAGGATTATCTGCCACCCCTATCCTGCCTCTGTGGTATTCGAATTTGCTCCTGGTGAGCGCCTTCGTCAAGATATCAGCATCCTGATCCTCCGTGGGAATGTATGAAAGTAACATGATTTTCCGCTGCAAAAAATATCTGATATGATGATACCGGTCCGTGAAGCCATGTTGCCTCAACTCATCCTCCTGTCTGTACCATGATCCACATCCCGATGTGCCTCTGAGATATCTCAATACATGCTTTCCTGCCTTCTATAAGAGCTTGGTAGGCTTAACCATAGCTTGTGAAAGCTGGTTAATAGCATAGCATATGTCGGGTAGTGTATTGACTAGATACATAAGAGACCCCACCAACTGTCGATAAATAGTGGAATCCACTACCTCCGCCGAAGTAGCATCCTCCTTCCTCCATCCACCAGGAAGAGGAGTATCAACAAAGCTATGTACCTATGCATGTTGAACTTCTTCGCATTCCTGCATACTTTTGCCTTGAGAAACAAATGTACTCCATCATCAAGGCCGCCAAATTTCCAATCCCAGTGAAATAATGAAGGAGGCCCAAGTCCTCATCTCAAACTCCTTTGCAAGATCAGCCTGTATGAGTGTATCAACACCATCACCTGCCAAAATCAAATCATCTACATAAAGTACAATGATCAACAACTTACCCTCCACCACAATCTGGTATAGGTTTGGATCCGCCTCACTCTTGGAGAATCCAAGTTTGGTGAAATAATTTTCTATCCGTGTGTACCAAGCACGAGATGCTTGTTTCAACCCATACAACGCCCTTTTGAGCCTGCACACATGTGACTCGTTGTTGAAGATCTCGAAACCTTCAGGCTACTCTATGTACACCTCCTCCTCAATCACTCCATTGAGGAATGCAGTCTTCACATCCATCTGGTGAATGTGCCACCCCATCTGCACTGAGAGAGCAAGAATCATTCGTATGGAAGAATACCTTGCGGCTGTGTGGGTAGGTCTCCTACAATCGATCCACGAATTTGTGAGAAGCCTCTAAATAAATCTAACCTTTGTACTTCCACACTCTGCCGCTTGCTTGCTTCACTTTGTAGATCCATTTCAAACGTACCACTGATTTCCCTTCTGGCCTTGGGACAATATCCCATGCACTGTTTTTGACAATCGAATCATAATCTTCCACCATGGCATCTACCCATGCAGGGTCCTCCACAGCTTCCTCAAAAGAGGATGGTTCTGTCATGATACACTTGCTCATCAGAGCCATGTATCCAGTATATCGGTCAGGTGATTGCCCTGCTCTCATACTGGGTGGATGTAGGTGGTCCTACAACCTTCTCTGCATCTTGAGCCAGTCGCTCAGCTTCCGTAGTGCGCTTCCGCCCTCTGATGGTTGGCGCTGCATGAGTGGTCTCTTCCACTCCATGAACTTCCTCTTGTGGCTGATCCACATCCTGAAGCTCATCCTTAGGAACTAATAGCTCCTCCTCTGCATGCAAGTGTGGCTCCCTCTCAAGCGAACACTTCACGGCTTTCTCCTCCTGAAATTTGATATCCCGTCGCACAACAGTCTTGCGACTGTCTGGAAAATACACACGATAGTTGTGGGGCGTATCAGTGTACCCACAAATATCCCAACCTCCACAGTTGGCTCCAGCTTCTTCCTGGCATCCTTCATCACATGAATGTAAATAGGTGAACCAAAAATCCTCAAATGGGAAATATCAGGCCTCTTACCAGAAAACGCCTCCTCGAGTGTACTCATGCCAAGTATCCTGTGAGGACAACGATTCTGCACATATACTGTAGTATTGCATGCCTTAGCCCACAAGTGTATGGGAAGGCCCTGATCATGCAACATCACCCGTGCAACACCCATGATCATTCTGTTCTTCCGCTCAACAACCCCATTCTGCTGTGGGTTATGAGGTGCTATGAGCTCTCTTATAATTCCTTCTGCGCTGCAAAAGTCCTTGAATTCGCTAGAGATGAATTCACCACCATTGTCACTCCTAAGAGCCTTCACCTACTTCCTCGATTCTTTCTCAACCAGTGCCTTGAACTCACAGAAATTTGAGTATGTTTCGCTCTTCTTCTGCATGAAGAAGATCTAGCACTTACGAGAAAAATCATCAACAAATATCACATAATACCTGTGCTTTGCTATCGGTTGGTTGAGAAAGGTCCACACATGTCTCTGGTGGTGAATTCTCTCAAGGATCGCCGTGCGCGACTATCCTTCTCGTGAAAGGTGGCTTTCACAAATTTTCCCAAGGTACATCCTCAGACCATCCGACCGCGCAAGAGTACCCTTTAGGAAGCCCGGTGAAATATGTCGTAGTATCTTCAAAGCTCCATGGTGAAGGTGGCCCAATCTTCGGTGCCACAGCTCGCCATCATCCTGGCTCACCACTCCTTCTTCCTTGCTTGCCATTGCTTCATAGCCATCTACCTGCAATTGATAAAGTTTCTTAACTCGAACTCCTATCCTCCGGGTCTCACTAGTTTCCTTACTGCGAAGGAAAGCCTTTCCCTCGCTAAAGACAACATCATATCCGTTGTCTTCTAACATTGCCACAGAGATCAGATTCTTATTCAATCCTAGAACATGCATCACTTCCTTCAATACAAAGGGTTTACCAGACTCCCTCTCAAAGGAAATGGTACCGATACCGGTCACACTGTATCTACCATCATCGCCTATCTCGATGTGCACTCCAAGATCTTTCTCATCCAGATCAGTAAACAAATCTCGATCTCCTGTCATGTGAAAAGACGCACCACTATCAAGAAACCACACTGATCCCGTCATACTTGAGACCAAGCATGCGATCAGCGAAAAATCCAGCTCACTGCAGTAATAAGGCCCTCCGCACTTAAATCCAAGAAATCGTTTATTTTTGGTTTATTCCCATCAAGGACAATTAGTGGCGTAATGTCCGTGTTGGTGAGAGTGAAAGCACTTCACCTTGGACATGTCCTGCTTCTTGCCTTTCGCACCGGATTGAGAAGCATGCCTCTTGCTCTTCCCCTTCTTTGCTTTGGCAGCCAAAACACAATTTTCTTTATCTGAGGTATTTGATGAATATCCGTCCCTGGTACTTTGCCTTATCTCCTCTTGCACAAGATCTGACCACAGTCGCTCCCATCTTGGCAGTTTCTCCCGACCATTGACAGAGTCCTGATAGGAATGCCAACTCTTCGGAAGCCCAAGGAGAGCCAAGCTCACCAAGTCCTCATCATCAATAGTAACCCCCACACTTCCCTGCTCATCCCTGCATTGGATGAACTTCGTGAGGTACTTGGGTATACTGTCGCCTTTCTCCATTTTTATGTTTCTGAGTCTATCCTTGAGCGCCAACTTCCTCTGGTCGCTCTTGCTTTGGAATAAGTCTGTCAACGCTTTCCACATCAAGAATGGAGAAGCCTTACCATGAAGGCTGGAAAGTATGTGATCCTTCACACCTTCCAACAGAATCCTTCGACACTTTGCTATCTTATTTTGCCATGCGTCAAGTACGGCAACATCACTAGAAGTAGGTTTTGGAATTTTTGCGTCTATGAACTCCTTCAACCCATTGTCATCCAGCACCGCCTCCATCCTGTCCTTCCATGCAATATAATTCGAGCTGCCCTCAAGGGCATACTCCAATTGCAATCCGTTGAAAGACATCTCAACTTCGACACCAAGAAAACACTACTGCAAATTCGAATTCCACCAGCACAAAACTCAATCGCTTCAATGTTTTGCAATTTCTCCAATGATCAATATCGCTCTGATACCATGTAGAAATTTGAATAACTGATATGTTATCCACCGAGATTCTCCTGATCACACACTATTTTATCTTCATGCACAATACAAAATCTCTTCTACCATTGATCATTAATTGCAGAAATAAAAACAATCGCATGCGCACATTAAAACCATAAAAATCACACATATGAACACAATATTTCATGGGAAAGCTTAAAGCTGAAAACCCCCAACTATTTGTATATTATATGTCATAGAGATCATGTAACAATCATTGTATAAATCTCCTTAGAATCTCTCAGTACAATCTCCAATTTCTACACACTAATCAAGCTAGATCTAGCAAAACACATGCTCCAATCTCTACCACCTGATAGCCTGCCTCTATTGCGTAATCAATGTTGTAGAATGGCTCATAAATAACTTCGAACCACTTGGCTTGTACTGCGCAATCCTCATTGGCTTCTCCAATCACTGTTTGTTGCAATCATGCAACAGTATAGTCACAACTGATAGTCACACTACTCTTTCACCTATCTCTTCACTGGTCTCCACTGAAACTGTCCATGCACTGAAGTTAACTGATGTATTCTTTAGTTGATTAATGAGTTTATAATTAGTGAATTAATTAATAATTAATTCACACCACTCTCACTAGTGTATCAATCAGTTAGACTAGATACAACTAGCTCAACTATGTTTAGATTAGTTAAACTGAACACAACTCCATTAACTTCTCAATCAACTCCACCAAACTCTCTCACATGAGTTCTAACTGAAGTATCCATGCAATAGCTCCACTTAACCCTTAGGAATAGCATAATTCCTCCTGTCAGCTCCTGTGCCACATCTGTGCACTTAACTGAAGTGCTCCAAGAGAATAAGATAATGTTTATAGTCCAAATATTATTAAGAGCTAATAATATTCGACATATCTATTTTTAGACTAGCAATATAAAAATAGATTCTGCCCAATATGTCTAAAAATAGAAGTCCATCTATTTTTCCAACTTGACCAACCATCCACAAACAGCATCCTGCAACTCATAGAATCGTGATCCATATGTCTAAAAATAGACATAGTCTAAAAATATACTTTGCGCCAAAAATACCCTGCGGGCCCACTTAGTGAAGGCGACTTCTTTCCACTAAGCTCATCATCTTGTTGCAATCTCAACAATAATGAGCTTTTGTGGGAATCCAAATATAAAAAGGATGTTGTTCTCAAGAAATGATATAATGACAGAGTTTGTGGCTTGTCTAGAACTGATGGCTTCTATCCACTTGGTAAAGTAATCAATGGCTGTCAATATCCATTTATGCTGGGTAGAGGAGGGTGGGGGAATTTCACTAATGAAGTCTAAACCCCATTGTTGAAATGAGATTTTTGCTGAGATAGGTTTTAGGGGTAATGGTAAGAGTTTTTTCTTCCCTTCAAATATTTGGCATTTGTGACAGGAGGTCACATACTTTCTAACATCTGCAAAAAGAGTGCCAATAAAAACCTACCCTCAAAATTTTGTCAGCAATTGTTTTCCAGTAAAGGTGTCGTCCACAGACTCCTGCATGACTTTGTCAGCTTCATCTTTCAATAAACAATCTAACAAAATTCCACCTTGATCCTTCCAAAATAGAACATTATCTAAGATACAATATTTCATTGATTTCATTTTTAATAATTTGCTTTTAGTTCTAGATAAACCAGGAGGAGCTTGTAAGTTAAGTAAAACAAATATAATGTCTGCATACCAGGGTGAATCTATGAAAGTTCCATTTATTTTTGGAGTCGCAATCTCTTCTTGATCATCTAGTTGAGCAATGAAATTTATGTCTAAGGCCTGGCAGTTCAATTCAGTAATGAGTTTGGCTAAACCTTGGCCTTTGATCAATTTTTTAGGCTTGATTTCAATGTCATATTCTAGTATTGTGGCAATCCATTTGCCTCTCTTTCCATCAGGCCCATTCTGAGTCAGAGTGTCCTTTACAACTAAGTTTGGAACATATGCTATAATGTGAGAGTATAAAATGTACACTCTGAAATATTTTATGGCTTTCACTAAAGCAAGTGCTTGTTTTTCCATGATATTATATTTTAGTGTTGCATCTCTCAAGGATTTACTGAAAAAAGAAATGGGTTTTTCATAACCCTCATCATTCTTTTGCAACAAGATTGCTGCAATGGTGTGTTCTGAAGCAAATGAAAAAATTATGAAATCTTTTTTGAAATTAGGACTTATGAGGACAGGTGTTTTAGTAAGGGCTTCTTTTACTTCTTCAAAATATTGTTTAGCCTCTACTATCCACTTAAGTATTGAATCTTTTTTTAACATGTTATTCAAATTTCTAAGTAATTTTGCTAAGTTAGAGATGAATCTTCTAAGAAAAATTATTTTGCCTCAAAATGCTTGTAACTCTTTAATGTTCCTTGGATTACTGATATTAAGGATTGTTTCTATTCTAGCTGGATCAATTATAATTCCCTATTTTGAAATAATGTGTCCCGGGATTTTTCCTTCTTCTAATCCAAAAATAGTCTTTTTAGGATTCAAGGTTATGCCAAACTTTCTGCACTTTATGAATACTTTTCTCAAATTATCTAAATGTTCATTATCTGATTTGGAAAATACTGTGATATCATCTAGGCAAATGACTCGAAAGTCATGATTTCCTTTGCAAAGGCTATGTCCATATCTCTTTGGAATGTAGCTCCAACATTCATTAGTCCAAAGGGAATTTTCAAGTACATGAAAGCTCCCCAGGGAGTGGTAAATGTAGTCTTTGCTTGATCTTCAAGTTGGACTAGGATTTGGTTGTATCCATAAAATCCATCAAGTAATGAAATTCTGGATGACTCTACTACCCTCTGTAGAATGTGGTCCATTTTAGGGAGGGGAAAGTTATCGTTCAATGATACTTTGTCTAAGTTTCTGAAATCAACACGGAGTCTGATTTCTCCTGTTTTCTTTCTAGTGGGGACTAAATTAGAGACCTAATTAGAATATCTAATGGGTGCTATGATTTGAGCCTCATACATCCTTTTAATTTCTTTCTCTATCAATGGCATAATAACAGGGTTAATTCTCCTAAGATTTTGTTTAAAGGGCTTCTGATTTTCTTTGATTGGTATTTTATGCTGGATAATGCTAGTATCATAAGATTTGAGGTCTTCATAACTCCAGGCAAAGACATCTTGAAATTATTTAAACAAACTAATGTACTTCAAATTTTCAGCTGGTGGTAATGCCTTGGATAACTTGATAAGCTTGGGTTTTTCTTCTGTTCCTATGTTACATTCCTCTATATCTGATCTTAGGGTCTCCATTTTGGGTTTTCTGGCTACATCATTGGAGTCAAAGAGATCTTCTAATGGGGCTAATCCCTTAGGAAAAATGTTGTCTTTAAAGTTTAAAACTTATGATTCATCATTAATTAATTCTTTAATTTATACTGTTTCTAATTTGTCTATTTCTACTTTAGTGAATTTCGTTGGTTCTATTTTATTTACATCATTTACATCTAGTTCATTATTCATAGTATAATATGTTGTACAGTAAATATCTATATTACATTTCTGAAATTCTCCTTCACAATTCATAAAATCATAAATTTGTGAGTCTTGTGAAAAGATTTGCCAGTACTTCAAATTATCAGGTATGGTTGGCCTATGTCTTACCTCGGCAGTGTATTGATGATTTGGCTAAAAAGGTAACCTGCATGTGCTGGAAAAAGTGGCCAAACTATGGGCTTGCATATTCTGATTTCTTGGAATAACAACAAAGTCAGTTTCAAGAAAACAATTTATCAAGTCTAGAATGGTTTCTCTATATTGGCTAAGTCTAGGATTGTTCACAAGATACTCTCCCTTGATTTGTTTTATGATAATTTATGAGTCTCCCATGACATAAACTCTTTTGGCTCCAAGTTTTCTTACGATTTTCAATCCTAACACTAATGCTTCATATCATGCCATGTTATTAGTGCATTTGAAATTTAACCTGAAAGCATGTCCTTCTGAATGATCATTCTCTAAATTATAGATCCATACTTCAGCTCCTGCTCCTAATCTGTTTACCAAGCCATCAAAATCTAAATGCCACATAGACTCATGAGTTATGTTGTCACTATCAATTTCTTTGTGTTTCTCTTCTACAACTGTGATTTTGTCTTTGCCAGTGTCTTAATTACATAAGATAAATGATTCCATGTCAGAATGCATAGAATAGATAGGATAATTCTGTGGTTTTTCTGCACTACTGGCCATGAATTTCATCAAGGTTTCTCTGTAAAGATTTATTTGCTTACCAAATACAAAAATGGTAGCATATGACATATCTAATTGCAGTGATCCCTGTAATTTTGCTCCCCATGAGCAAGATATTAACATACCATATTTTGGAGGGATATTAGCAACTACCTATGTCCATAAAAATAATCTTTGCTGAGCACTGGACAAGAGTCACATAGAGGTCTTTTATCAGGCCAGGGCATTTAACCTAACTAGAATCAAATGAGAAGAGGTCTTTGTATGGTCTGATAATGTCTAAGTTCAATTTTTCCACAGCTGCTTTAGGCATTAAGTTATGAGATGCTCCTGAATCTAACATAGCATTGTGTAAGATTTTATCATGAACGTTTAGGCTAATGTAGAATGGAGGGAAACCCCCTTGCTTATGTTTACCATTAACTTCAGGACCAAAAAATAACTCAGGTTGATCATCATTGAGGTTAACAACATCTTCGCCTTCCCCTATGTTTAGTGTTTCAGTGATTTGGGCCTTATATGAATCATTTTTCACCAGCTCTGTTAAAGGAACTGGTATTTTCAATTTGGCTATTTCAATTTGGATATTAAATGGGATTTGAGCTTTGCCTAGTTGAATGATTTCATCTTTACCAATTGTAGTTTGTATGTTTTTGTCCTTTTTCTCAGCATTTGGTAATTCAGTTTGAGTTTCAACAGTTTTCTTTTCAATTTTCATATATAGAACATTTTGGGTATCAATTGAAGTTTTATCAGCAGTTGATGTTTGAGTAGCAGTAGATGTGATGTCTACAATCTTTGGGCTTGAAGTATTGTGGGTTTCTCTAGGGAGAATTTGTAGAGTTTTGGTAATAAGAGCTTGTACTGCTTTCTTAGTTTGGGTTTGGACTGATTTCTTAGTAGGGGCTTCTATGTTCTTTTTGCTTCTAAGGCTATACTGTTTATGAACTTCATAAATAGTAGATTCATAGCCTTGTTTATATTCAGATGACTCTCCAAAATCTAACTATAATTGTTGTAACATGGATAATTCTTGTTCTTCTTGGGTAAGAAAAATAGTATTTTCATCATTTACTCCCATCAAGTTTATCTGGGTGTCCTGGTATTCTTCATTTTGTTGTGAACTCTCGGCATAGTTTTCTTGGAAAGGTGGTCTAATATATTGATTGGATACAACTTCTCTAGATTTACCAGTATTAAGATTTTTCCTAAATTTGGGATTTCTAATTTGAAGACCTTGTTGATTTTCCCACTGAGGTTTTCTTTCCATGTTTTCTAATCTATCCATTAGTCTTTCCATACTTTTGGCTAAACTAACTATCTTAATATATGATGTGGATGGTTCTTCCTTAATGGTTACTCTCCTTTCATTCCTCATCCTAACTCTTTTAGCTAATAAGTTAGGTTCTACACTAACTGCAATTACTCTACATCTGTTCTAAAGTTTCGGGGTTTCTTTCTCTTAATTGATAGGACATATCAGTGTCAAGTCCATCTGGAAATTTGATTAGGGCTAAGTTTGGCAGAGGTTTGATATTTGTTGCAATTACATTGTAAACACTATTAAGCCTAGTATAGTAATCCTGAACAGATTCATTCGGAGATCTCTTAATGTTCTCATATTCAGATAATATCTGGAGAGGGTTTTTCTTTCTTTCCCATCTATTGATAAACAATCTATGGAAAGCAACTAAATCAGCAATATGACCTACAGGTAAAGCTTTAAACCATTTTTTAACATCTCCTGCTAGTGTTTGTGCAAATAATCTCATTTGAACATCATCCTCATCAACTTCATGTAATTCAAAATAATTAGTCATTTGATTTACATGTTGTTAAGCAGTATATTGACCAGTACCATCAAACTGAAAATTTTTACTGTAGTAATCTTATGGCATAGCATGTAAAGGGCTTGTAAGGCCAAAGGGGCATATATGGCTGCCATGCCTAAGATTCTAGATTGACTAGGAGGTAAATTAGTGGTGCTTGAAGATGAACTTGAAGTGCTTGGAGATGAACTTGAAGTGCTAGAAGATCAACTTGGAACACTTGAAGATATACTTGGAACACTTGAAGATGAGCTTGAAACTTTATGTTGGAGAGGAATTTTAGGTATGAATGGTTTTGTGGAATGAATTGTGGTGAATACTAAGGATGCGGTTGTACTAAATAAAGTTAGCAGTAGTTAGGGCAACTAATTCAACTGACTGTTGAAAATAGTGTTGTGTAGGTAAATCCTCTCCGCGGACAGAGATGATCCCTCTAGCCCTAGAGTGGGTCTAGCAACAAGGGAAAAAGCTAATGTGTAGGTTCCTAGTTAACGAATGAAATAGGTTGGGATAGATTGTCCTACCTGTAGTCCAACGTGATTGTCGCAGCTGTAGTAGTGGCGGCATCTTGATCTCTGCCTCGACAGGTCATGGTCCTTCAGCAATGGTACTCGGATACCTGCACAAAGATCATAGGAAAAAAGCATCATACAAGACAATAATTACACTCATAAATAGCTAATCAGTCAAGGAATATTAAACATATTGCGTAAAATAAACCATATTAACACAAGATGGGAGCCAAACATTAGTCATGTATATATAAATAGAAAGAAAGAGATTACAACTGAAGCCTTGATGTCGTAGCCTCCTTCAGCGGGTTCAGTCGAAGCGCATCTCAAAGGATCATCGGGGGATTGGGATGAGACGAGGACACAAGCCTAACCTCTCTCTCGATAAAGGTCTCTTTCTCTGCTTTATCTCAAAATGTTCAACAATTCTCTTTAGCTATTCGGCTGTTCAGCTACTGTATAAATGGGATATAGCTTTATTTATAGAGGGAGAGGAGGAGGTTGGGATCCCTACAATGGTGGAAGGGAGGCCTTATCCTTTGGGAGGTTCCCCCAAAAGGTGGAAACTAGAGGCCAAAGGAGGGTGTTCATGGTTATTCAGTCGAGCCACCCAGGTTGACTCGCCCACGAAGTTGTTAGCATGGAAACTTCACCTCTATGTTTAAAAAACATTCCAAAAACAGCTAGGCGCGGGTAGCTCACTAGGACAGAGCGCCAATGGGCACGGGGCCCAGTGTTAATCTTCCTCATTGGTGCGAGGGCATAACGGTCTACCAACACCAACCCAAAAACATGTGTTTCTGATGGTCTGCTCAAGCAATTGTCAACGGGAGAAATGTTGTCCTCATGGCAAGGGATGCAATGATGGTCTTTGCAAGGCATGAAACTTCTTATTAGTGACATAAATGGTCCTCCAATGTGCGGGATTGGGATTGCAGGGACAGTGACAAAATGTTGTGTAATAGATACCCCCTAAAGCATGAGGTCCAAGAGAGAGAGAGGTGTGAAATGCTTTACGAGAACGTGTTTGAACCAAACACCATTGTCGGAAGACCTGCAAGTACAAATACAACTGATATCTATGATACATGAACATGTGGCATTGGTGCAACCATCCATAATAGAGTGCATAAAAACTGAGATCCAAGGTATGGATGTAGCCATCCAGCAGTAAGGATCAACGAATAGACTCAAGTATGGTCGCAACCATCCAATCAAAAGAGTCATGCAATAATTCATGATAAACCACAATATCCTGCAACCTGGATCTTATCAGACAAAACCTAGGGTATTGCACTCCATCTCGACCCAAACAAGTATAAATTCAAGCATGCGAATATGTGAGCTGAAGTCGAACATGCAAGAAAGTCACCTGATTACCAACCAATGATGAAAGTTGTTAACAGGCATGAGAGAAACCACCAATAATGACAATGGCTCTCAAGGTACAATAGGTACAATCCACGAAATGTGAACAGTGATCTGGCGTCAAACACCCGCAGAATCACTCAATCGAAGGCTAATGATGTGGACCTATCGTTGAATGTGAAGAACCTGCCATTGAGGCATGCAAGCTCCAAGGTACCAGAAGGGAGTCTCTAGGTCAGCTTCCTAGATAATGAGCTGAAGTCGACAGGAAGTGACCTGGTCGAAGGAGGGCCATAACGTTTCCCACATCATTGACACGAGACAAAGGAACATGATGATAGTGAATCAGGACTAAACAGAGGATCAGAGGAATGTTGAAAACTGCAAAGGCAAAATTTTCTTGAACATATCAATGACACGACTCTGGATTTGGCAGCATTTGACATCAAGGGATCTGAGGTCATGATGATGTGGCAAAGAGAAGATGAGAGGTCAAAAGAGATTACCCAAACCCATGGAGGCAAAAATGACGAAATGAGATGTCCCCAACCCGACACGAATGCAAATGAGTGTCATGTTCAAGAGCGACATACTGCCGACACAACTAAAAACTGGTTCCATTTTCCCCCACCATTTCTAGCGAGTATCCCAATTATTTTTCACAAACAAGCTTGAAGGGGATAACATATGCTTGTGATGTAAGTTTGTCCTTCAGAAAAATCCATACTAGTAAATTTTATGAGCCCTAGGAAGGAGGAACTCGGTTAACATCATGCTGACTATTTTCGATGTCATCAGGGTTTAATGAGTCTGACAAAGGAAGAACTCAACATCTTTTCAAATTTCGAGAGTTTGAAAAGAAGCATAAAAGAAAACTCTAGTAGGTCCCTTTTTGTAAATAGTCTCTGAGATCTGAAAAGGTAGAAAACGATGTCTGAGAGAACCTCTTAGTTGCAATAGGCGAAGGTATTCCTTTTTCATAAATAATCTATCCTAGCCTGAAAAAGGGGTAAACGTATACTAGGTAGATATTGTTTCGCAGCCATTTAACGAGTTCAAAACGAAAAGAGTCTCAGCAATCTTTTCAGTTTTAGAGAGTGAGAAAAGAGCTTAAAGATGACTCCAACAATGACTTTTTCATGTTTTTACCGAGTCTGAAAAAGTATAAAACACAACTCGTTACTTCATCGTCATTATGTTAAAAACCTGTCACTGCACAAGAGATGCACATAAAACCTATTTCTCGAAATAATATAGTGAAATAATCGAAAATTATGTCTTAAAAACTAATTAGGGTTTGGAAAAGTTTTAAAATGCAAAAAATGGTAAAAAAGTAATTATTTTTCACTTTTACCTCTTGTGGAGCAATAGTTACCCTTTTTAGATTGTGATTTTGCGATGGTGAAAGCGGGCAATCCGACAGACGAATCTCGAATTCGTCAGTTCTAGGCAAGAGCTAACATCCTTCCTTGCATTTTGATTATACTTTCATTACCTACAACCCCAAATTTGGAAATTGATGGGGGGAATTGCAAAAAATAGGGCACAACGGTTGGCGTGAGTATCAGGCACAGACTCGCGCCAATCGCCCAAAATTTTGAATTAGGTCGCACCAACCGCGACGACCATTTAAGGTTAAAATTGAAATAAAATAGGCCCATTTTCAACAATTAGAAGCTTTGAATTTGGCTAATGGCATTCTTATGAACGTGTTTATAGTTGTGAAGCAAAAAAATGGTTATCGAATGGAAAGAACGAGAACACAGTGAAGAAGACGAACTCGCCATGGAAAACGAAAGACGCATGGAAGCTCTTAGAAATTGTGGGCTCAAGAAATTATTCATGACACCATGCCTCAGAGCTCAAGCAGAGTTGTTGCAATACTTGATCAGTGTCTGGGACGTTGACCAGGAAAAGTTCGTCATTCATGATCAAGAACTCGAGATCGAAGTTTATGATGTTTATTTCATAACAGGGCTATCGCGGAGGGGGGAAGTACCAATATTGACCGGCACCCGACCCACAATGGAGAACATGAGTATGGTGATCAACAGGGTGTGTCCAGGGGCAAGGAAAGGATCGGGAAGCGGAAAAGTGGATATCCAGACTATTCCAGACTTGGAACTAAAGGTAGTGTTGCACACCATCACACGAGCTACAGGATCGCAAGCACCGCAAGAAGCTACAAAGACACAGATACTTCTTGCCATAGACTGCTTGACACTAATCCTCTACAATTGGGCAGAGGCAATGACAATCAACATGAAGCGTCAACTGTCAAAGTGCAAGAAATGAAAACTGAAGCAGTTTGGCTGTGGGTCTATTATGTTATCGTTTGTCCTGGAAAGGCTACCAATTTTTCAGTGTCAGGAGGTGATAGTCCCAACACCACCAACACAGGAGCCACAGATGGCTCATTGGGCAGCTCTGAAGCCAAGGTCAGGGGGTGGTCAACAGATGTCCTGGAGACCAGAGTTCTTTGAGTGGCTCTGTCGACAGCTGATTGTCGTGGAGGATTGGCCCTACTATGGCACAGATTTTATTGGTGATGCAGATCTCCCACTCCCAGATGGAGAGGATTGGGATGAAGTACTTGGTAAGATTCATTTTTTATTTTCATGAGTATTATCATTTTTTGTGTTATGCATGTTTTGACATTAAATCCATGTGATTGCAGATGTTGGCCCAGAGAGACCTGCAGGTATGTCCCCGATAGCGAGGCGGATCCCTCGTGACTTAGATGTTGCCCCTCATGGTGAGGTAGGCGAGGAGGAGGAAACCATTCGCAACTTGGAGGGAATCTCCCGTGGGATCCTGAACTATGCGTGATTCGATGAAGTTCCTCGTGCATACCAGAGACACACTGCAGGGGTGTCAAACCGAGTTCACCGCTTGTTGAGGCGGCTTGTATGGGTGGTGACATGCTATCATGAATGTCACGCCGAGTAGACACCTAGGTTTTATTTCCGCATATTTTTGAGAGACATGATGTCTCAGGATGTAATTGAAACACACATATTTTTTGAACTTATAATGCACACTGATGCAAACATTTGATATTTATATATACATCTATTTTCGTATATGGATCTTTTCACGTGATGACGATTTTTACAAATTATGCAAATGTCTATCTAAATCAATATTAGCCACTATATCAGTTAACACATTCACTCGCCTAGGAATATGTTGATATGTAATGTAATCAAAATTTCTTTCCAACAAACGAACACGTAAATACAACCTTAAGATGTGAGGGTTTCTAACTGAATAATGTCCATTAAGTTGAAGAAATACAAGCTGTGAGTCTAGATTTACAACCAATTCACGAATGCCGAGGGTAATCGCCTCGGTCAATAGTTCAATAACAACACTATACTCAACGACATTGTTTGCAGTTCGTCCTAGACAGATACCTTGAAGATCTATCAACTCACCAGCATGATCATAAATCACCTAGGCTACCGAAGACAGGTTCTAGGTACTGCGAGAAGCACCATACACAAAACCGACATAAGGGGTAATAGACATCTGCACAATAAGAAATGACCTAATAAGTAGGAAAACGCTCGCAAAGCACACCAAGCCAAAAATGTACAAAAATGAAAAGAACACCTAAGTACACAAAACATGCACGAATGACTCATGCATAATATTTTTTAAGATACAACCCATTTCTGGGCTGATCCATAGGATGACCTTCGTAGTCAATAAGTTTATAGGCCCCATTCTGCAAAACACATTTAACAATGTAGTGCCTATGCCACATGGGTTGAAATTTTTCTGCCCCAAACTTATCATGAGATTGGTCGTACAGGAGGACGAGGTCTCCTTCTATGAATGAGCGAGGGGAAACCGACTGGTCAAAATGAGCTTTGACCTACTTCTTCTGTGCTTCAATGATGAAAGCAGCAAAGCGGCGAGTTTCATCTAGCCTTTCTAAGTAGAGAAGACGCTCTTCTTCTGGTGAAGTGTTTGGCAGCAATTCAACAACCAACTTGAGCGAAGGTATCTCACACTCAATCGAAAGGGTAGCTTCCAGACCGTAAACAAGCTGAAATGGAGTGAATACGGTCGCATCCTTAACTGAAGTTTAGTATGCCCAAAGAGATGAAAATAACATGAGATTCCAGTTTGATTTGTGCATCCCAATCGTACGTTGAAGCATGGTGACAAGAAATGTATTCACGGCTTCAACCTGGCCATTGGCCTGAGGATAGTACGGTGTTGAGCTATCGTGACGTAGATCCAACTTGGAAGTCAACTCCGCCACCATATAATGCCAAAAATGGGAACCATGATCGGTAATGATGGCTTGAGGGACACCAAACCTAGAAATGATGTGATTGAATATGAGCTGAGTTGTTGTCTTACCGTCAGCCATAATTGTAGGCATTGCTTCGACCCATTTGGTGAAGTAGTCAACGGCTACGATGATATAAGCATGCCCCCTAGCCGAGTGAGGGTTACACGTCATAAAATCGATGGCCCACTTCGCAAAGGGACAAACGGTAATGATAGGGTGGAGATGGGAAGGCAGTGCGCGCATCTTGCGTTGATAGATCTGGCACTCATGGCATTTACGAAAAGCTACAATGCAGTCCTTGAAGATGGTGGGCCAGAAATACCCAGCACGAAGAATTTTCTGTGCAGTAGCATAACCAGACATGTGACCACCACAAGTGTCGCTATGACCGTCATTCAGGACTTTCTCAGCTTCCTCGAGAATCAAACACTGGCAGAGAATGGAATCAACTCCGATGCAGTAGAGCATATCTCTGACTATACGATATGGTTGCGATTGATGAAGGATGCGTCGATGAGCATCCTTTGTCAACTCAGATCTGAAGGTAGAATTCTGAAGATATACGATGATATCACCATACCAAGGATCGAGGGTACTAATTAGAAAAACCATATCGTCTGGAATGCGTTCATCGGAACCAGACGAAGCGGAGTCAGAGGGGAGGGAGTAGATTAAATCGACAAAGAATAATGATTTCTTTGACTTGGCAGTAGCGAATACCGAATCAAACTCTTAGAGGATGAAAATCCACTTAGAGTACTTGCCCCCAAGCAATTTTCGAGACAATATATAGGTCATAGGGTTGCAGTCAGAAATCATAGTCACTATATGCAACAAAATGTAATGACGAAAAAGTTGAACCGCCTGAACCGTAGCCAACGCCGACTTCTCAACATGTTCATATCGCATTTCAATGTCGAGAAGCTTACGAGATAGATAGTAAATAACATGCTCGTCACCATCATCATCGTCTTGTACCAAAACCATGGCAATCATGCTGAAAGCGGTAGCTAAATAGAGGGAATAATCGTGATGATAGTTCAGAGGACGCAACAAAGGAGCTTTGACAAGCAACGTCTTCAGTGCATCAAAATACTTATGGGCGATCTCATCCGAAAGGAACGGGGTGCCCTGCTTTAGTAATCATGTGAATCCTTTAGCCACTTCGGCATAGTAAGGTATGAAATGAAGTAAAAAGTTATCCAGGTTCCCTTGCAGACTCTGCATCTGATGTTTGAGCGAATCGAGGCAAATTCTGTCTTTGGAAACGATAAACCCTAAGAGTATACCAGAATCGACGCAGAAGACGTACTTATGCAGATTCAATTGGATGTTATAGCATCTTTAACGAAGAAAAATATGACGGAGATGGTTAGGGTGGTCCCTACGCTTAGCTGAATGAGCCATAAGGTTATCCAGATAAGGTTGAACGATGTGTTTAATATCATGGAAAGCATATGACATCGCTCACTAAAATGTAGCCCCAACATTCTTCTGACCGAAAGGGAGATTTTTGTACACGAAAGTACCCCAGGGATAGATGAAGGTGGTCTTGTGTTGATCAGTTGGAAGAATGTTAATCTGGTTGTAGCCAGAAAATCCGTCCATAAGGGAAAAAATCTCACTTCCCGCACAGTCATCAATGATTTGATAAATAAAGGGAGTAAGATAATTATCCTTAGGGCAGGCCCAGTTAATGTCACGTTAATAAACACAGACCCGAATAGTACCATGTTTCTTATCCACAGGGACAATATTAGACACCCATTCTGTCAAGGGAATCGGATAAATAAAACCAATTTTGAGAAGTTTTTCAACTTCACCCTTAATAGCGGCAACCTTTCTAGGGTGCATAGGACGAAGGCGCTGATGAACAGGCTTCGCATCAGGATAGGTAGGAATCTTATGCACCACTATACTAGGATCAATGCCAGGCATATCTTCGTAAGACCATGCAAAGACATTATGGAACTCGCAGAAAAGGCTATTATAAACCTGACTTCGTCTGAAGAACAGGTGACCCCGATATGGATGTTTTTGACAATTCTTGGTTTCACAAAAATGTCGATAGACATCATTTGTGTGATATTACTCAAGTTACCCTCTGTAAAAAATTTGTATGTCAGAATAGGCATTTGAAGCGGAGGAGAAGGAACCTGAGAAGCGAACCTCTCAAGAGACGTAGACATGGCCCTGAGGCCAGGCATGAACGACGAACGATGATGACTATCGTCCCACGGAGGATCCTCAAGAGACATAGTTTCCACGATGGCTTCATCGAAAGGAAATATCTCTTTCAAGGGATCGGGCGAATCTGAATCACCGATCCAATAGGATTGAGAATAAGTGTCAAGAAACATGCTCAAAGGAGTAGGATTAGGAGGCGGAGGCTCTGAAGCCGAAATAAGTTCACAATAGCCAATATCGATCGGACTTAACAGCATCGAATCTCCAAAAGAATCGATCTACTCAGGCGAAGGGATGATCCACAGGTCATCAGACTGAGAGATCATATTAATATTAATAGTGTTGGGTGTAGGAGGAGGAAAAATACCCATGAAAGCATGATATTTGAAAAGACTCGGTCCTACACTCTTGTAAGGCATAGGAATTTGATCGACGTACGGAACGTTGTTCTGGGAAGAAGAAGTGAAGAATGACAACTGATCAATAGTAATCATCTTTCCTTCGTGTGGAAATTTAAAAACATGAAAGAGAGTGGACAGAATGCATAGCATGGCGTGAGTCCAATTGCGACTGAGAAGATTGTAATTGAGCTTGGTGTCAACTACTTCAACCTCAACATTGACCGTCTTCCCTTCTAGAGTAATTGGTAAACTAGCGAGAACACCAAGAGGTTTGATTCCCTTCCATCAAATGCTTCTAGAGAATTTGGAGATGAATTCAAAGCTGGAGAACCAATGGATTTCTAGTAGGTAGATGACATGACGCACATAGACGCATCCTTCTCCACAACCGCTCAATGGATATTCAGTCCATTAATGCCAACTTGGATGATGATCGCAAGTTGGTGTGGGAGATGTGGGACAAAATTCTCTAAGTCGAAAGTGATAAGGCTTGAATCAGCAGGATCAACCCCGCCGATTGCAGATAAAAAAACCTTCCGCTGAGATGGACAACTCTGAAGTAATTCTAATGCATACATTGTAGATGGAGCCTGAGCTAAATCCTCAACAATACTGTAATGTTGAGCAACACGGGCGTTGGGATTGTAAGAAGACTTACGGAGTACACCTTTGGAAGGTGGCCATACAATGGGCTTAGTACTAGGCCTTTCAATTTGAAGAGGGCCAGAAGCAGGCAGAGGAGGAGGACCATTAGTGATCTCTTTCCCCGCTGCCTGACATGATTCGGTATAATCTTTCGACCAGGTAGCGATGGAAACGAATGTAGAACTATTCATCATGAAGACCTGAGAGCCAAATGGGGCAGAGGACTGAGGTTGCTTTACCATCTAAGTCTGTTGTGATGGAAAAGGTTCTTTGAGAAAACCCATAGTTCCTTGGGTGCCTTTGAGAAATCTACTCACTTCGGCACGTCGTGGATAGTCCTTGGTGTAGTTCTCTTCATCACAAATCAAGCAAGGATACTTCAGTTTTCGCTATGAACCATCATCAACATGAGATTTCTGAGAATCATGTTTCGAGGTATCGGCTTTGGCCTTACCTTTACCCTTTTTTTTTCCCTTGGAAGCTTTATTCGTGGGATGGCCTGAATGACATTGACTTCTGCAATTTTACCAAAATTCGGGGTAGGATGAGAAGCAGTATCATTGGAAGGATTAGATTTTTTCTTCTTAGGGTTCGAAGGAGAAGATTTCCGAGTAGTCTGAGACATGGAACCAATTATACTGTCAACGGATGGCGTCGCCGGTGCTTTGGAAGTTCCAGGTCAAGGAGCATCAAGCAAGATATCATACAACATGCCAGACTAGGAGTACACGAGATCAAGGTACTGGGCACGAGAAATGGCATGTTCTTTAGTTACACATGCCCCCATAGCTATGTCTTTAG
Organism: Pinus albicaulis; assembly: GCA_034641835.2. Lineage (NCBI taxonomy): Eukaryota > Viridiplantae > Streptophyta > Pinopsida > Pinales > Pinaceae > Pinus > Pinus albicaulis. The sequence goes on from CM076582.1 coordinate 1,092,682,604, forward strand.
CAGTTTGATTGACAAATGAGGTGGTGAACCAATCAGTTAGAAGTTGATCAGGAATATCAAACTTGATCAAGTGACGATGGCGCCTCCATTCATGAATATGATCCGAGATATGAGTAGCTCGATCTTACTTCAAGGATGTGAGGAGGTGTGTCCCAGTCTCATACCAAACCGGTAGCTAAAAATGTGTGAGAAACACTATGGCTAAAGAGTTGAAATCTTAAAAGATGCCATGGAATAATTCAATGTACCACTTTGCAGCGACACCAGTAAGATTCCGTTGGAAAAGACAAAGTCAGATGGAATCATCAACCCAAGAGTTAGAGGAACACCAAAGATGGTATGCCATAACGTGTGCTTGGGGGTCTTCTTCGGACTTTCCCTCAAAATTAAGACAATCACTGGGAATTTTGGTTGGAACTGGAGGCCAATACCGATTATGAAGAATTGGATCGTTTGTCAATTTTGACACATAGTTCCAACGTAGCGAGAAATGACAATTGAGGATTAAAAGGCATTGGAGGTCATTGATAAGGACCAGTGTTAACATTGGGATGGGAGAAATTCTACCCCCATATGTTTTGTCTCAGAGGATTATGTCCATAGGGGTTATAAGCTGGATAGTTCTACCCATACTGGGGTTGAGGACCAGGATACTGATTCTGAGCATTCCATTGAGGTCCTTTCTTTGCAACATATGGATTCTACTACGGAATGTAAGAATTTCCATGAGGAGGATTATACACCATCTAAGATTGATTTTGAGGGTAACAAGTAAAAACTTGGGGCGTACTATATACAACCTGAAATTGACCTTGAGGAGGGTAAGTAGCACCTTGAGGTTAAGCAAGTGGTACCTATTGAGCAGGTTGAATGGGTTGCTGAGATAGTTGAACAGGTTAAACCGCTGTTGAGCAGGTTGAACCAGTTGCTTAGCAGGTTGAGCAGTTTGAATCAGCTGTTGAGGCTGGGTACACTGTCGCTACGGAGCAGGTTGGCCTAGATACTGTGGGCCACTGGGTTGCCCTTTTGGAAGAGGTTAGCCCAATGATTGCGATGGACCAGGTTGCCCTTGATAACCAGGTTGTCCCGGAGCAGGACCGTAGGGTTGTCCTTGTTGTACAAAAGCTTGGCCTTGCGGAATGTAAGGTTGTTGTTGTTGCACAAAAGGTTGTCCCTGTGGTAGATACATTTTCCCCCCAAGAACATAAGATGCTCCTGGTTGAAACTGAAGTTGACTGGAAGGACCGTAGGGTTTTCCTTGTTAGACCAAAGGTTGACCCTGTAACGGTTGTCCTTGTGGACCGTAAGGTTGTCCCTGCGGACCAAAGGGTTGACCCTACTGGACCAAAGGTTGTACTTGTAAGGGTTGTCCTTGTAGACTTGAGGGTTGTCCCTGTATAAATGGCCCTTGATGAGGAACGGTCTAATAGGGGTCACCCGGAGGTAGATAAACAGCCTGATTAGGATCGATGGGAGGTAAATAAATGGGGTTACCATAGACATCATAGTGATGTGGAGGATTGACAGGAGCTTGTGGCTGCTGAGAACCCTGAGAGTTCTGCTGCTAGACAACCAATAGATACTCATCGAAAGTAAGGCCGGTAGGGATAAAAGTAGAAACCATAGCCGCACTAGAAACAAGAGTGGCTTCCACAACGTGAGGTTGTGATCTACTCACGGTGGGCCTCATAGGCCATGTGGGATTAAGAAGGATGGACCTATGAGTAGAAAAATATCCTGACGACTGATTCATAACAATCTGTGCAGATGAAGCCACACAAACGGTGGGTTGTACCGGGACAAATGTAACAATGACCAGCGAGCTAGGTGTTGAAGGTGACATTCCTAATGTGGGAAGGACCAAACTCCTTTGAGGAGTCGATGTATTGGACTGTGCTATGGATGCAACACCAGAAATAATCTGACTCAAAGTACGATAATCGGGTGGAAGTGACACCGATTTAGGAGAAGCTTGACTGGAGACACGCGAGAGATCTTTTTGGAAAAGCTTATATTCCCCTATAGAAACATGCAGTTCTTCACTGCCGACAGGACTCAAAGAATCCATGTCTGACGAAGCCATAAGATCGTCAAAAAGACGACGAGGCCTAGCAGGTAAAGCAACAGCTAAAAATGGTTATCCTGAGGTAAGAGGAGGGAATTATTCCTCGCTCCCAAAACCAGACCAAGCACCCTGAGGTGGCCAATTGAAATCAAACGACCCTTCAGGAGGAGACCGTGTAGCAAGAGGCAAGACAGTATGGAGAATAGGTTGTGAAAACTCGGCAGACCTAGTGGACTGAGGGGTTTTGAAAGAAACGTCAGGAAAAGAACTACCACTAGAAGGCAATGAGGAAGACGACGAAACTAGTGGTTCCGCCACTGTGAAAATATTTCAACACAGGAAGGAAAATGAGATAGCCTATTCAAGGCTTCAAGATCAAACTCTAAGGAACTACAAAAACAAGCCAAGTAGAAAAATTTTAACGGGCATGTGATCATGGGTAATTAATTTTACGACTTTGAAACAAAACTTTTTGTGTTTCATGTTTTAAGAGTCAAGAAACAAATAAAAGATGACTCTAGTCACTTTCAATATTAAACGAGTGTGAAAGGACAAGTGCTTGATGATCTCTTCACTTTTTAAGGAGTCACAAAAAGATCGAAATGACTACTCAGGGAATCTAAGCAAGAGGGTGTACCAAGTTTCCGTTAACTGCCATATACACCTTGGTGATCAAATGAAAGAGAAATGACCAAGGACTTAACGTACGTGCAGGTAGTCTCCCCGAATGTTGTGTTTGGTGTATCACGGTTATAGGGCGGTAGACTCGGCTTCCTATGGATAAAGGATTTGAACCTATGGGGGTCTCCCTTTATATACGAGACGGTATGGGAAGCACAAGTCCGTACTAGTGTTGTCTAAAGCCAGGTGGCAAACAACAACTGCTAGGTTTAATGACGCCGAAACACGTCACTAGCCTAGACCTCTAAAAATGTTTGCGTTAGGTTCCAATGCTTCCTTAGATTGATTGAATTAATTTTAAAGTTGATCTTGAATTAATGTTTCAGTTTCAAGGCCTTACCGAATTTGATCTCGAATTTCCTAAATGCACATTACATGAAAAATAACACCATTTTCCGTTCGATGAATGCTAACTAAGAGAAGGATATAGATCTTTAACAAAGTAACAAACAATGAAATCATACAAATAAGTTCCCTAATGCATCTAATACAACCAAACGAAAAACGAAAAACTCTTTTCTTGTTCATTAAGTGCTAGTTATGCAAAATAACTTTTCATTTTCGATGCAAACGAAAGAGTGCAATTTTGTTTTGTTTTTTGAATGAATGAAGCACACAATGCACTATTACATTAAAAAGCAAGGCGAACACTATTTTGGAGCACTGCGAATGTAGAGATCTTAAAATGAATAATTAAAAAGTAATACAGACATAAAAACACACTCAAACCAATGATGCACTCTTTCAAACAAACAGAGAGATTTCAAAATGACCGAAATGAGCAATGTGATCTATGCTCGAAGTGACAAATTGGAGAGTCAAACAAAATGAAAGTAATTATTCAACAAACCAAAACACAAAGGATCAAGAAAGGCTAACACAATTGATTAGGGAATCAAACTGACAACAATAAAATAGACTCAAACTTCAATAAGAAGGCTCAGTGAGTATAAGACACCTAGAAACCCTAGGGCTATGAACTGCACCGATAAGACAATGCACAAACAGATGAGAAGAACAAGCTTACAGTAGTCGAAACAACTCCAAAAGACCAATTTCAAATCAAATAAACAACCCAGAGTCAATCACAACTGACCAAGAACTCAGAAGGAAGGTAAAACCAAATCCTAAAAGATTAGGCGCGTCTATTAGGCGAAAATCTGTGCCAAACAGGGGTTGGCACTACTGCAAAAAAATCAACAAGCACCAATTGGCGCGATTGTTCAAATAAAACCCGCACAAAGCTGGAAACTATGGGAAAAACCAGTGTGCAGAGGTCAATCTTGACACTCTGGAGCTGAACAGGAGGATTCCAAACAGTCAAGCAAGCCAAAAAAGACAAAAAAGCTATCAAACGACCGAAGTTGACTCGACAAGGAAAAATCAAATGAGAAACAAGATGACAAACTCACACTGATCCCAGCGGAATCGACAACTTGTTGTGTAGGTAAATCCTCTCTGTGGACATAGACGATCCCTCTAGCCCTAGAGTGGGTCTAGCAACAAGGGAAAAAGCTAATGTGTAGGTTCCTAGTTATCGAATGAAATAGGTTGGGATAGATTGTCCTACCTGTAGTCCAATGCGATAGTTGTAGCTGTAGTAGTGGTGGACTCTTGATCTCTGCCTCGACAGGTTGTGGTCCTTCAGCAATGGTACTCGGATACCTGCACAAAGATCAAAGGATAAAAGCAACATACAAGACAATAATTACACTCATAACTAGCTAATCAGTCAAGGAAGATTAAACATATTGCGTAAAATAAACCATATTAACACAAGATGGGAACCAGACATTAGTCATGTATATATAAATAGAAAGAAAGAGATTACAACTGGAGCCTTGACGTCGTAGCCTCCTTCAGCGGGTTCAGTCGAAGCACGGCTCGAAGGATCGTCGGGGGATTGGGATGAGGCGAGGACACAAGCCTAAGCTCTCTCTCAAAAAAGGTCTCTTTCTCTGCTCTATCTCAAAATGTTCAACAATTCTCTTTATCTATTTAGTTGTTTAGCTAGTGTATCAATGGGAGATAGCTTTATTTATAGAGGGAGAGGAGGAGGTTGGGATCCCTACAATGGTGGATGGGAGGCCTTATCCTTTGGGAGGTTCCCCCAAAAGGTGGAAACAAGAGGCCAAAGGAGGGTGTTCGTGGTTATTCAGTCGAACCACCCAGGCTGACTCGCCAACGAATTTGTTAGCATGGAAACTTCACCTCTATATTTCAAAAACATTTCAAAAACAACTTGGCATGGGTAGCTCACTGGGACAGAGCGCCAATGGGCATGGGGCCCAGTGTTAATCTTCCTCATTGGCGCGAGGGCATAACGGTCTACCATCGCCAACCCAAAAACATGTGTTTTTGATGTTCTTCTCAAGGAATTGTCAACAGGAGAAATGTTTTCCTCATGGAAAGGGATGCAATGATGGTCTTTTCAAGGCATGACACTTCTTATTAGTCACATAAATGGTCCTCCAATGTGTGGGATGGGGATTGCAAGGACGGTGACAAAATTTTGTGTAACAAATAGGCTTCATCTATATCTGTAATCAAAGTTGAGGTCAAAATATCAAGTTTATCAAAAGTATCTAGAACTTGTTGATCTAAATCAAGTTGTATAGTTTCCTTCTTTTCTTCAATAAATTGAATAAAATCAGGGTATATTACAATATCATAGATTGATTTTTCAGATTTGGTTCTAAATCAATGATGCTCAAATGATAAATCAAATTGAATATCTTGTATGCATGATAACTCTTTAGGAAGTGAATTTTCTTTGATTAAATGACTACTACTTCCTAGACTTTCTATTTTTTAGGTTTTCTTAAAATTCTGTCAGGGTCATCAACAATTGTAGCAAGCTGTGGATCAGGATGAGCCTTGGTATAATATGTTCTTTTAGAAGCCAGAATTTTAACTTTCAATGAGAAATTTTAACAACCCTTTAAAACCTTAAGGTGAAAAAATGAGGAAAAGTGTTTCCTTTAAGATTTATTTTAATTGAGGATTGATCTCCCCAGTGGAGTCACCAATATGTTATCACTCCAAAATTTCCCAGGAGTTGTTATGTGCGTTAAAAAGAAATAACAAAGGTAACTATCATCCACTTTTGGAGATTAGGATCTAGCCTTCAGAATGCTCAGAGAGGGCTCTCTCTTAATGATTTAACTTTGTTGATTTAATATATTTTAGGCTAGTTATGTATGCTTGATTTGGTTTGTTTTGATTGATTGATTGGTTTTGGTAGATAGGTGGAATTAATGATTTAGATCGATAGATGCCTTTCCTTTTTCCATTGGGCTATGGAGTCAATATGATTTTAAAACAGAACAAGATCAAATTATAAATAAAGTGTTACAGGGAAGGATAACTGAGAAAAATCAAATCTCAAGGATGAATGGTGAAGTGGTTTTCACTTGGAATCAAGGAGCAGTTAAGGATTCTTTAAACCAGATAATGAAGGAAGGTGATGGAGGTCAATCAGGATCAGAGAGAAATGAAGGATTCTCTAAACCAGATATCAAAGTAAACATAAAAATGTTTAACAGTTCAAAACAGAGTGTATTTAAACAAATTATGCAATAAAATTCCTGTTATAACATTAAAATTTAGAAAACATGCAAGTTTATGGAATACTTAAGAAAAGAAACATGAACAATTGAAATATACTTCACTGAGATAGCTCAACATATGAATCCTGTAAAGAAATTCCTTTATTACTTGTCATGTCTGTCAACTGGAAATGGTACAATAACCCTCAGGTAAATAGATCAATTAGCTATAGAAATATTCAGAAATACAAACTAATCGACCTTTGACACTTCGAATGAAGAAGTATTTATACAACACTTTACAAAATATCCTATCAACTGATTTAGGATTTATTCAAGGAAAAAAAGAATATGGATGCAAAAAGTTAGTGACACCTTCTAACTAACTGATATTTGGCGTTGATTCTCTGATTTTTGTTATTTATCCGTTGGTTCTTTCTTTCACGTTGTCTTCTTTCATTTATCTACTCTTTCACGCTATCTGTCTTTTAATTTTTACAGTCAATCACATTAATCCTCTCGTGTTTCCGTGTTTTTAGACATGTTAAATTTATGTAAAATAAAAAATGTGTCCTGGAGAGCACTTTGTAAAAACTTTTGTTGTTTTCTGGTGTAGATGTATTATCCCTTGTTTCTGTTTAAATTGTCTTTTTCTGATCTATTACTGTACATAATCTTCTGCTGAGTAAATAAGCTTTGTATTCTTTTCCTGTGAGTCTGGAGTAAACAGGTTTGGAACTAGTATCAAACTGTTTATCCAATTCCTTGTCTTTTAATCACTTGCAAAATAAAACAAATGTGAATGAAAACAAGGTTTGCAGGGAGGCGAGCAATGACTTTAGTATTTTCGTAATTTTGTAGAATTAGGGAAATGGATATAATAGCGGGGTTTCATATTTGAAACTTTGTGGTTTTTCGCACGGCACAGGAGTGTTTTATCACATGGTGTGGGGTGGAAAGGTGGTTTATCGCACGCCACAAGGGTGGATTATGGTTTATTGCATTGCGAAAAGGAATTTGGCGGTTTTAGGATTGGGGGGGGGGGGGGGGGGGGGGTGCGATAAACCCTGGGAGTGCTGCGTGGCAAGGGAGTGGGGGTGTGAAACCACCCATTTTGCACCCCCTCACTGGTTTTAAAAATCGGACGTTGGGGGGTGCGAAAAGGTTTATTGGTCGTTGGATCTAACTAGCGGCGATCTAAAAGCTGACGAGTTTTCACCTTTTTTAAGGAATTGGGGTTGAGAAATGGATAGGCGGAGGGTTAAATGAAATGTGGGTTCAGGTATTACATGTGAAGGGGTAAATAATATAAAGTGGGACCCGAGATTATATATGTGGGGTTAAAATGATATAAAGGGGTAAATAATATAAAGATGGGTCAAGGAAATATATTAAAACGAAAGGTTTAACATGTAATGGGGGGTTTAAATATAGTGGGACCCGGGCTTATATAAAGCAGAAGGGTTTTAGTATAAAGATGGGTAGGGAATATATATATAAAATAATGGGGGGGAATATATTAAATGGGGGATTAATATAATATGGGGTTTAAATGAAATATATTAGATGGTAGGTTTAAAAATGATATCGGGGAGGGGTTAAATGAAGTGGGGTCCGCTTAATACTTTAGCACCTTTTAAACTATGCAAGAGTGGGTTTTGCATGTTTTTATGAGAATAATGTGGAGTTAGTAAAGGGGAAGGGGTTTTTAGCAATGGAAATTGTTTTTTAACAATGGGAAGGGGATTTAGGAAGGGGGAAAAGGGTTAAAAAAGGGGAAATGACTTCCAAGAGTGGAAAGAGAGTTTTTTAGCGAGGAGAATGTGTTAGAAGGACATTAGTGATATGAGATAAACCAAAATGATGCTTTCCATAACACTTGAAAGTATGCTACCTACCCATTATTCATCCTAACATTTTTTACTTCCTTTATTGGGTGCATTTGAGCTTGCTAACCTTTTTATTTTCTTTTGATAAGCAAACTAACTTATTTCTAAACTTATATCCTCCAATGGCTCAGATTAAACTTATGAGCTCATTTTATTCTCTACCTAACTACTAATCTGCCAAGATTAAATGGTTTGGTCAGATCTTTATTCACTAACTATCATGACATGAAATTAAAAGACATGAATGAATCAAGATTAAACTGTATGATCATCATGAATTCTGGAATTTTGGACAAGTTGCATACAATTTTATTTGTAAAAATTAAAGTAAACTAAGAGTAGTGGCATTTGAATGTGCAACACTTTCAGAATTTATTTTTGTTTCTTTTTGTGGGGGTCATACTTTATATCCTTTTTTGATCTTCTTTTCTTTTGATCCTTTGATTATTCTTTTAGGACATACCCTCTTTTTATTTTTTAATATGGGAAAACATTTGCAGAAAGCAAAGGTATGTACAATATTACAAGACTCGACATAGTCAATTCAAAATTATGATCCCTATTATTATAGGACCCTAACAGACCCCAAGTTGGCCTTTGCTTGTTGGTTTCTGTAGATTTCCACAAAATTACAAATTTATAAAAGAAAAGTAATTCATCATTTCCATCCCCAAACCAAAGGTGTTTCTCAAGGATTTCATCTTAAGCATTGGGAAGGGTGTTGATAGTATCATACTTAATTTTGGTGCATTTATTATAATTATTTTTTCATTAATTGAATACTTTCTTTGTTGGTCTACATTTTTCTACAATTAATCATCATATATCATGTCAGATTTGTTGTTTCTTCTTAAGTCCTAACATTCATCAATTTGATGTTTCTAAGCTCTGGTCACTCCTAAGCCTTGATGAAGTTATGTTGTGTAATGATGCCTCCATTGGAATTCTAGGAATCAACCAAAGTGAGAGGATAGTTTGCTAAGATGACATTGGGGTGCATTTCCTATGTGCTCACCATTTGGCATCTTGGCCAAACCCTTCCAAGCTTGTTAATCTAAGTGTTAACATGGAGACTCCACCCATATTCAAGGGCAAAAAACTATAATAATGATGATGAAACAAGCATGGAGTAGATTTAACGAAATGAGTTAAAAGCTAGCAATTTGGATAAATTGATTAAGAATAAATAAAAATTTAAAAAATAGTCATTAGAAAATAGGAGGGTTAAAAAGTAAAAATATTGGGTAAAGAGCCTTAAACGTAAATCTTAAGATAGATAAGCATTGAGAGGTGTAATTGAATTAAATAAAACTAATAAGAGATATTAAAGAAACAATAAGAGAATGGCTAGAAAAGAAAGGCATTTGAAGAAAAAAAATCTGAAATATGTTCCATAGTTTGATTTTTAGGTTGATGTTTCAAGTCAAGATCAGGACTCCTCAAGACAAAAAAATGATTTGAGAGAAGAAAGTGAAAAGATAGAATATAAATATAAAATAAAATAAAACAAAAAGCAAACAAATTGGAAAAAACCTAACTCTAAAGCCAAAAAAAAACTAAAAAATTAGAAGTTGCAAGGTTTAAAATAAACTAATAAATAAATTTATATAATTAAATATTTATAGGTTTGATAAATACTAGAATATTATTAAGTAATAATGTATAACAAATTGATATTCAAGTATTAAAATATTACTAATATTATGTTTATATTCATAAATATACATATTAATAAATTATAACTATATAGTGTACTACTTGATTAAAATAATACTATAATTGTATTAATATTTTAGATAATATTATAATGATTAGTAATATATTAATAGTTTATTATATATATATATATATATATATATATATATATATATATATATATATATATATATATATATATATATATATATATATATATATATATATATATGAAAATGCATTTGATAGATTATTGTATTAACATTAATATAATATACTAATAAATTGTTCTATTAATATTAATGTAATACAATAATATATTAATATAATTAAGTAATATGGTACTTATCAATAATCTTTAAAATTTTAAGAAATGATAAATCTAGAGATGAGGGATGAGAGGGAGTTAGTTTCTACTTACATCAAGTTTGTCATCCTGATTAAGGTTGTTAGGATGCTTCATTATCTCCAATGCCTCTAAACTTTATTTTTATGTAGTGATCTTCGATTGAGATAATTGCAGTGTCTTTTGAGCATATATGATGTTTAGACTAGAGGGAATGTTTAACTAGAGCGGAGGTGTGAGAGCGTTGATTCTTGATGTCTGCTCCATGTTCCTTAATCCTAATTTTAAACACTCTTCCAGTTTCACCAATGTAGATTCTTCCACAAGAGAAATTGATCTTGTAAACCCCTTTAAGATGTTTTTGATCAATCTTATCCTTTACTTATTTCATCTTGTTCTTAATTATTTCTAGAGGTTCAAATACATAACTAATATTCCATTTATTGAGAACTTTATAAATTCTATCAGTGATTCCATGGATGTATGGAAGATGAGCCTTCTTATTGGAGGGTTGCATGTTCTCAACTATATGAGGAGGTGTTGTATACCGAGGCATCAATTTCACCTGAACAACAAAAAATCATCGAAATCCAGCCTTAATTTTTTTTCAAAAAAATGATAGTAGGAGTGCTTCAATCCTATTTTTGATGGTGGAAATGGATTTAGCACCATCAAAAATCCCAAGGAACCCAAAATCTTGAAGCTCGATATCTATAATCTAGATTTCTAAAAAATTCCACCGGATTTTATTAAAATCATGTCGGAATTGTCATTGTTTTTCGGGAAAAAATGGTGTCTCTTGGGACTACATTGAAAAGAAATAAAGGATTGATTTAAAAGGTTAAGAATAAATCTATTAAGAATGAGACTTAAGGTAGATATAATAAAGCGAAAGAAAGTGAGGGAAAGATGAAAATGTGGTAAGAAAGTTGGGGGGAGGGAAAGATATACAAGAAAAATAAGGGAAGGGGAAGCAACATATAAGAAAAAAATTAAGGTAACATGGAATATCCATAAAGAAAAGCGAGGGAATTAGGCCAAGAATTAGGTTTAAAGGAGAGGAAAAGAGAGAAAAAAATTACTGAGATAGTTATGTATGGATGATAATACAAAAAGGAAATTTGAGGAAACTCAAAAGAGAAAGGACAAAAGGATCAAAAGATGGAAAGAGAACTAGGATATCTAGTGAGATATATAATTGATAATAGGTTTCCAAGATTAACATAGTTATAGTCATCATATTAATTAAAATTATTTGGGTGTTTCCAATTTTTAATGCTACTTGAATGACATGAGTGGGATGAAAAAGAGTTGAGGCTATAATTTTTGTTTCACCAATGTAAACGAGGTGCTTGGATTTTTTAGGATGTTTGAAAATAGTTGACTTGGATATGAATTTATGGAGGGTGTTATCTATATGCTCCTCGAGTCTGAATTTGAAAGATATTCCAATTTGGCCAAGGTAAGTGTAACGAATAGAGTTTGTATACTCAGTGGAATATTCATAATATCTTAACCACATAAGTATCCATTTAAAGGACAATTAATGTTTATATATAAGAATATTGAGTGTACAATAGATATGATATGTTAGTAAATTCATAATAGTACGATTTTTCCATGGGAGCGTGGAATTCCATACACTCTTTGGCCAAGCATATGATCAAATATGTCCTTAGTAGTTTGAAAAGAGTTTTAATGTTGATTTTGGCTAAAATATTAGAAATGTGATCAATCACACCTTGAATATAGGGGAAAAAAATGTGAGCAAGAGGCACGGAGGAAGAAAGGGAGTTTATGGATCTAGAATGGAGGGCTAAGCAAAAGGAACCATTGATTTGAGCAATGGAATAACCACTCGTTGCAAGGGCTTTAGTGAGGTGGGTTTTTTATTTCTATAGGAATTGGGGAGTTGAGATGAAAATAACATCATTTACAAGGGTTTTAACAACAATATATATTTGCACTAGGTAATGGTGGGAATGGGGATGAAGGTACTTGTCGATATGGATCTTTTTCCTATAAGCCTGATCTGTAATGGTTCCATCAAATTGGTGAGAAACAAGGACATCAAGAATGGGAAGGGTGCTCATGGTTTGTGTCACCATCATGAATTTGATATGGAGGGAAATGGTGTTAATATGGTAAAAGGAAGAATCCAAAGAAGGATAATCGCGAGGCCATATAACAAAGGTATCAAACACAAAACAATACCAACATTTGGGTTTGAGATTAAAGTTGTTTAAAGAGAAGGCATTGAAATGATCCATAAAAATATTAGCAACCATTGGCGATAAGGATGACCCCATGGATGTGCCTTCAATTTGCTCAACAAATTCCTTTGAAGGTAAAAAAGGTCAATGTGAGGTAGATTTTAATCAATTTCAAGGTTTCTAGGTTGACTAATTTAGAGATAATTTTAACATATTTAGGGATGGGTATTTTTGTAAATAAAGAGACAACATCAAAACCAACAATGATGTCACATTCATCAAGGTTCAAATGATCATATTTTTTAAGAAAATTAAATATTCTTTAATAAAAGGAGTTGCCCACAAAAAATCAAAGCTTATTAGCAAGAAAAAGAGAAAGGGCATAATTTGGAGTTCCTATAGCATTGACAATAACTCTAAGGGAAATGTCCTACTTATGAATTTGGATTGGCAATAGATTATGGGGTTTGGGGGTTATGAGGGATGAACCCTTTCTTTTGTATTGTTGAGTCCAAAGAAGAGGATTTTGTGGCTTTATTGACTTAGTGATAGGAATAATAGGGTTCCTGGCAATAATTTTATGAAAAATAGGAGAGAATATGTAGGGCATTAGATTCATAGTCAAAGAGGTTCATGGAAATGATAGTGCTTCCTTTTTCAATCTTAAGAATTGTAATATGAAGGTTCTCATTAAGATTGCAAATAGCAAGAAATTCATATTTGGGCAAGTGTGACACCCCTTTCATTACCCAAAAATTTGCAATGTAATTAAAAACATATAATGTGGGGGTGCCAACATTGATGTTGTGATTTCAAACTCTATGATATTATGTAATGTTTGTTTTTATTAATAAAAAATCTAGAGCTAAATAAAGGGTTCAACCAATAGATTATGATGCAATGGGAGGGGGGAAACTTGATTTAAGAGGAAAACTATATCTTGGGTGAATATTTCTCTTTGATGTCATGGTTATTCTTCCCAATAAGATTCTAGCATGAGGTTGTGAAGATGAAGGGTCAAGGTGTGATTATAAATATAAAAGGGAGGAGAAAACAAGGGGTGCTTCTTCTTGGTTCTTAAACTTATAGTTTTTATCCCTTCTATTATTTTCTCAAAGATATCTCTCTCTCACTCAAAATTTTGAATTGGTGAGAATTGGTGAAAACTTGTGTAACATGACTTGAATGTGTTGTAGTGTTTTTTTCCTTAGACTGAATGGCTATAAGGACTAGAAATTGTCATATTTGTGTGTGGAATAGAGATCACTAAAGAAGGGAGGACCAAGGAAATACAAAGATCAGAGGACTCTCTTGTGTGGTGAAAACATGCATTGTGATTTTTGAATGTCTATGGGCCTGGTCAAGGAATAAAAAGGCTAAAGACTGAGATTCTTTCTTTTGTGTGGAGGAGAGTGGCCTTCACTTTTTGTGTTAAATCTGGACTAAAATTTGTGTGCTAAATCCCTAAATTTCATTTTTCCTTCAAGGCATCAAGATCTAGCATGGGAGTGGCTAGCTGTGAGAAAAATAGCAGCAAAAATGAGTCTATGGTGAGGTGGAATGTGACTCGCCCTACTTTAGTTTCCAATTTTTTTTCTAGCTGCAATAGATAAATATTTATTTATGTGCTAATGATATTATTGGCAGAGATGGTTTAGTGACATGTGTGATTACTGAATTTCTCTTTTCAAAAATTTTATATGTATATTCATTTACCCTTCAGTAAATTTATCATGGTTGTAGCTATTGTACTATTTGGATGTAGCTTTCTATATGTATTAAATTTTGTACTATTTGGATGTAGCTTTTTATATGTATTAAATTTTGTAACAACACTGGTTTAGGAAGATATGCTTCCTAAATTATTCTTTAAACAATCCATGTTGGCATTTTTGCTATAAATTGTTTTCTGGTAGGTTCCAAAAGATTAAACTTGGACCAAATTGAGGGGAAATCTCATTGTTCCTTTGGTTCAATTTTCAGATCTTGGGTCGTAAAATTTTAGAAAATATGATTATAGGAACTTAGTCTTTCTAAATGAATATTCAAATGGGTCATGTTGGAATTTTTGTTATAACTTTTCTTCTCAGAGGTTTCATAAGCTTAAACTTGGATCGTAGTGAGGCAAAATCTTATTGATCATTTGCTCCAATTTTTAGATCTTGAGTTGTGAAATTTTAGTATACACGATTAGAGGAATTCGAGCTTTTGAGATGCTCCTAAAATCATGCTTCAAACAAGAAATGTTGGAATTTCTACTATAACCTTTCTTCTGGGAGGTTCAGAAGCTAAAACTTGGACCATAGTGAGGTTAAATCCCATTGATAATCTAGTCCAAATTTCAAATATTAGGTTGTGATATTTTAGTAGACACGATCAAAGGAATTCGAGCTTCCTATATGCTCCTAAAATCATACATAAAATACATCATGTTGTCATTTCTGCTATAACTTTTCATCTGGGAGGTTCCAAAGGCTAAAACTTAGACCATAGTGAGGGAAACTCCCACTGATTATCTAATTCATAGTTTATAACTTAGACTATTATAATTTAGTAGATATTCCCTAAGGAAGTTATTATATTATTTTACAAATGTAAAGTGTTTGAAGAAATTATTAAATGGTTTAATGATTCATTTTATATAAAATGTTTGATGAAGTGCCCCACTGAAAATGCTATTTTGTATACTGAGATAGTATTGTTGTATGTTAGCAATGTTATAGTTGATCTATGCATATTTTCATGCAAGGCGTATGAAGGAATGTGTTAAAGGTTTTTTATTACAATTGCATACAAAATATTTCATAAAATGGCTCTAAAAAAAAAAAAATCAAAATTTGCATGATTGAGTGATATATTTTAGTTAGTGTGTTACAAATGGAATTAAAGCAATGTGTCTTATTTGATTTCATACAAAAATTTTAACAAAATGTCTAAAAGAAACTTAATTAGTTGTATACAAAGCATTTGAAGAAAGGATATACTTGTAAAGTGTTTAACAAAATGTATGAGATATCAAAATCAAATTTTTGCAAGTGTGGTTAGGATAAATTTAGTAGGGTTATGTAATAAACTATATCAAAGCTTATTATCAATCTAGTAAAAATAAAATGTTGGGCATAACCTCTATATGTCATTGAGGAAATCAAGCATGTGACAAAGTGGTACCATAATTTATTGTTATGCTCGTGAAGAAGAAGGAATTTGATACCCCATATCCTTAATCAAGTATTAAGGCACTGGGTATGTTAAAAAGTGGTACCAGAGCATGGTTAAACACTAACTTGAATGGACTCAAGAATAGATGAAATGGGAACTTTGATAATATGTTACAAAGTGGTATCAGATCCAAGGTTCAAGATTGAATCTAAATGGGCTCAAGAAAAGATGAAATGGTGTCTCTATGGATGCATGTGAATTTATGTGTTTTATTTTGTTGTATATGTGAATATATTAATGTTACTTGAATATTGAATTGATTTTGATGCAACGAGATAAATATGCAGGATACTAACTAGATTTCCTAGAGCATCCCAACAGAATTACAAAATTTTATGGCCAAGTGATGCAACCATAACTATGAGGGGGAATCTATCAACTTATCTCTTGCTAGTTTTAATACTTTTCTTAATGTTTTGAGAAGTTGTCATATGTCGATGAATAATAGCATAGGCATAATAGTAAAAATGCATGAGATGAAAAAGTTCAAAGATGCATGTCCATTGAATATTTATTAATTAATGATATGTTAAATACATGAATATATGCTAGGTGCATAATAACAGATATGCATGCATAAAGATTCAGAGTAGTCTATTTTCATAACATGATTCATATGACTAATAGTGGTTAATGGTGAACATGTAACCAAAAAAATGTTGACATCATGATTAGGAAGTAAATGAAGGTGATGCATGTAGTATTTTGGGATCAAGGCTATGAAAATAAGGTGTTAATGATACAATGGTATGAGTGACACCTATGCATGTTGTGACAATGTTGTGAGTGCACTTCTCCTTAGGGTTCTTTGTGGAAGGATAGAGCCTCTGAGGGAGGATTGTAGGGACAAGTGTTTGTGTGTGGGGTCTGGAGAGTAGCTGGACTCCAAAGGTAGATAATGGCACAACTTAAGAGAGTACTATGATCAGAGAATGGGATGCACTACCTTGGGTCAAGTGGGCTAATGGGGGGATCTAAGGATGTTGGTTGGAGGCTAACGATATTGGTACCTTAACCTTTTTTATGTTCAATATTGGAAACATTTGATACTTGGATCTTGGTAAGCCAATGTCTTTATGGAGTCATGGACCAGTCTGGGAATTACCCACTATTGAACAAAAAAGCAGCAACAAATCCTTTGGCTAAGACAAAATAATACGTTTGTTTTCAACCAATGTTTTTCTCCAAATAAGTGTTATAATAATTATTAATTATGATTCTTGAATTTTATGCACACTTAAATCATTGTTTGAATGTCTAATTAAGTGCATGATATGAGTATATGTTTGTGAGATTACATGAAGGAATGATCATGTTCTAAGAAAATTGCACTAATATAATGTGTGTTGATACAAATTATATGCACAAGAGTGCAAGGGGGAGAGGCCCCATAGGTATTACAAGGAATAAATTTGGGTTGTGATCCTGCTAAAAATTTGATGAGATTTATTTCTTTGTTTAATGAAATTTATATGTGTATTCATGTGATGAAATTGCTAATGATATTGGAAGTCTTCCTTGCAAAGTTGCATTAGATATTTAATGTGGATAAAGGATTAGTAAAGGAGGGCTTGAATGGTTCAATATGAATTAAATGGACAATAAAGTCACAACTGTGAAAATGGCTTAAGAAGTCAGTTTCCCTTAACTGAAAATTGTGTTTGGTTGATATATTTTATTTATGAAAATAATATGAATGCCTAAATGGTAACAAAATACAAATTGGTATCTGTTGTGTTTTGAGTAAAACAGTTAGCTTACCTAATGAATTCCATGTCACATGGGATGTTCATATGGAAAGTGTGCAAGAGTCATCTCTTGTTGTTAACTACCACATGAATGAAAGTAGTGTGCTTATACTTATGCTTATGAAACACATCATGTGAATTATTGAAAACGAGCTAAAAATTAAAGTAAACAATAAATGTGTATGAATAGCATAGAATATGTGCAAGTATGGCATATGTAAGAGAAGATGTATATGTACATGTTTGGGTGTATGATTGAATGCATTGTATGAATGTATAAATTGGATGCATAGTGAAAATTCCCTTTATGAATATTCATTGAAACTTGTGTGTAAGCATGTGAAATGATAGAGTTGTGACTAATATGTTGAGTTCATTCCATGTATTACTTAATCTTGTAACATCATGCATGTTAAGAATCCAATTGAACTCCTTGAAAAGATCTTAGTTGAGAATGCTTGTGATGGTAGCCAAGTAAGTAAGGAAAGTAGCAATCAAAGGTAAAAAGGTAAATGAATTGGGTAATAATTTCTTTCAACTAAATTTGATATCTTTTTTTTTTTAAATTAATGCATGTATTGCGTGGATCTCCAAGTAAGGATACGGTTAAGGCAGAAAATTGTCAGCACAAAAAGATTTAGTAAAATATTAATAATGTGTGCATGCATTGAGTTTCCAAGTTGAACAAAGATTAAATGAATTAATAATACACTCATGATATAAAACATGTTTGGCAATGCATTGAGAGAATGCATGAAATGTGGGATGTATGAAGAAAATTTACGGATTGCAATTGTGTTCATGAGTCCATGAGTATTGGCCCAATAGTTTAAAAACTTGAGACAAGTGATTCTATCATATAATGTTGAGTTTGTTGGTAAGGAACATGTAGTTGAAGGATTCATTTTTCCTAGTTAATGTGAACTTTGTATGGAATTGTTGATATATGAAAGCAAATTTTTCATTAATAACTATTGGGTTGTGATGAAGGCAAGAAGCTTTCAGTGTGTAAATATTGCTAAAATCTTTGTGATGCATTCATGAGTTACTGTGGCATGATTTGGCCATGACACTCATATTAAGAATCACGACACTATATATGCTTGGTGCATTAAGTGCATGCATGCTTGTACAAGACAATCATTTGCATGATTTAATGTCATGAAATGAAACATATTTTAATAATTTCTAGGAATTGTTGAGTAGGAGAATAAGCGACGTGAATTCCTCATCTTACAAATAAAAGTGGAAGCTAACTACTCATGAAATTAGAAATATGTATTTTTTTATTTTTACCCTTTGGTTATTGGAATAAATGTTTGAATGCATTATGGAATGCCTGGAATGAATGTGATGAAAATAAATAATGCAATAGTTTCATTTCAATTAATTTTTGAATTGATTAAATTATTATGTGTATAATAATTCTAAGATCACTTCAGGAGATGTTATAAATGTTGTAATGAAAAGGTTTTATGTATAAACAATTACCATTGTTTGGCTAATTGAAATTACAGATTGCAGTTGAAATGGACTTGATTGTGATAATGAAAATTGAAAACTACCATATGCAAGAGTAAAAAATCATGAGAAGAATCTCATATTTATGAAATTAGATTCTTGTATGAACCAAGTTTGGAAAGGAAAATAAAAAAGAAGAATATTTGATTTAAATTCTTATGATTAATCTAATGGAAACTACTTGTGATACAAGTGAGATGATGATCTATCCAAGAAGAATAGATGACAGTTGTGAAGTTGAAAATCCTATAGACAAGGCCACTATGGTGACACTAGAACCCTATGACATACATTGATCACAATGAGTTATGTTATGACAAATTTAATGTGTTATTTAAAGAATGCTAGAGGGATGTCTTGGCTATAAGACTCCATAAGTATTGAGGCACTTATTGTGCAAGGAATGGATCACCCGAGGCACTGGAGAGGCATAAAACTGGACTCCTAATCTTGGAAGGTGTGTAACTACAAGAAAATTTAATGAATTTGTTTTCACAGACTCATGTACAAACTCATTGGGATCATGAATGCATTGGGTGTGTCCAAGAAAAAAATGAGTTGAACTTGTTCCATGTGGAGGCCTTGCGAAGCAACATAGAACCATGCAGAAATGTGCTAGAATTATAGGAGGTCCAAAGGTAACTAGTGTTGAGAAACCAAGATGTTAGTGGATTAGGATTTATTTCTCTTAACTTGATAATTACTTGTGAATGTTTGTTGGATTCTTATTAAATTTATATTTTCTTCATCAAAAAATTAACAAAAATTACAAAACATGAAGCTCACAAAGATACAAAGAACACAAGAAATTAGGCTAAGCCAGGGAAAAACCCCACAAAGGGGAAAACCCAAAAACCTCTTCTTATAAAATCATATCAAATTGAGAAATTCAAGTCCCAAGATGAAGACCAAGACTTCCACAAAGACCCCAAGTTAGCCCTCCAAGTCTCCTCAAGAAGTCAAAGGCAAAAACTTGGTCAAATATCTAAAATCTGGTCAACTCCTAAAATTTTAGCCCCTGAAATTTTGGGCCTGCAATACCTTATAAAAATTTGCACATGTGAAAATCACTAGGGTAGAAAATGCATCTTCTCTCTCTTCTTTGACTTCAACTATCTTATTCTCCTTGTTTTGCACAAAAATTGGTGTGTTGTGTTGGATGGATGATTAGCTCCTCAAGTGATCAAGTTGACTTGTATATACATGTCTAGGAGGGTCGAATAGATGCCCCTAGGGCCGACTTGGTCCTGTGAAGACACTTTGACTTAAAAATAAATTTTCTTTTCTTTTCTTACAAAAATTCCAAATGGGACTTGACTCGATTACATTTCTTTTGACTCATAAAAATATCATTTTATCTCAATTGAACCTATAAGCATGAAGAAAAAGCTTTGATTAAAAATTAAATAATATAATAATAAATATCAATGATATTTTTGTATTACATAATGAAGATTGACACTAGTTACATTTTCAACACTCCCTCTTAAATAGGGAGGTATTCTTAATGACACAACATGATATTCTCAAATTGAAAACTCTCATAAGAAGGAATTCATATTGAAAACAACATTGTGAAAAATAGCAAGGCCTTGACTAAAAATATATATCTCTCCACTAGATCAGAGAACAATGTTGGGAGGCATAAAATTGGACACCACCGCATCTTTCGACACATAATCGATATGAATGTTCACCAAGTATGTCCTCACAGGACAATTCTTATCTTGGATACATGTCCTCAAAGAATATCGGCCCTCTAGACTATTCCTATATTGAATACAAATCCTCAAAGAACATTGGTCCCATATGCTTATCCAATCCACCATTCTCCCTACCAGTGCCTTCACTAGGGTTACAATTATTAGTCCTGGATATAGTGCATGACACATGGAGAATATGGTGTCCATTCTCACTCCCTCTCAACCAAGGAGGATATCCTCACTCCTTCTCAAATAAGGAGAAATAACCACAAGCCTAATCATTTCAAACATACTCATCAATGCATCGGCTACTTGTTCTTTCGTGGAGATCGTTTGCAGCTTCTTAGCTCCTATATGTATCTCATCATAACAATATTCGACCTTCCTGGTAATCTAACTATCTTCATGCAAATTTGAATTCAACATGTCATTAGGTAGTTCATCAAACATCTTCTGGAGCCAAACTTCTTCGCAACTAATTGGACAAGCCTTCACATCTTCTTTCTTTGTAACATGATTTTTATTTCATGCTCTTATAAGAAATTATATCAGCTTCCAATCAATAGTAATATCTCTATCAGCATCAGTATTTTCGACCCAATAAATGTGTTCCTGGAGCGAACTAATCAACTGCCATTACAATGATGTCATAAATCTTCAACTTCTTGTTATAGGATATTTCCCTAGATCATTCATCTTCTATTTTTCATCACAAACTTCTGTAGGCTTTCTTTCAAACTTCACTTAATGTTGTATACATCCAAGATCTTATGCTCCCCCTTTCCAGCTAAGGTAAGTGAACGTCTTTCCATCTAATCAACTTATTTGATGCATATTGCTTTCTCCTTCTTTAATTACATCTATTAGGATTCATAGAATTATTTGTGCTTTGCAGTGTTCTTCCAATTCTTCCAATTATTAGTCAATTTTAGATAGTTCTTGTATAGACTTGCAAGATTTATTATAAGACCATGAAAGAACAAAAGAAAAAGTACAAAGACAATAGAATTAGTAGTAATCAAGGAGATGTAAAGTACGTATCTTTTGAATAATTTCAACTCCCTCTTAATCTTGGACCTTGTTCTCACATCAACATGATGTCATTTCTGTCATTCTCAAGAACTAGGTTTTCTTTTTACAGCGAAAATGATTAGTTAGGGTTTCCATTATTAGGGCTTTCCAGCTCAAATAATTTTCTAGAGTTTACAAACCCTAGATTCTCCAAAGGCTATCATTTTCCATTTGAGAAATGCAAATTATACTAACATACTGATGACTTAGTTTCAAAACCCTACAAATTCCATTGACAAGCCATCTATATAGTATTTCATTTCTTGATCATAAAGACCTAGATTCCTTATGTAAGGAAAGAATTTGTATGCTAACATTAGGGGAATTTTGAGGTCTAAAATGGGCCTCCTAAGAAAAATGTACAACCAAAATAAACTTTATAAAAACCACTAGGATTCAAGAT
This sequence comes from Pinus albicaulis, assembly GCA_034641835.2. Taxonomy (NCBI): domain Eukaryota; kingdom Viridiplantae; phylum Streptophyta; class Pinopsida; order Pinales; family Pinaceae; genus Pinus; species Pinus albicaulis. The sequence continues at coordinate 1,092,704,706 of CM076582.1, forward strand.
GATGATGTCAACCATGGGGGGTGATTCACCATTTTTTAAGTAAAAGGGTAAAAATATTAAAAATATTAAAATAATAAAACTACCTTTTCAACTTGTATTTTCAAATTATCTCCCAAATTTTTTACTCAAATTTCAAGTGGGAGTACTCGTTGGATGCAAAATTTAATTCCTCATCCAAAGAGTACCCATGTTGCATATTCTTTATGGACCCACTACACAAAAAATGAGTAATACATTAAAAACGTGGTTGCAATCACATTTTTCATGTATTTCTCATTTTTCGTGTAGCACGATCCATCACAAGTATGCAACATGGTTACTCCTTGGATGAGGAATTAAATTTTGCATCCAACGAGTACTCCCAATTGAAATTTGAGTAAAAATATTGGGAGATAAGTTGAAAAAGTAGTTTTTCTTTTTTCCCTCTAAAATTTGGTCATGTAATCAAATCTTATTTTACTATTTCCACTATTATTTTATAATTTTCTTAGGAGGCCTATTTTAGACCTCAAAATTTCCCTAATGCATATCAACAATCTACACAAACCCTTTTTCTAACACATCTTTATCTTTGAAGAGAGAAATGTATTCATGACCTAAAAGACTTGACATCATATGTATTAACGTTAGCATTGATCCATAGTTGAAAATAATATACGTACCACTTTTAACATTACATTTCCATCCTTGTAGAGATTTGATCCTTTGACCTTCTCTTTGACATGTGTCCTTTTCTTCCAACAGAGATACTACAGATCAAACTTCAGTGAATCGATTTTGTTGATCTAATTCGTGATTGCTTCATGTACTATCTATCATAGGATAAGCTTCAAATTTCATGTCACAGTTCTTCCATATAGCTCCCAATGTATTGGTGTAGGATATGAACCAAGGAAATTACTTTGAGTTGCTAGCTATATCTTGGCTTCATAGATTGGTCGGCTTCATTGATGTAGTAGGTCTTTCTTTTATGTATTGGAAGGGAGGTAATATAATTTCTTCTCATACTTGTGCTTCACATATTTTGTCATAACGATACATTTTTTTATACCTTCAAATGTTTTATCATAGTTCTTCCACATAGTTCACAAAGTTTTGGCCTTTAGATGATTTACACAGTTTTTTGTTTCTTCCACAAGCTATATACCACAATAATTGACCTTCAAACTTGTGTTCTTTGTATATGACACAAATTAATGTTCTTCAGGTCTTCACATGTTGAGGCCCTTATTTTGAAAATGAAACGGTTTTGAGTCACGAATAACAGGTGGCGAAGCGCAACCACAGTAGATAGGGAGTTGTCATGGTTGCGGAGATCTGGAGAGCAGCAGAGCAGGTGGCGCGGAAGTTGCGGAAACTAGCACAGATGGCAGGAAGGAGAGACAAGGACAGCCAGCGGAACTCCTAGTGATCACGCAGATGCGGAAAACAGCAGAGCGAGAAAGGAGGGAAAACTGATAGTCGCGTTGGCAAAGGAAGAAATAGGCAATCAACCAGCATAGATAGGGGGTTGATGCAGTAGAGGGCTGAGAAAGAGAGTCGTAGGAGAGCTTTGTTCTGTTCTGTTATTTTCGGTTCTATTATGTTCTGTTATGTTTAGTCCTCTTCTGTTCTGTTTTGTTCGGTTCTATTTTGTTCTGTTCTGTAATGTTGCAATTAGTCCTTCTGTAATCAACTCTAAGGAGTAATGTAACTGTCTGCTATTGATAATGAAATATACTTCTACCTGGGTTTGATGTCCTGAGTTCTGTGATAAGAATTTGGTTATGATGAATGCATTTCCCACTTTTAGATTTTAATTTTGCATCCTGAATATGCTCATGAGTAGTATCTTGTGCAAAGTAGCTAAATCTGTTTGCAGTTCCTAGTTATGTCCGTTTTTCTCTATAGTTGTGATCAGTCGATATCTGATATGTTCCTAACCTTACTAAGGTCACGGCACGCCTCAGGTGAGACTCTCCGCTCTTCGAAGTAGGGTGAAAATGTTGGCATTGTGCTAGACTACTGCGAAAACCTTGTTGTCCTCTCTCTTGAACCTGGGTCTTTCTCAGAGACCTTCTTTCTTTCCAACAAATGGTTTTGTTGTTGGGACCTGAAATTTCATGTAGGAGCTAGATCATGGTATCAAGGATCTTCGAGAAAGAAATAAGAAGCTGGTGGGATAACCACTTAGATCAATTCATAGTGCAGCAAGCTGAGTTGAGACAGCAGAGGGAGAAAATTGTTAAGGATCGGGTTCTATTCTCTGAATCTGCGAGTGATCTCTACGAAATTTTCTGGGGAAAGTTTCCAGAGGAGCTCTATAATTGGTTGCGGAGACTACAAGTCAAGACAGTCCAGGGAAGCTCGCGTAAGATCTATCGCAAGTGGTTACACATGGATTTGGTAGCACTTCATTGGTTAGATACCGATTTGACCCGAGCTATAGATTTCTGGGTGCAATCTACTTTGGAAGGATATATAGTGGAATTCGCGGCTGAGTGATACCAGTCCTTCTCAAAAGTAGAAGATGTGTTTAGATGCAGATTGCAAGGAGAGCTATTGAAGGAGATTCCTTTGTGGATCAAATCTTTAATGGTAGATGAGGGATTGATGGAATTTCAAAAATCTGAGATGGAGACTTAACCCTCAAGTACTAGGGGAAGGAGCCGAGGGAGAGATGATACAAGTAAGTTGGAAGGGGGAATAAGGATATGGATGCCAAGACCTCCAATAGGTTGAGAGAGTGACGAGCACATCGAAGGGCACAGATCTTTTAGAAGTGGTGGGAAAGAGTGATGAAGGAGTTGGAGAAGCAGGAAAGTAGTCAACAGGACAAGGAGAAGTTGCCGCATGTAGGTTTTAACCCTGTACAGAAATTATCTGCAAACGAATCTTAAAAACAAAAAATAAACAATAACGAGAGCATAAAACATAAAACAAATACACACAAATATTTTCCCCTGGATCCCAAATCGGGACGACCAGCTTAATTTTTCATTATATTCCTTTTAGTGTTACAACACATATATATACATGCCCAAGCATACATAAACCCCAATCCATAAACCTTGATTAGAACATAACCGTAGTTCCCTTGACCAGATCTACAAAATACCAGGGGCTGAAAACCATCATGCCCAAAAATCATGTGCAAACCCATGCACAAAACCATGGGCAGGTCCGCCCACCGAAAAATAAGGACCAAAAAAAATTTCCTAGGCCGCTGCCCCAGACCCCGAACATGGGGGGCTGCCACCCCCCCTGCTGTGCCCGACGCAACGAACAAGGGGGGTTGTCACCCCCCCACGCGTCACTAGTCATGGAAAGATATAACACATACCAAACATTCTCCCACTTATTGTTTTCTTTCCACAGGGGGCCACAGGAGAGCTTAGTCATTAGCCCAGCTTTGCAACACCCATTGTTTCTCTACACCAAGAGAACTTCTGAGTGCTCACAGACTTCGTCAATGCATTTTTAACATTCTTCAAAGTGTCCACCTTTACCAACAACACCCTTTTAGCCTCAACCATATCTCTCACAAAGTGATATTGAACATCAATGTGCTTTTTCTTTGAATGATAAGCAGGGTTCTTAGCCAAGAAAATCGCACTTTGGCTATCACAATCTATCCTTATAGCTTGCTACACCAACCCCATACTTGAACACAATCTTTGCAGCCAAACTTATTCCTTTCTTGCATGAGTGGCTGCTATGTATTCTGCCTCTGTAGTTGAAAGAACCACTACAGACTGTCTTTTACTCATCCAACTGACTACGCCTCCAAATAGGCTAAACACATACCCACTTGTATATCTTCTTTGGTCCAGATCTCCAACCCAATCTGCATCAACAAAACCACAAATTTCCAACACTCTTTCCAATCCTGGTCTTCCCTAGTAGCACAAGCCATAATCACTAGTGCCACGCAAATATCTGAAAACCCGCTTCACTATTGTCTAATGCTCCTTCCCTGGGTTTGACATAAACCTGCTCAATACTCCCATTGCATGTGCAATTTCTGGTCTAGTATAGACCATTGCATACATCAGGCTACCCACTACACTTGCATAAGGAACACGGGACATATCCTCCTCTTCTTCTTGTGTCTTGGGACACTATTCAGCAGACAACTTTACACCTATAGGAATCGGCACATTCACCGGTTTACTATCCCACATATTGAACCTCTGCAATATGGTCTCGACATACTTTGTTTGGTTTAACCAGAGCTTCCTCTTTTCCCGTTCTCTCTTAATTTACATGCCCAAAATATAGTTTGTGGCACCAAGATCCTTCATGTCGAATTTGGAGAACAAATGGGTCTTCAAATCTTGGATAATTTCTTTGTCATTTCCAATCAACAACATATCATCCACATACAAGACCAAATAAATAACACGATCACCAATTAATTTAAAATAAACACAATGATCCTCCTTACTTCTAGTGAATCCAAGTCCCCGTATGTAGGTATCAAATTTCTAATACCACATCCTTGGTGACTGTTTTAACCCATACAGAGACTTCTTTAACCTGCATACTAGTTATTTCTTCCCCTTCACCATAAAGCCTTCAGGTTGTTTCATGTAGATCTCCTTTTCCAGATCCCCGTGAAGAAATTTTGTCTTCACATCCATCTGTTCTAACTCAAAATAAAATGCAACAGAAACAGATAAAAGTAATCTAATAGAAGTAACTTTCGCAACAGGAGAAAAAATATCACCAAAATCAATTCCCGGCACCTGGGAATAACCTTTTGCTACCAACCGAGTTTCGTATTTCTCCACCTGGCCTTCTACATTCATCTTCTTCTTAGACACTCATTTTCTCCCGATGGGCTTCCTTCCAACCGGAAACTCCACCAAATCCCATGCCTCATTTTTGTGCAAGGATGCCATTTTATCAACCATGGCCTCCTTCTAGAGTTTTCCATCCTCTGAATGTACTACCTCCCTGACAGTTCTAGGATCATCATCAGCTATAGTTAAGGCAAAAATTGAATAGAAAGCAGATGGAATATACCTTTCTGGGTTCCTTCTTTCCCGAACTGATCTTCTCATAGCTGGAGTTTGTGGCTCTTCCTCTTCTAAGTCTTCTTCTGTTGTAGAGTCTGGTTCATCCTCCTTTAGCTCAAACTCTATCTTCTTAGGTTCCTTTGGTAGGACTTCATGTGTAACAACATCTTTCACCTCTCTAAACACCACATCTCGGTTGTACACAACCTTCCTTGTTTCTGGGTTCCAAAGCTTGTAACCCTTTAAATGATCCTTATACCCAATGAAGATGCACCTTTCAGATTTATTATCGAACTTGGTCCTTTTCTCCTTTGGAACATGTACATATGCATCACATCCAAATACCCTTAGATGTGAAAGAGAGGGTTTCTTACCAGTCCATACCTCATGTGGAGTATTATCCTCCAACGTTGATGAAGGTGATATGTTAACTATAAATATGCACGAAACCGCCTACCTAGAATTTTTGGAGTCCTAACCCAGTACCACTGAGCATGCTTCTTGCCTTTTCCATCAACATTCTGTTCATTCTTTCTACAACTCCGTTTTTCTGAGGTGTGTATGGAATAGTATTCTGTCATGCTATACCACACTTCTTATAGAAATCTTCAAATTCCTTCTTGCAGAACTCCCCACCATTATCTGTCCTCAGTTCCTTTATCTTCTTCTCTGTCTGGTTTTCCACCAGTGACTTAAATGCTTTAAATTTGTCAAAGACTTCATATTTATTCCTCAAGAAATATATCCATGTATTTTTTGAGAAGTCATCTATGAATGAAACATAGTACACAGACTTACCCAGTGATGGAACCGACACAGGTCCAAACACATCACTGTGCACAAGCTCTAATATCTTGTTTGCCCTCTTAGCACCAGAAGGAAACCTCACCCGATTCTGCTTCCCATATACACAATGTTCACAAAAATCGAAATCTAGAAAGCTATTAGACATACCTTCTTCCATACCATTTCCATGAAGTATCCGAAGTCCCTCCTCTCCAATATGTCCAAGCCTTTGATGCCATAGCATGGTCTTTTCTCTAGAGACCGCTAAGCTTTCCGCTCCACTTTCAGGAACCACAGAACTATTGCACCTGTCAATAATAGTGCTTCCCTGAAGCTTGTACAGAGTTCCAATCTGAACTCCCTGCATTAATACCAGTGCTCCCCGAACCATATTACAGGCATCTTTCTCGAACATTGTTTTTACACCTGCATCATCCATCTTGCTTACAGAAATCAGATTTATGGCCAATGCAGGAATGTGCAAAACATTATGAAGTGTTCTAATCCTTCCACCTTGCAGCTTCATCTTGACTTTTCCACGTCCGATGATTTTTGCCTTCCTATCATCACCTAAGAAGACATCACTACCATCATATTTCTCATACTCGCAGAACCACTCCCTATGAGGAGTGAAGTGAAAGGATGCACCCGAGTCAATCAACCATGACTCATGATCTACATGTGTATTTGAAGAAGAAGCCAAATACACATCCCCACCTTCATCCGAGGTGGTTTTTGCCTCTGCAGAAGGAGAATCATCAGATCCCTTTCCTTTTTCAGGAGCTTTAGATCTGCAATCCTTTTTGTAGTGCCCTTCCTTTCCGCATTTCCAGCACACCTTTACAAACTTTCCAAGAGATTTAGATCTCCCTCTAGATTTATATCTCCCAATTGAAACCTTATTCTTGTTTCTATTATGGGACCTTCCTTGTACATATAAGGCATCTCCATTCTGACCCTCCATATTTCTCCGTCTCATTTCCTCCGACAGCAAGGTTGAGACAATGTCATCAAAATTCAAGGTAGTTGTATTGCTACCTATTGCAATAACTATACTGTCCCACGAATCTGGTAGACAACACAACAAAATGATGCACTTATCTTCATCTGAGGTTTTAATATCAACAAATGACAGCTAACTTACCACAGTATTGAAGGCGTTCAGATGCTCTTTCACCAAGTCTCCATCCTTCATCCTCAGGTTATACAGCTTTTTCCGCAGGAACAATTTAATTACCAGAGACTTAGATTGGTACAAAGTCCCTAGTTTGTCCCACAAGGTCTTCGCCGTAGCTTCCCCATATACATTCAACAATACTTAATCTGAGACACACAACCGTATTGTGCTCTTTGCCTTCCGATCCAGCTTCTTCCAGACTTCATCTAACATTGTCGTTGGTTAAGTAGCTGGATCTACCGCGATCCACCGATCTTTATCTACCAGCAAATCCTCCATCTTGAGCTTCCACAACTCAAAACTCTGACCATTAAATTTCTCGATCTCTATCTTCCCACCGCTCGCCATCTTCTTTCACCGCAAGAATCGATCTCGTAGATCTCCCATTGAATAGGGTCTACCTCAGGCCCGAGAAAAAAAACCCCTCAGTAGCAAAGGCATCCCTTTGAAGCTGAAACAGCTCTGATATCAAATGTAGGTTTTAACCCTGTACATAAATTATCTGCAAACAAATCTTAAAAACAGAAAATAAACAATAATGAGAGCATAAAACATAAAACAAATATACACAGATATTTTCCCCTGGATCCCAAATCAAGACGACCAGCTTGATTTTTCATTATATTCCTTTTAGTGTTACAACACATATATATACATGCCGAAGCATACATAAACCCCAATCCATTAACCCTGGATTAGATGATAACCGTAGTTCCCTTGACCGGATCTACAAAATACCAAGGGCCGAAAACCATCATGCCCCAAAATCATGTGCAAACCCATGCACAAAACCATGGGTGGGTCTGCCCACGAAAAAATAAGGACCAAAAAAAATTTCCCGGGGCGCTAACCCGAACCCTGAACATGGGGAGTTGTTGCCCCCCCTGCTGCGCCGTGGAAAGATATAACACATACCCAACACCGCAGATGACAAAGGAGATGGAAGGTCAAACGGGATCCCAAAGAATAGGAAGGACCATCAAGGAAGTCAGGCAAGTGTATAGGAGCCCAGCCCAAAGAGAAAAGGGAGAAAAGTACAACATGGAGGATGTGCGCCCCGAGGAGATGTCCGATGTGGAGTTGCATGTTGCGATGGAGCAACTATTCCGAGAGGGGCCGACACCCATAACTCAAGGTAACTCTATTCCCCAAATTTCAAGTATCTCTAGTCCCTACCTTCCCCTAGTACTCTATCAGCCACTAGGTGAAAATTTTGTTAAGTTACGAGAATTGAGTAAGTTGAATAGTGTTCAGTCTACAACAGTAATAGATACTAGCAGTAGTGCTAGTAATACAATTTCACGGCTAGGAAATAGAGCTTTTATTCTAGTACCATCCACACAAACAAGTATGGCGGGATCATTTAACTGATACCCAGAGTTCTCTGGGAGAGGCAATGATGATGTGGAGCAACACTGGTATCTCTGCGAAGCCATATGGAGGGCTTGGCAGACACCAGAAGCGGTTAAGTTGATCGAATTTCAAAATAATCTCAAGGAGAGAGCTCTTCGCTGGTTTATTAAATGGTCTGAAGCTCATCCGAACCTAGCGATAGATGATGTAAAGAAAGAATTTGTTAAGGAGTTCAAGTTACCTCAGACAGATCAACAAGGTTCATCATAGATGCAGGAGATTAAACAGCGAGAAGGTGAAAATGCATGGGATCTTATGAGAAGGTTCAAGGATGCATTTGGAAAACTGAGTTACCCAATCGATCTAAATCATCAGAGAGATTGGTTTATCAAGGCCCTTATTTCGTTGACAAGAACTCCACTAACACAACAGAAGATCGATACATTACAAGATGCATTGGAGCAAGCCATGAAGATAGAGGCCATGGCGGGGTATCCGCAGGAGTTCAAAAGAGAGGAAGTAGCTCAAGACCCTTCCATATTAGGGTTATAACATCAGATATCCAGTCTAATGGAAAAGTTGAAGGATATCCAGAAAATGCAACTTGCAAGACCCGATGTATGGTGTACACATTGTCCGATGGAGGGGCATGTGGTCACCGAATGTCCAAGGTTGCAGGGGCAGAATACGGGGGCTTCAGTAGCAAGGACACAAGGAACTCCACTGGTAGGGGGAGTGACGTAGATAAACACTCAAGGGATATATCTGCTGCAACCCCACTACTTAGGTTTCCCTGCGCAATAGAATCAGGTTGCAACTGAATACTGCGAAATATGCAAAAGCATTGGTCACCCACCCCGCCTATGCCCAATTTTTCAAAAATACTCCAACGTTCCAAACAACATATATTTTGAGTTCTGTGCTTCCATAACACACAACATAGAGCAGTGTAGAGCCCTGGATGCACTGGTAGAACGATTGGACAGGCCATCCTATAGAGTGAATGAGGATCCTAGTGGACGAGGAGGAGGCATGAGAGGAGGCAGAGCTGGAGGAAGAGGACCTGTAAGATGTTACAATTGTGACCAAGAGCGCGATGTAGCCAGGGAATTTCCACTTCCCAGAAGACCATGTTGTTCTCAGTGCAGAGTCAATATGCACGCAACTAAAGACTTCCCAAAGCTAATTAAAAGATGGAAAGAAAGAGCCAGACAAAGAGGAGAAAATCTGGTAAATGTAGAGCTAAGGATAGTAGAGGCTCAAGCTATGCAGAATGTAGACATAGTGACGCGAGGAGGAAATACAACAAGGAAAGATGCACAGAATATAGACTTGATAAATCTGATAAAGCCAACATCTCCAAAGCCAGTGTTCAGGCCAGATAGGCAGAAGTAATACTTTAAAGAAGAAGTGGAAACCTTTGCCCAACTTTGAGGGAGCAAAGGCATTGAGTTACCATAGCCGAAGGTGGACAAGGAGATACAGACTAATACAAGCACAATTATTGAAGAATGGTTTTGGCTATTTTTAAAAATTGTAACCAATGAACCGATGTCAGAGCAACTAAAACAAAATCTGGAGATGGTGGTGCAGGAAACCACAAAACCACAGGAGGAAAATGGTGCAACACATAAATACATGAGGAGAGTCAAAAGAAATAAGATAAGAATAGGGAAAGAATTCTGTGTAAACACTCAAGTTGCGGGATTCCAAATTAAGGACACAATGCTTGACCTAGGGTCAGATGTCAGCATTTTTCCAAGGAAGACATGGGAAGCATTAGGGAGACCAAAGCTGACATATTCATCAATCCAACTCTGCATGGCAAACCAGTACTACATTGTGCCCATAGGCAAGCTCTAGGAGGTCGAAGTCGACATTGTGGGGGTAAAGACATACACAGACTTCGAGGTGATAGACATCATGGGGGATAAGGATCCCTACCCAGCATTATTGGGGATAGACTGGGATTTCAAGAACTATGCAGTGATCAATTAGAAAAAGGAACTAATGATATTTTAAGACGAGGAAGTCAGGGTCACTCAGCCACTTGACCCATATCAAGGACCCCAATATACAGAGATTATCGACAACAGAGAGGATGCTTAGCTTCTTGATCATATTTATCAGATGACAGCAGGAAAAAGAGAAGATTATATCAACCCAACAGCGGGGGGGAACTGTAAGCTGGAGAAGTGTTCAAAGCTCAGATTTGGGCTCAGAAATAGCCTGGGATGATTGGTAGTAGGGGGGATATGAGACCAATACAATAAGATGCGCTAACATCCGAAGAATCAATTGGATCGAAACTAAGGTAAGAGAATATCTGATTTTATCAAATATGAATGCTGTAAATACATTTATTGCCAAAATAGAAGATAAAGTACCAGTGGAACATAGAGTCCCACTCATGGATGTGGCTTTACAATCCACGTCAGCAAGGTGGTGGAGCAACCACTGCAACTCTCTGTCACAATGGGACGGGGTTGCAGCAGCGTTGAAGTCTAGATTCAAGCAAGAGGAAGGACCACAATTCATTGAAAAGTACCAGGGGGATTCTAACACCAGTAAACATTTACAACATTGTGAGTACTAATGGAAGAAAGTAGGGTGCCTGGAAGATCTATGGGTACACAAATTTGTACATTCATTGGATTCGATTCCACAAGCTTGGTACCTAACTGAAGAGAAGAAGAGAGGAACCGGTACCTGGAGAGCAGTTGTGGATAATTTTACGCAATGCTTTTCCTTTAAAGGAGAAACAAAACCAGTCACATAGGCATTGCAAGCCATTAAAATGGTATTGTTCTTTCCAGAGATTCAGGAGGATGAGGAACAACCACTCCCAAAACAGAGTGTCATACAGTCGGTAGCATGCAAAAAGATAAGCAGTGAAATGGATGATGATGATCTAGAAGATCTTAGACATCTATATTTTGAAAAAAAAGAAGGGGAGCGGAATATTCAAACAGAACCTACAACAGAAGGAATTCATCTGCTACCATTGAAGATCAAGAAGTTGAACATCGGAACACCAGAAAAGCCCAAACTTGCGTCAATTGGTGACTAATGGGATGTAGAAACAACTAAGGAGATATTTAATCTGCTATAGGAATATGAAGACTTGTTCCCATCCTCAGTAGCGGAGCTGAAAGGAATAAAAGGAGACATGGGGGGAATATGTATAATTTTGAAGCCCAACGCAAGACCGATAAAGCACAGACCATACCATCTGAATCCAAATGTGAAAGAGAAAGTCAAGGCAGAGATTAATAAAATGCTGAAAGTAGGGTTGATATTTCCGGTAGAAGAGTCAGAGTGGGTAAGTCCTATAGTAATACAAAGTAAAAAGGAAAAGTCATAAATTTGAGTATGTCTTGACTACAGGAGCCTAAACAATGCATGCATACATGATCCATTCCCCACTTCATTCAGTGATGAGGTGCTCAACAATGTTGCAGGGAATGAAGCTTATTCATTTATGGATGAATTTTCAGGATACCATCAAGTAAGGATAGCTGAATAAGATAAGAAGAAAACAACTTTCACAACCGAATGGGGCTCATTTTCATATCATGTAATGCCCTTCAGGTTGAAAAACGCACCGACAATATTTTCACAGATTGTTATAATAGCAATTCGGGAATATATCCATAAATTCCTGGAAGTTTATATGGATGACTAGATAATTTACAGCTTATTGAAGAATCATGCAACGTTGTTAATGATAATGTTTAATAGATGCAGAAAACTCCAGATTTCATTAAATGTTAAAAAGTGCATCTTTGCAGTACCCTTTGGGACGTTGCTAGGACATGTTGTTTGCAAACAAGGGGTTTTCATGGAACCAACAAAAGTGGCAGTTATAATCAACATAGAGGCTTCGGAAACCGTGAATCAGTTAAGGTCATTGCTAGGCCACACCAACTACTACTGACAATTCATCCACAACTACGCAAAGATAACAACCCCATTAGAGAAGTTGTTGCGGAAATCGAAGCAATTCATTTGGACAAACGACTGTACTACTACCTTCAATACACTCAAAGAAAAATTGGCAAGTGTGCTCATATTAGTTCATCGTAATTGGGACATGCAATTCCACGTCCATATTGATGCCTCCAGCATTGCACTAGGAGTTGTTCTGGCTCAACTAGGAGATACTTCAGTTGATCACCCAGTTTATTTTGCAAGCCAGAAGTTATCGACAGCTGAAAGGAACTACACCACCACAGAACGAGAAGCTTTAGCAATGGTGTATTCCCTTCAAAAATTTTGCCACTACCTATTAGGAGGTACGTTTAAATTCTTCATGGACCATTCAGCTTTGAAGTACCTAGTTAACAAACCGGTCCTTGAAGGAAGGATTTGTAGATGGCTCCTACTGTTTCAGGAGTTCACCTTTGAGGTGATATTGAAACCAGGAAGACTAAATGTGGGTCCTGACCATTTTTCAAGGCTATAAAATGGAGAAAATGGAGGGTCCCTAGATGATCAGCTGCCAGACACTGATATTTTTAGAGTAGAAGCCATCCCAGACTACTCATACCAGATAGCAATCTATTTGGCAATAGGACAGTACCTGATTGAACATACAGCGACTCAGAAAATACATCTGGTAGTCAGAGCAACTGAGTATCAGCTAATAGCAGGACAATTGTATAAGATGGGGTTAGACCAAGTCTTGCGGAGATGTGTCTTGAACCATGAAAGGGAATATATACTGTGGGAGTGCCATTGTGGAGTTGCGGGAGGACACGTCGGTGCAAAACCCACTACAAGAAAGATATTGCAAGCAGGATTATGGTGGCCCACATTACACACAGACAGTAAAGAATTTGTAAAGAAATGTGATGTTTGCTAGAGAACAGGACATCCATCGCACAGAGATGAGCTACCACTTCACCCTGTAAAAGCATTGCAGCCATTTGAGAAGTGGATCGTTGATTTTATAGGACCGATAGCACATGTCGCAAGACATTCGCAGGCCAGGTACATCATTACCGCAACATACTATCCTACCAAGTGGGTAGAAGCAGTACTAGTGAAGGATTGCACGGCAGAACAAATGGCTAGGTTCATATTTGAAAATATCATCAGCAGATTTGGCTGCCCCTGAAGTCTAACCAACGATCAAGGTACACACTTTATCAATGCAACGATAAAATCTCTGTTAGAAAACTTCATGGTAAAACATCATAAGAGTAGTATGTACCATCCTCAAGAAAATGGTACAGTGGAAGCATTTAATAAGATTCTCGAAAAGGGACTAACAAAGATTTGCAATGCTGATCGAGATGACTGGGATGAGCACATACCAGCAACATTGTGGGCTTATAGGAAAACTGTCAGAATACTGAACAACCAGACTCCGTTCCAGCTGGTATATGGGAGGGAAGTAGTAGTGTCGACTGAATTTGTCATACCGAGCCCGTTAATCGCGTCAACACTACATTTAACAGAGGAAGACTCGTTGAACGAACGACTACATGAGCTACAAGAACTTGAAGAGGATAGGTTTCTAACGGATTTTCATCAGATTGTCCAAAAAGGCAGGAAGAAAGCTTGGCATGACTGTCATATCATATTGTTGTAGCTGCTATAGCACCACCCAAAATTTTGGGTATATTCAAAATTTTGGGTCCCCCTCTGCTTGCTCAGCTCATTAAGTTGTCGACTTGGCCTTCAATCTGTAGTAGCCCTTTGACCTATTTCAGCCCAACCCTGTCACCGCACCCTCTCCCCTCGATGTCTCATCAATGCACTAAGGCGTGGGGTCTGTTACTTCAAGGAACCTTGAGAGTATCTCCATTGGATTCGAAGATAGGTTCCCCTATATTTTCATGAAAACAACCTCAGGCATGCTTGACCTATCCATGGGGGCACCGAGCTTGGGCGAGAAAGGTTTCAGTCTGGCTGGCATTATAAAACCCGAATCTCTCAAGTGGTCCTATTCCTTTCTTAACCTAATCCTCCCCCCTAAGGGTACACCTTAATAAACATGCACATTAAAACAAGGTGGAGACATCTCGTGTTAATTTTTACGTTAGGGCTTGAGCGTCATTAAGGTACGGAAGAATTTTCCTCTTCTGAGTGCACCTAAAACCCTAAATCATTATGATCAAGAATCTTGGCCTACCTTGAATCAACCTTCACGATCTAGGACTCTCAGCATATAAATACTTCAAGGCACCAGCTCTAAGAATACATCATCACCATGGGAATCAAGATATTAGAGTCATGATTGCAGTCCCATTAATTATCCAAAGTTAGTTTAGATTCCCAAAGTGAAGCCAGGGTTTCCCCATCCAGGCATATTATAATAAATTATGTTGGGTTGTTCTTTTAAGTTCATTCTCCTGGAATGAATTAATTTTATTTACTTATTAATCCCGCATGGAAAGTATCACATCAGGTAAGCTGATTTGTTTTTTTACCTTCTCTGTAGGATACCAAGAGGAAGTGACTTGGATCCCTACCCAACAAGGCAACACTTATTTTCAAATGAAAGAAGGTGAAGGCTAAGGCGTGAACCTCATACACCCCTCTAAATCACGCACAAACTCGATGCATGTTCCCATTAGAACGGACAAGCCCTCAAGAATTGGAATAAAAAAGAGGGCACACATGTATTCAAATTACAAGAGGAGCGTTATTGGCTCATGCATCACTGTAACCAACGCTAGAGGATGGGGCATGCACTTTAGGGGCCACACCGGGAAGCGTAGGCACCCATTGGGATTAATCGATGGACTATACCTACCATGTGCAGGATGGCTAAAAAATGGAGACCAAAGTAACCTCAAACTACGGGCACGAATATCGGCCATCACAGATAATTGAGGCTTATGGCACAAAACCATAACTATGGGAGCACACGCCACTTTTAGACAGTCGCATTACAGGGCATTAGCTTGAGATGAATGCCAGAAACCGTAAAGTGGTAGCAGCGAGGTCATTCTTGTGCGTTGCATCTAAACACAGAGATTGGAAATACATGGCTAGGAGTGTATGATGTTCAGTGGTTTCACGACCTTCTCGTGGACATCTGGCGCGTATCCCAGTGCTGGAAGATGCGTCCAAGGCACATCTTATATGCCCAACACACCTCGGAAATCCTATCACCAGCTGGTAAAACGCAAATTGACATGTTAGGGGCGTGTAGTAACTACGCACGGTCTTTTCTATGTTGATTGGCGCGTATCCCAGTGCTAGAAGATGCGTCCAAGGCACATCTTATATGCCCAACACACCTCAGAAATCCTATCACCAGCTGGTAAAACGCAAATTGACATGTTAGGGGCGTGTAGTAACTACGCATGGTCTTTTCTATGTCGATTTGCCCCTTTCAAAGTTGATGAATTCGGACAGGAGATTAGTCTTCTAGGTTGAGGAAATATGAGCTTATCCTTGGGTTGTTTCCATAATGACCTCATCCATGTGACGGCTCAATGCTTCCCACTACTGTGTTATTTTCATCTTACAAGGCATGCGACCACACTGGTCACCAGGTTGCAGTTAAATCCCCAGCTTATCATTCGAAGATGTGACCTCACTAAGAACACGACCGGTTGTTGGGTCGCAAAACTGATGGAGCAAGTAAAACATGCGACTGGTGTGGCAGTGCGACCGTGTGACTTCTGTGAGTTCGCATTTCAAATGAAAACATTGAGTCGCACTATCCCTCAGGTCACTGAGTCGCACAAGTTCAGCAACAGGCAAACAACGCGACCTCCATTACACTACGACTATGTGACTTCACCAGGAAGTTACATTCTCCCTCTAAGTCAGGCAGTCACAAAAAAACACCCCAGCCAACTTCCCAGTTTGTCTGGTATGTGACTGTGTAACTGTTAATGAGTCGCACTACCACTGAGGTTGCAAGATCTCCCCTCAAGAAAGCAGTCAGAGTTGTGACCTCATTTCAATGACAATCTTGCGATCTAGGAGCACCATAATTTGCATTCATGAACTGAGAGAGCCTGTCAATGGTGTTTGGGAGAAGGAGCACGACGATTGGCTTCACCGTGGTTTCAAAACATCAGACATGTCAACGTGCAGGCTTGTGGGAAATTTCAAGAACTAGAAACTCTTGCTCGAGAGATCTCTTCTTATATTTGACAAAATTGCATTCCTCTCCATTCTTAATCATTGTTCTCACGTATGTGTAGGATTAATGCTTGGTTAATATCTGCGTGTATGTGCAGGATTCAAGTTACGAAAATAGATCCTGGCACTTTCGCACGCACTCCAAATTATGAGCTTTTAAACCCCATTCCAAAGGGTCTCCCCCTTATTGATATCTCAGTGCAAACCTTACGAAAATGGGAGGGGTATCATTGGCGCATATCGTGGCTTCTGTTGTGAAGAACGTAAGGAGGGCGTAGTCACAGTTAACACTCCATCTCCAATGGATTCTGGACCAATAGGAGGTATGAGTTAATATCAGCAAAGCGAATCTCTGCCCCAACCTACAAGGTCGATGGCTCTAATGACGGAGGTGCCTAGACCAAAACAAAGAAATCGCTATTGATTCTCTCGACGGACTTAGCTGCGAACATTCAGATCCCAAGAAAACTCAGTGGAGACCACGTAGTGGCACAACACTTGACCACACAGGGGTCTAAGTTTATTATTTGCTAAATCATTCTTTCAGCTAATTAAATGTGTTTCAGCATCAATATTTTAAAAGACATATGACCCATGCTAATTTGTTTTCAGGTAGAGATATTTGATGCGCAGAACCAAAGCTAGGGTCTTCTCTGGCATGCGAGGTGGACCCTTTCAAAGCTCTAGAGAATTTCACTTTAAGCTAAAAGACACCTGGTCACTTGCACAAGACTGATATGTAGGAAAAGGCATCTTGCTGTGAAAACTGGAGATCACCAAAATAGAAATGCAAAATGGATATGACCAAACATCGCAAGTCGCGTATGGCTCAAAGGTTTCAAGTCGCAGATTGCCCAAGGTCGCAAGTTGCAGATTTCCCAAGGTCGCAAGTTGCAGATTGCCCAAGGTCGCAAGTCACAGATTGCCTAAGATCACTAGTCACAGATTTTCCAAGGTCGCAAGTCACAGATTGCTCAAGGTCGCAGGTCGCATACAACCCTGGGTCGCAGGTCGCAGATGGTCTAAGTCACAAGCCAGCCCAATAGTCCAAAAGACCAAGAGTCATCTTAGCCTATATGTACAACTCCGAGAAAGGATACAAGGACTTTTAGCTCTGCAATTGAAGCTAGTATAACAGAGGAATTGGTGCTTGAGAGCTAAAGGCACTTAGCTCTTGGAATCAAGCAATGAGGGAGGTAGCGAGGCTAGGGTTTTGGTATCATGCATTGAGATGAATCACCCATGTTCTACTATTTGGTTTTGACGAGTTGTAAACATGTATTTGACGTTGTAGTAGCATTAATAATATATTCTCTTTTCCAACACTGATTCACATGCTTGTTTGTGGTGATAGTACTAGCTTTCTAATATTTCACTATGTTGTACAAATGCTTTCATGCATGCAATTGATTATGAACTAATTCACAGTGGTTGCATGCACGTTTTCTCTTGAATCAGTGTTTATTTGCTCCTTGTCATGTCGATGATCTATTGTGAACTACTTTGCAGTTAACTTCTGGTGTGTTTTCTTTCATGTATGTCTGACTAGTTTTTCGGCTCACTGATCCCACTCACGACATACCCCCCTTTTATTTTGTTGCTTATACTCGCTTGTATCTTTGTTTATTGTTCGTAAATCTTGGGCTGATTTTACTTAACTGATCGGTCGTTTCACCTTTGCCTCTGCTCCATCATCTTCTCATCTGACTACTAAGAGTGGAAACACTTATGGCGGTAGCCGGGCCCACATACCGAATGGGGCTCCTATCCCAAAGGGTGTGAGGTCTAATTGGGACCTTTCACCGGGGAGACCCCCTTGTTGTTGGCAGTACAATTTTTCCCGTCAAAAAATTGGCGCTAGAAGGAGGGCATGATGACAAGCTGAGCCCTTAGAGCCTGCAGTTAGTCTCATATCTATAATGGCTCATCCCCAGATCATTCTCCTGAGATGTTTGTTGGATTTATCTGGTTCTCGATGCTCAATCCCTGATGAACCTCTGTATCACTTGTCCTAGTTAAAATTTGATGGTGAGAACTAAGTTTCCATAACCGAAAACCTTTCGGATTTCTGTGGCTTTTGTGAGTGTTACGAAATTGACGATGAGGATTTGGCTTGTGTGCTTTTATCCCTCACTCTCGAAGGTCGCGTTAAGCAATGGTGCCGCACATTGCTAGCATCTTCCATCCATTCATTCGACCAGCTCGTCGGTGAATTACAACAAGCTTTTCACAGGTATGATTTTCACAATGTATTAATAAGGTTAAATGAGATCAAAATGGAACCTCAAGAATCTCTAGAGGAATTTTCTATCAAATTTTTTTCATTTTTGTTTTGATTTCCCTGAAAGGGATGTCGTTTGGACATATTTAATTGAAATTTTTCGATCGAAAGTATTCTAGGGAAATGAAAACTACTTCTCGAAGCTGTTCAATTAAATATGTCCAATCGACATCCCTTTCAGGGAAGTCAAAACAAAAATGAAAAAATCAGATAGAAAATTCCTCTAGAGATTCCTGAGGTTCCATTCTGATCTCATTTAACCTTATTAATACATTGTTAAAATCATACCTGTGAAAAGCTTGTTGTAATTCACTGGCGAACTAGTCAAATGAATGGATGGAAGCTGCCAACAATGTGCGGCACCATTTCTTAACGCGACCTTCGAGAGTGAGGGAGAAAAGCACTCAAGCCAACTCCTCATCATTAATTTCGTAACACTCACAAAAGCCACAGAAATCCGAAAGGTGTTCGTTTATGGAAACTTAGTTCTCACCATCAAATTTTAACTAGGACAAGTGATACAGAGGTTCATCAGGGATTGAGCATCGAGAACCAGATAAATCCAACAAACATCTCAGGAGAATGATTTGGGGATGAGCCATTACAGATATGAGACTAACTTCAGGCTCTAAGGGCTCAGCTTGTCATCACGCCCTCCTTCTAGTGCCAATTTGTTGACGAGAAAAATTGTACTGCCGACAACAAGGGGGTCTCCCCGATGAAAGGTCCCAATTAGACCTCACACCATTTGGGATAGGAGCCCCATCCGGTATGTGGGCCCGGCTACCGCCATAAGCGTTTCCACTCTTATTAGTCAGATGAGAAGATGATGGAGCAGAGGCAAAGGTGAAACGACCAATCAGTTAAGTAAAATCAGCCCAAGATTGACGAACAATAAACAAATATACAAGTGAGTATAAGCAGAAAAATAAAAGAGGGGTATGCCATGAGTGGGATCACAGAGCCGAAAAACCAATCAGACATACATGAAAGAAAACACACCAGAATTTAAGTGCAAAGCAGTTCACAATAGATCACCGATGTGACAAGGAACAAATAAACACTGATTCAAGAGAAAACGTGCATGCAACCACTATGAATCAGTTCATAATCAATTGCATGCATGGAAGCATCTGTACAACATAGTGAAATATTAGACAACCAGTACTATCACCACAAACAAGCACGTGAATCAGTGCTAGAAAAGAGAATATATTATTAATGCTACTGCAACATTGAATACATGTTTACAACTCGCCAAAACCCAATAGTGGAACATGGGTGATTCATCTCAATGCATGATACCAAAACCCTAGCCTCACTACCTCTCTCCTTACTTGATACCAAGAGCTGAGTGCCTTTAGCTCTCAAGCACCAATTACTCTATTATACTAGCTTCAATTGCAGAGCTAAAAGTCCTTGTATCCTTTCCCGAAGTTGTACATATAGGCTAAGATGACTCTTGAGTTTCCTCTTGGTCTTCCGGACTGTTGGGCTGGCTTGTGACTTAGGCCATCTGCGACCTGCGACCCAGGGTTTTATGCGACCTGCGACCTTGAGCAATCTGCGACTTGCAACCTTGGGAAATCTGCGACTTGCGACCTTGGGCAATCTGTGACTTGCGACCTTGGGCAATCTGCGACTTGTGACCTTGGGAAATCTGTGACTTGCGACCTTGGACAATCTGTGACTTGAAACCTTTGATCCATACGCGACTTGCAATGTTTGGTCATATCCCTTTTGCATTTCTCTTTCGGTGATCTCTGGTTTTCACACCAAGATGCCTTTTCCGGCATATCAGTCTTGTGCAAGTGACCAGGTGCCTTTTAGCTTAAAGTGAAGTTCTCTCGAGCTTTGAAAGGGTCCACCTCGCATGCCAGAGAGGACCCTAGCTTTGGTTCTGTGCATCAACTAACTCTACCTGAAAACAAATTAACATGGGTCATATGTCTTTTAAAATATTGATACTGAAACACATTTAATTAGCTGAAAGAATGATTTAGCAAATAATAAACTTAGACCCCTGTGTGGTCAAGTGTTGTGCCACTACGTGGTCTCCACTGAGTTTTCCTGGGATCTGAATGTTCACAGCTAAGTCCGTCGAGAGGATCAATAGCGATATCTTTGTTTCCGTCTAGGCACCTCCGTCATTAGAGCCATTGACCTTGCAGGTTGGGGCAGAGATTCTCTTTGCTGATATTAACTCATACCTCCTATTGGTCCAGAATCCATTGGAGATGGAGTGTTAACTGGGACTACGCCCTCCTTACGTTCTTCACAACGGAAACCACGATATGCGCCAATGATACCCCTCCCATTTTCATAAGGTTTGCACCGAGATATCAATAAGGGGGAGACCCTTTGGAATGGGGTTTAAAATCTCATAATCTGGAGTGCATGCGAAAGTGCCAGGATCTATTTTCGTAACTTGAATCCTACACATACACGCAGATATTAACCGAGCGTTAATCCTACGCATACCTAAGAACAATGATTAAGAATGTAGAGGAATGCATTTTTTTCAAATATAAGAAGAGATCTCTCGAGCAAGAGTTTCTAGTTCTTGAAATTGCCCACAAGCCTGCACGTTGACATGTCTGATGTTTTGGAACCACGGTGAAGCCAATCGTCATGCTCCTTCTCCCAAACACCATTGACAGGCTCTCTCAGTTCATGAATGCAAATTATGGTGCTCCTAGGTCGCAAGATCCGCTTTTGTAATGATTCAAGGATCCATCAGGAAATTGAAGCAATTCAAATTTTGTCGGTTATTACCTCAAGTTATTACGATCATATATATATATGATGAGACCCCTAAAGCAATCTTTTGTGCATGTCAGCCCTTCGATCCAAATTTTTGGCCTAACGCTCCCCCATAATCTTTCAAACCTGTTATCATGGCCAAAAACTTCCATATGCTGCCTATCGTCGACCTCTCCGCCTAAAAAATACCTTGCATAAAGATCTAAATCCGTAACTAAAAGTTTATCGGGCCTGGCCCCTGGAGCCTTAGCCCCTTTGTTTTAATTCACACATGACCCGGGCACAAAACATTGCACCAGATAGGCAGGAGCTTATCGCCTTATGTTTTCGGGAAAAACCATAACCGTCCGGTCCAATGTAAATCAACGGCCCGCAATAAATTTAGCCATGGTGGTCCCCGCACCCACGATCACTGTGAAAAAACCAGCTGTTTCATTCCGCACCACCCCCGCTCGGCGGGCGGTATTCTCCATGGAGCCAGCGATTCCATTCAATATAAGCCGTGTGTCCCTCTGTACGTCCCAAAACCATTTTCATTTCGCGCATTATTGTTCAGTTGTAAGCTGTGCAACGGAATCCATCACCACCGTCAGATCTGTGAGCCCCCATCCTACAATGATAATTCATCGAAGTTGCGCGATTTTTAACCTCCGTATAAAGCATCTCAGGCCCACCATCCCATCGCTCCCCAATGAATTCCTGGCCCTCGATCTTGTATTGCAATTGTGCGGCCCAGATCATTCGAAGCAATCGGTTGTTGACCCAAGTCTCCCCTCCATGTCATACCGCCGCGTGTTTTCATCACGCATCCCTTAGCCCCTCATATATCTTTAGGCCGAAGGTTCACTGTTCACGTCTAATTTCTTGTATTCCTTCTATTTTTCTCCGCCATTCCTCTGTGTTTTTCACCATCCCGCATTGTTTCGCCATCTCTATAAGTCTTCACCACCACGTCCATGTATCCCGTCATGCCATTGTCCCTGTACCAGGTTTCCTTTAACATGTTTGTGGGTTTTTGCAGGATACAGTGACAGGAAATCACCATTAATCTCTGCCTCCATTATAAAAATCAAAGATGTACTAGAAGGTCAACTTCCAGAGGGAAAATTTAAGAAGAAAAGCCCGGGGTAGTTGCTGTGGCATGATCTTCATTAATGAAACAAGACGTAAATCTATCACGCACCTCATAGCATTTCAAAAGGCAGATTCTGGTAGCTGAAGTCATTAATCCCGCAACAAAGAATATCAAGCAGAGAGCAATAAATTCAATGTTGGAAGCCTGAAGTTTTAAATAGCAATTCAGCATCCAAAAGGCAAAGAGTACAAGTACATAAAAATCACATCCTCCAGATTTTACTCCGATGGATTTTTCTCCTAGAAAAGTGCAGAATGTAACATATTTTATTCTTCATACTTTACCCCTGGAGAAATGTACGCATACAGCATTTGCTTCATGAAGCAGCCACAGAGTACTTGCAACAGTCTAATGTCGTCAAACAGTATAGGCGGGTTTTTCCTACAAATTTGTTTTAAATTAGATCATTAAATGTATATGACCTACCTCATTCTCTAGAGTTTTCGGTTTCTTCTATAAAAACTAGGAAGAAAGACATTGTAAGGGTTCCAGACTTCTATCAGAAAACTGTGCAGTGAGAAGTTCTTGTATACATCTTGTAACACTTCTGTATGAAGGCTCAGAGCCCATAGGGTCTCAGTGAGGAGTAGTTATAATTGTATTGAGGATTCTGGTCTTTGGTATTCCACAGTATGTAATTATCTCTCATGTGTTAATATAAAATCTCATTTCATTACATTTGTCTTCTTGTATCATTGTTCTGGAATGCGAGTGGCTCACTGATTTTAAGCAAGGATTCATCCTAGTTTATGCCCTTACTTGGATTAGTCAAGCGCTTTAAATAGGCCCAGGCATGATATATTGTTCCATGTTCATTTCACCCATATTTTCTGCTATATTAGTTACTTGAGGAGGGTGCTTTTAAAACACCATTAACATTTATGGATTCTTAGATTAATAAGCCCATATGTGGTTCTGTTGTGTATCTGGGTATCAGCCTCATGCTAACTAGTATCTTCTGGATATTTTCTTCACTGCATCCACCTTCGGATATTTGATTTCTGTGGCATATTATTTGAATTGGCCCTCTTTGCAGTAAGTTGCCTCTTAACTATCTCATGCTTTTGTATTGAAGTTTTTGCATGTTGTTCCTACATTATTTTTATCTCTGTATCAGCTTCTGAGAGAGTTTGGTTCCATTTCAGTTAATTTCCTTGTTTTACAAGAGATAGCAAGAGAGATTTTGGATTGACAACCCAAGTAATATTATGAGCTACTTGCTATGATAAGATGTCCTAGGCACTGGTCTATGGCAACTCTAGGTTGTCTCTAGGGGTGACAAAATTGTCGACAACACAATCCAAACTAGGTTTTCTCGGATTAGGGTTTCTGAAATGACAGTTCCAACGTATCACACTCCTCTCGGCATAACCGCACCGGATGTTAGCTCATCTGGGCACGTCTTCTATTCAATTGATGTTTCTTTGAGCACATATTTATGTCCCCTAATAGATGGTATGCAACAACCGATATACCCTAATTTATTCACTAGAAGGAAAACAACGACCATTGTCTCTAATATTTTTTGTTGTTTCCCAGCTAGTACCAGTTGCACTCAGGCACAAGCGTGTGATGTTTGGCAAACCTCTCTACTACCTGAAAATATTCTGGTCAATTCACCCTATCCTGTGAAATCTAAAGAATCTGATACATTGTATTGTAAATTTTTCAATTCAAAAACATTTGGCCAAATTAATAATAAGCCCACTGACGGTTTTCCAATGATAACATCCATTCGCCAGTTCATCTCACGAAACCATAAAAGTTTAGAAGCCCCCGGCTCGAAGGTCCAGAGTTTGTCCAGGACGGTGAGGTATTTCAGCACGTTCTCTGGTAAGTAGCCATGAACTTCTTTTTGTTGCACATGCTCTGCAGGTAATTCTAGTTGTTGGTGCACAATTTTGTATGTTGGCTCTTATTGCGAACATTGTTGTTCTTGCAGGACGGGAACTAATGTGGTGGCTTCACTGGAAAGCTGATTTCACATAACTCGGCCGCCTCTTTGGTTAAACTAGGGTTTTAGGTTTAGGCTAGCTAAGATCTATTAATAAAAGTTTGTTAGTTCAAGTTGTTAATTAAGTTTACTTGAGAAAGTTTTGCTTTATGGTTTAGATTTATGTTTTTTGTCTTGTCTTATGGTCAGTAGCTTTATGCATTATAATTTTCCATTTATTTTTCACTCATTTCTCTTTCAGTTTGCTTATTGCTGCATAATGTTCAAATAATCACTGCATGTGCTTTTCCTTTTTCTTTCCACCTACAACTAGTTGATATTTCTCACACATGGCATTGCATTGACGTCATAAGCCTCGTCTGTTGCATCGCGTTGCACACATTCTTCCTCGCATCATTTGCACTGGTTGTTGAGATAGCTGTGAAAGTTTTTGTATATTGCATACCATTACATGAGCCCTCATTGAACCCAGGTCCTTGAAACCCTCAGTGCACGGACTAGCCTTCTTACTCCCCCTTGCATAGGTTTGAAGTTGGATGGATTGCTTTTACCTCTTTGCACGCATCAAAATCCTGACGATATTTCTTATTTTTTTCGCCCTGATTACTGAAACCCTAACTCCATTGTTTACGTGAGGCTATGGTGGTTACCTCAAGAGGCAGCTTCTCTCAGAATAGATCATCAAAGTCGCATTCTCAACATAATGCCTATGAGTTTAAATTCATTAGCTAGGGAGATATAATCCAGTTGCTTGTGGGGAACCCTAACAAGTTTGAATGGCCTATACTCGTAACCTGAGCCTTGTGCCCAGCATAGTCTCGAGCATTTTAATGATCTGTTTTCCACGTTTCTCCTGTGGGTGGTAGATGGGATGTGAAGGCTTGGAATGAGGGAAAACACAAATCATAATATCTTTTAGTTTCTTCCAAATAAGAAACAACCTCTCTTTCCCCTAAAATAAGTCTGGATCCCTCATCTGCCCATGCAAAATAAGTGCCACGAGCACATGAAAATAAGTGCTACAAACAAATGAAACAAATAAGGTTAAATGATTGAGAAATGCTTCCTGCTCAAAGAGGTAACACAATGGCTCCGTCGGGGTACTGACCAGGCTCGCTAGTAGCAGAGCAACAATTGTGATTTCTTGAGGTGACTCCGCCAGGGTACTGTCCAGGCCTGTTGGCAGCGGAGCAACACCGGAAACTTATTTGAAAAAATTATGAATATAATAAGCTCGTTGCCTTTCTCTTCACATCATCAACAAATTGCTGGCGTCCGTGAGCTTCTGCTTTGACCTGTTCTGATTAACGATACCTAGTTGAGGCACAAGGATTGGGCATATCTGAAAAGGTCAAAATTAATACAAAGGGTACCCACAGAACTTGTTCAATATTCCCTTGCATCACTATCTGGACTCAAAATATTGTTGGGGCATTGACAGAGATTATGGATTCTACCAGTGGTTCGCCATTTGTTATAGCCGCTACAACACCACCCAAAATTTTAGGTATATTCAAAATTTCGGGTGCGCCTCTACTCACTCAGCCCATTAAGTTTTTGATTTGTCCTTGAATTGGTAATTCCCCTTTGACCTATTTCGGCCCAGCCCTTTCATCGCACCCTCTCCCCTTGATGTCTCATCAATGCACTAAGGTGTGGGGTCTGTTACTTCAAGGAACCTTGAGAGTCTCTCCATTGGATTCGAAGATAGGTTCCCCTATATTTTCATGACAACAACCTCAAGCGTGCTTGACCCATCCATGGGGGCACCGAGCTTGGGTGGGGAAGGTTTCAGTCTGGCTGGCATTATAAAACCTGAATCTCTCAAGTGGTCATATTCCTTTCTTAACCTAATCCTCCCCCCTAAGGGTACACCTTAATAAGCATGCACATTAAAACAATGTGGAGACATCTCGCGTTAATGATTACGTCAGGGCTTGAGAGTCATTAAGGTATGGAAGAATTTTCCTCTTCTGTGCACACCTAAAACCCTAAATCATTATGATCAAGAATCTCGGCCTACCTTGAATCAACCTTCACGATCTAGGACTCTCAACATATAAATACTTCAAGGCACCGGCTCTAAGGATACATCATCACCGTGGGAATCAAGATATTAGAGTCATGATTGCGATCCCATTAATTATCCAAAGTTAATTTAGATTCCCAAAGTGAAGCCAGGGTTGCCCCGTCCAGGCATCTTATAATAAATTATGTTGGGTTGTTCTTTTAAGTTCATGCTCCTAGAATGAGTTAATTTTATTTACTTATTAATCCCGCATGGAAAGTATCACATCAGGTAAGATGATTTGTTTTTTTACCTTCTCTGCAGGATACCAAGAGGAAGTGACTTGGATCCACACCCAACAAGGCAACACTTATTTTCAAATGAAAGAAGGTGAAGGCTAAGGCATGAACCTCATACACCCCTCTAAAATCACACACAAACTCGACGCATGTTCCCATTAGAACAGACAAGCCCTCGAGCATTGGAATAAAAAAGAGGGCACACATGTATTCAAATTACAAGAGGAGTGATATTGGCTCATGCATCACTTTAACCAACGCTAAAGGATGGGGCATGCACTTTAGGGGCCACACTGGGAAGCACAGGCACCCATCTGGATTAATCGATGGACTATACCTACCATGTGCAAGATGGCTACAAAATGGAGACCAAAGTAACCTCAAACTATAGGCATGAATATCGGCCATCGCAAATGATTGAGGCTTAAGGGCGCAAAACCATAACCATGGGAGCACACGCTGCTATTAGACAATCGCATTACAGGGCATTAGCTTGAGATGAATACCAAAAACCACAAAGTGGCAGCAGCGAGGTCATTCTTGTGCGTTGCATATAAACACAGAGATTGGAAATACGCAACTAGGAGTGTATGATGTTCAGTGGTTTCACGAACTTCTCGTGGACATCTAGCACGTATCCCAATGCTGGAAGACACATCCAAGACACATCTTATACACCCAACGCACCTTGGAAATCCTATCACCAACTGGTAAAATTAAAATTGACATGTCAGAGACGTGTAGTAACTACGCATGGTCTTTTCTATGTCAATTCACCCCTTTCAAAGTTGATGAATTTGGGCAGGAGAGTAGTCTTCCAGGCCGAGGAAATATGAGCCTATCCTTGGGTTGTTTCCATAATGACCTCATCCATGTGACAGATCAACGCTTCCCACTACTCCAATAATGTCATCTTACAAGGCATGCGACCACACTGGTCACCAGGCCGCAGTTAAATCCCCAGCTTATCATCTGAAGACGTGACCTCACCAAGAACGCGACCGGTCGTTGGGTCGCAAAACTGATGGAGCAAGTCAAACATGCGACTGGTGTGGCAGTGCGACCGTGTGACCTTTGTGAGGTCGCATTTCACATGAAAACATTGAGTCGCACTATCCCTCAGGTCGCTGGATCGAACAAGCTCAGCAACAGGCCAACATCGCGACCTCCATTACACTGCGACTATGTGACTTTGCCAGGAAGTCGCATTCTCCCTCTAAGTCAGGGGGTCACATCACAACACCCCAACCAACTTTCCAGTTCGTCCGGTATGCGACTGGGTAACTGTTAATGAGTCGCACTGCCACTTAGGTCGCAAGATCTCCCCTCAAGAAAGCAGTCGGAGTTGCGACCTCATTTCAATGACAATCTTGCAACCTAGGAGCACCATAATTTTCATTCGTGAACTAAGAGAGCCTATCGATGGTGTTTGGGAGAAGGAGAATGACGATTGGCTTCACCGTGGTTCCAAAACATCAAACATGTCAACGTGCAGGCTCGTGGCCAATTTCAAGAACTATAAACTCTTGCTCGAGAGATCGCTTCTTATATTTGAAAAAATTGCATTCCTCTCCATGCTTAATCATTGTTCTCATGTATGCATAGGATTAACGCTCGGTTAATATCTGCGTGTATGTGCAGGATTTAAGTTACAAAAACATATCGTAGCACTTTCGCAGGCACTCCAAATTATGAACTTTTAAACCCCATTCGAAAGGGTCTCCCCCTTATTGATATCTGGATGCAAACCTTATGAAAATGGGAGGGGTATCATTGGTGCATATCATGGTTTCCATTGTGAAGAACGTAAGGAGGGCGTAGTCCCAGTTAACACTCCATCTCCAATGGGTTCGAGACCAATAGGAGGTATGAGTTAATATCAGCAAAGCGAATCTCTGCCCCAACGTGCAAGGTCGATGTCTCTGATGACGGATGCTCCTAGACCGAAACAAAGATATCACTATTGATCCTCTCAACAGACTTAGCTGCGAACATTCAGATCCCGGGAAAACTCAGTGGAGACCACGCTGTGGCACAACACTTGAACACACAGGGGTCTAAATTTATTATTTTCTAAATCATTCTTTCAGCTAATTAAATGTGTTTCAGCATCAATATTTTAAAAGACGTATGACCCATGTTACTTTGTTTGCAGGTAGAGGTAGTCGATGCGTAGAACCAAAGCTAGGATGTTCTCTAGCAAGCGAGGTGGACCCTTTCAAAGCTCGAGAGAACTTCACTTTAAGCTCAAAGGCACCTGGTCACTTACACAAGACTGATATGCAAGAAAAAGCATCTTGCTATGAAAACCGGAGATCACCGAAAGAGAAATGCAGAAGGGATATGACCAAAGGTCGCAAGTCACGTATGGCTCAAAGTTCTCAAGTCCCAGAATGCCCAAGGTCGCAAGTCATATATTTCCCAAGGTCGCAAGTCACATATTTCCCAAGGTCACAAGTCACAGATTGCCTAAGGTCGCAAGTCACAGATTTCCCAAGGTCACAGGTCGCAAATTTCTCAAGGTCGCAGGTCGCATACAACCCTGGGTCGCAGGTTGCAGATGGCCTAAGTCGCAAGCCAACCCAACAGTCGGGAAGACCAAGAGTCATCTCAACCTATATGTACAACTCTAGGAAAGGATACAAGGATTTTTAGCTCTGCAATTGAAGCTAGTATAATAGAGTAATTGGTACTTGAGAGCTGAAGGCACTCAGCTCTTGGTATCAAGTAAGGAGAGAGGTAGCGAGGCTAGGGTTTTGGTATCATTCATCGAGATGAATCACCCATGTTCCACTATTGGGTTTTTACGAGTTGTAAACATGTATTCAACATTGCAGTAGCATTAATAATATATTCTCTTTTATGGCACTGATTCACGTGCTTGTTTGTGGTGATAGTACTAGTTGTCTAATATTTCACTATGTTGTACAGATGCTTCCATGCATGCAATTGATTATGAACTAATTCACAGTGGTTGCATGCACCTTTGCTCTTAAATCAATGTCTATTTGTTCCTTGCCATGTCAGTGATCTATTATGAACTACTTAGCAGTTAACTTCTGGCGTGTTTTCTTTCATGTATGTCTAACTAGTTTTTCAACTCACTGATCCCACTCATGGCATACCCCCCTTTTATTTTGCTGCTTAGACTTGCTTGTATCTTTGTTTACAGTTCATCAATCTTGGGCTGATTTTTCTTAACTGATCGGTCATTTCACCTTTGCCTCTGCTCCATCATCTTCTCATCCGACAACCAAGAGTGGAAACACTTATGGCAATAGTCAGGCCCACATACTGGATGGGGCTCCTATCCCAAACGGTGTGAGGTCTAATTGGGACCTTTCACTGGGGAGACCCCCTTGTTGTCGGCAGTATAATTTTTCCCGTCAACACAAACATAAAACGTTTACGGTCGGAGGAAAATTTTTATTGTACAATAGCAAGTTCCAAAATTTCCTAGGTAAAATTCAGAATGCATTGGCTAGGACCGTACCATGTGATTGAAATCTGAGATTCAGGAGCAGTTCAGTTAGCACAACTGGACAACCAAGTATTACCAAGATGAGTGAATGGTGCATGCCTAAATCCTTACCACGAGTAATTTTTATTATTTCCTTTTCAAATAACTCTCGCAACCGAGAGGGGTCAGTAGGTTAAAATAGAGTAGGTAGAGTCAATAACTCTCTCACCCCCAACAAGAGAATAGATAGGAATCCCAATAAAGAAAAAACTGCAATAATAGAGAAAAAAAAAAAATCACAATTGCAATGCGGAGGTGGAGGGTAGTGTCCAGCGTGTCATCCATGTCAGAGAGCCAAACGTGTCGAACATCATTCCATCATCATGACCCATCATTCCCATGTCAGTCCGTAGGTTTACCTAGATTTTAGAATTAATTTCCATAATTAGTATTATCCATACCGTAATAAATTTTCCATATTAGGTCATAATCATTACCCATCACGTCTGCCCAAATCCCGAAGTCACAGTCAGCCATGTCAGAACACACCTCATCGTGGTAACTAATTGCACGATTATAGCAGCGGGGAAGGGAGGAAAAAATAATTATTTATGGGGTCTTATCAACCTCATTCATGTTGATTACTTACATAACCTGCATGAAATAAGAAAGCACGAGAATTTCGAGTTAAAACAAGAAAAAACAGCAGCAGCGAGCGAAATCTCATCAGAAGAAGTCCAGAGAGAGCATCCAGTAGCAGGAATTTACAGAGAAAGAGCAGGGGTAGCATTGCAAGTATACCAAAGAAGATAAAAAATGACCAAGGTAGCACCAGCAGTCGTCAAGCCTGAGCTCGACGAGAGAACTCAGAGAATGGAGTCGTTGGTGGGAAAATATGACAATGTGTCATTGGTCGACACAAACTTCATGGATTCTTACCAGTTTTCGGCAATGAAGAGGCGGGTTTATATAGAAAATTACGCTACTAAAGGAGGAGAAGAATTAGCAAGGCTACTTCCAGAGTTCAGAGGCATCCAGCAGTCGACAATTCTAAACCTGAGGAACCTCCCCGTGTTTGGAACCACAGGAGCCACGATGCAGTGTACGAAATTTCTGCTAAGTAGACTCCAGAACGTGTCACTATGGCTAGGGAGGGAGAGACCAATGCATGCAGGAGATATTCATAGGCTAATGGGGTTATCAGCAGAAGGTAGGGATGTCTCCACAACATTCCATACAGTCTCCAAAAGAGAAAAGAAGGCAGGAGATTGCGACTATTACAAAAAGTACGACACCAAAAGAGGAGGGAAGGGGGAGAAGATAGACCTCATAAACAGCCCAACGGTTAATTTTGCATGTTACCTGATTTCAGGCAAGACCATGTGACACTATACAAAGGGTGAATGCACCCTGGACACTATTTCAGTTGCGGAACACTGCCTCCAGGGAACCCAGCTGAATTGTTGTACGTTTCTACTGAATGAATTGTTCGAAGCTTGCGAGGATAACTAAAAAGGAGCCACTAGGTTCATCTACAGCTACCTTATCATGGCATTTGCAATGTGGAAATGGACTTTCCCGAGAGTCAGACATCATGTGGAAATCACAAGTGGTTAGCTGTTGGTAATTAAGTTTACACCCTGGAAGTTTTTGGGAGACCCCAGCACCAAAGAGGTAAATGAAGAGGTGTTTGCATTCTATTACAAGAAAATGGTGGATGTAGTGGCGGGGTAGAAAAGGGTCCCAAGGAGTTTGTTGGATAGTTATTCTGCTCAAATATGATTCATGGTCACTCACAAACAGACCTACATCAGGCCCACCTGTGTGGACGAAACAACATTTAAAATGAGACTGTTGAAGTTTCAAGTAGATGAAAAGGCATTCCACACTAAAGTTTGCTCCTGTCCGAGAGTAGGAATGGAGATCAAGAGCAGAAACCATTACTACTTGTTCAAGGGAATGTAGCCAAAACCATTACCAGGGGAGACACCAGATGAGACAATGAACAGAGTGTCGCGACTGCGGCTAACACCAGTACGGGAGGAGCTAGACACGAGAGTAAAAGGTTTCAATTGGGTAATGCAAACTCTCACCAATGCTTCTCCCATGTTTCCTACTTTTTCAGAATTCCAGGCTCAAATTCTGCATCACCCTTCATAGTTGCACCCATACTCACTGCCCTGCCGCCCACAGTGTTTAATTCACCCCCAGCAATAATAGTAGTTCCAGTCAAAAAGAGTAAGGAACCTGAACCACCTGTAGCTCCTCCTAAGGCCAAGAAAGCCAAAGTCATGATTCCTATGCAGGTGGTTGATCTCATTGAGGAAGATCAAACGCAGCCTATGGATACAAGGGCACCCATACAAGAGGAGGCAGAGGTGGCCCCCCAGGTAACCATTGAGCTACCTATGTTCAATCCATTCCAAGTTTTGAATGTTCAAACTTCATCTACACCCCGCACTCATACATCTTCACCTCGCACTCACCATTCATCACCTCACACGTCATTCACTTCCAAAGACCGTTCCACCCGCACTCCATCCACATCAACAACCATTTCAGACCCAGTCAAGACAAAAAGTAAAATAAATGGAGACAACGAGGCAGAGGTTAACTTGAGTACAACATTGGTACCCAAGGTTAACCAACCCCTGGTTGGACAAAGCACTTTCCAGGACGTTTTAATTCACCGAGGATATTTTACCGTAGATACAACACCCTTGCCCAAGGAGGTGAATCCTTTTCAACAAGAAAATTTGGTACTGCAACAGGTTCAGCCAACCACAAGCATGAATAACCCAAGGAATAAGTTGCTGCAACATAACCAACCAACGTCACCATATGAACACTCAGCCAGGTCAATAGCCAGCAGTAAACCACTCAGAGAACGACCACCAAACCAAGATATGTTTGGGGCTGAGAGTATGTAGACCTGGTGTTACACAGCAATTTGTCACCGTCCCTGCAATCCCCCATCCCGCATATTGGAGGGCTTATTCCGTGACCTGTGAGCAATGACATGAGCTGAAACCACTTTCATGGCATTTCCCTGGACATGGACATTCATTCCCCTGAAGACAAATCCTTGTGAAAAACCCTAAAAATAGCCTTTTTTGCCTTGGCGGGACTAGCTAGTTCAGCCCTCGCGCCAATGGGGGAAATCCTCCAAATAGGGCACGCCAATTGGCACTCTGTCCCAGAATCGCACCCGCGCCAGGCTTAATAAGGAGTGTTTTTTAAAAATAAATGGCGGAATATTGACTCCAACCAATTCCTAAACTGGTCTCTAAATTGAGTTGGGAGGTTTGGCTCTGGATCTCCATGTAGAGGAAGTGGTTTTGCACCTCTCATGGAAGCTTCCTTGAGGATAGGGCCAATACCATGATTGTAGGGATCCCAACTCCCCTTCCACCATCTATATAAGCTTGCCATTTTCCTTTGCAAGCTAATCTCCAAGAGCCTTCATAGCCTGAAGAATGTTGCAATAATCCTCATAGAGCCAAATCAGTAGCAAGAAGATTGATGATCGAAGAGAGAGGCTTGTCCCCATTCCCGACGAGCTTTACCGAGACGTATTCCACTGTTGACCCGCTGAAGGAAGATTCAGCGTCAGAGCCTGGTTGTATTTTCCTTTGTATGAATTAATGATAAGCAACTTTGGTTATATTTCCACTCGTATTGTTCATTATGATCATGAGTTGTGTCTTCTCTAACTCATACATAATTGCATATATTGGGTTTTACGCTTGAGTTTGTCATGTTTCTTGCGTGTGCAGGTGTTTGGTCACAGCGAGCGTGAGGATTTTGATCTGCTGGAGCAAGGAAACGAGAGCGTTATCTTCTCTACGAACAATAGCATTGGATTCAAGGTAATCCTTCTTCGCAATTTGGTTTATTGCAGTTAGGAACTTGCACCTTAACGTGATACGATTGTTGCTAGACCCGATCTGGGCTAGTAGGGATTGCCTCTATCCGCAGAGGGGATTTACCTCTGCAAAAAATTGGCGACCATACTGGGGAGACATTGATTGGAGTTTGTCTTGTCCTTTCGGTTGTTTTTGGTCTTTTTCTGCTTGATAAACTCTTTTGGTTTGATTTTTCTAGTGTAAAACCTCTGTTCAGCCCCTAGAGGATCAAATCTTACCTCTGTTTTTTTTAATTTTCATCTTTTCATGGTTGGCTTGATTGGTGCAGTTTCCAACCTGACAGTCATGCCAATTGGCGCAGGTTTCCAGTTCATCACTCACGCCATCTCCTGTCTGGCGTGGATTACAGCCAAAGAGTCACGCCATCTCCTGTAGGTGTTAGGGTTTACCCTTGTTCGGAAGTTTCTTTTGGTCAGTACTTTGCTTCTGGGTTTGTTTTAGATTCTACTTGAAGTGGTGAGTCTAGTCTTGGTTGGGAGAAATTATTTGTTTTTTCATTTTCAGGCGTTGGCGCTTGTTGTCAATTAGCAACCCGCGCCAATTGGTAATTGGTGCTAGTTGTCAGTGAGCAAGTCGCGCCAGTTGGCGCTAGTTTCACCTAAAAAGTCGTGCCAATTTCAGGGTGTATGAAAATTGAGACTTTTTCCCTAAATCCTTCACCAGTGTGTCTTTCCCTTCCGGCCTTTCCTCTGTATGAGCGTAGATTACATTGCTCATTGTTTGGAATGTCTTCTGTCCATGATTGCTTGATGTAAAAGGGAATGAATGCCTTGTTTTGATCTCATGCTTTGGAAGTCCTTTTTGTGTTTGACCTCATATGTCTTGTCAGCCTTTTGAGGAATTTCGTTACAAAGTGTTCAAAACAACGATTGCATTCTTAGTGTGGTTTTACATCTCTTTTGCATTCGTCCTTCATTAAGGAGTTTTGCATTCAATTATTTTTCGTTTCAAAGTTTTCTTTTCATGCATTAGATCACATTGCATTGAAAAGTATTTTTTAGATTTATCATTGAACTTATATCACATTGTTTAATGATTGAAAGCTAAAAGTCGCTTCGAGTGCATTCTCCTTCATTAAAAGCATGCATTAAGTAGATTCTCATTTCATCGAAAAATGCATTGAGTGCATTCTTATCATTTCAAAAGGAAAGGGGAAATTGTGCATAGATTACAATTGCATAGTTTTCGAAAAAGAGGATTTTGCATAGATTACATTGCATTATTTGCATCATTGAGTGTTTGAAATTACTTTTGGATAGTGAAAGTCATCTAGTTTGGAAAAATTTCATTTGCAGTGTTGTTGTTTGTTGCATCATTGTTTGAATTTCTTCCCTTAACTAGATAGCATTCATCGAATTGAAAAGATTTATTTTCTCATAAAGTTGCATATAGGAGATTGTCAGATGACATATGGTAGGGCCTTGAAACCGAGACATAACTGAAGATCAACCATAAAATTTATTCAATTTACCTAAGGAAGCATTGAAACCTAACGAAACATTTTTAGAGGTCTAGGCTAGTGACATGTTCCGGCGTCGTTAAACCTAGTAGATGTTGTTCGCCTCTTGGCTTTAGACAGCACTAGTACAGACTTGTGCTCCCCATACCGTCGCGTATATAAAGGGAGACCCCACTAGGTTGCTATCCTTTATCCACATGAAGCCAAGTCTGCCGCCCTATACCCGTGATACACTAGACACAGCATTCGGGGAGATTGCCTACACATATGTTAAGCCCTTGGTTGATTTCTCTTTCATTTTGAAACCAAGGTGTATATTTCAGTTCACGTTTATTTGGTACAACCTTTGCCTAGAATTCCTGAGTAGTCATTTCGATCTTTTTTGACTCTTTAAATTTGAAAAGATCATCAAGCGCTTGTCCTTTCACGCTTGTTTCCAATCTGAAAGTGATAGAGTCACCTTTTGCCTATTTCTAGACTCTTAAAATATGAAACAACAGAGTTTTGTTTCAATGTCATAAAAATTAACTGCCCACGAAATATTCCTGGTTAAATTTAGTGTCCTTAGGGTGTTGTTTTGGGTCGTTTCCGATGGCAACTTTTCCGGAGTTCACCAACCAAGGAATCCCCTCCAATGGGAATCCAGGTCATTTTCCTCCTTTTGGGAATGTTGGTGCTCCTTACATGGCAACGTTGTCCCTTCCTGGGTTAATTGTTGGGTTACCTATTTGGTTGTTTTCAACCTCTGTGGTCTCGAATGTCCTAGCTACTGGTCAATCAGTTCCTCCGCCTGAACAACATCATGTTGAATCCAAGGTGGACCTCTCCCCTTCTTCGTTTGGTTCTACGTCCTCCTCTTCTACTTTGCCTGGTGAAATTTTGGGTTCTAGTACCCAGGTGGATAAGAAGAAGAAGAAGAAGTCAGATAAGAGAGAGGTTAAAGCTGTAGCTACTTCTTCTGAAACACCTCCTCTTGATAAACCTCCCAACCCTTCGCGGAAAGTCAAGTTCCCTTGCATGTTGTGCACGGGAGACCATCTTCTTCGAGATTACCCTGGCATTCCCAAGGTGCTCGAAGTATGGTCCAACGGTCGTCTCCCGTTGCCTTTGGCTTCCGGGAGTCAGGTTGGGGGCACGTCTTCAGTTAGCGCTGGTAAGGCTCCTAAGAAGCAGGGTAAGATTACCAATCCCTGTAAGTTGTGTGAAGGGCACCATGCCATTCAACTTTGTCCGTACCTGGATGAAGCCAAGCGATTTTTGGACAACTCAACTGTTTCTACACCACGTCTCCCGGCTGGTTATAAACAGCTTTCTTTGAGTCCTCCACCAGCTGATCCTACGATTGGTCAAGAGTCATCCTTGGTCAATCCCGCTCCTTCGGAAATTCAAACTCAGGAACCCACCCCCAACCAACCGTTGGTCGTGGGATCGGTTGAACTGGCCCCGTCTGCGGTGCACTAGCTCTTTTTCGTTGAGAGTGGACCTCACACCCCTCATGTTCTTCTTGTTTCTTCAAATTCTTCAGACTTGGAGAAAGATTCTCCTGTCCCTACATCTCAAGAAGCTGCTCCTCCACCTCCCGTGATGGAGGTTCCGGAGGATACCCTTCCCACCTTCGAGATGGAGGTCGTGGAGGATGCTCCTTCTTCGATCTTAACACCAGGGGAAGACCATCTTGATTCGATGGTGGCCCCTCCCAGTAGTTTGGTTGCTTCCTTTGATTGGAATCGATTTACGGGATACCGCCTTCTGTCTTATGTGCCTTTCGAGATAACGGTACAGGCCTTTGGTCTGGTTGTACCCAGCACCATTATAGAAAAAGGCATGTCTGTTAGTGTTCTATCCTCAACTACTTGGCAAGCTTTCGATTCACCGCCACTTGCGCCCGTTACGCAGAATCTATTGGCCTTTAACAGAACAACTAGTCAACCGTTAGGCATCCTTCCAAGGTTACCTATTACTTTGGGAGGTATAACCATCCATATGAACATGATGGTTATTCCAGGCCCCTTAAATTTCAATCTGCTTTTGGGGCGCGATTACACTTATGCCATGGGAGCGCTTGTCTCCTCCCTTTTTGGTGTGGTCTGTTTTCCACATGAAGGACGGATCGTCACCATTGATCAGCTTTCGTTCTTTGGTCTTGATGTGGCAGCTAGCCCGCCATCATCCCTTCCTATTTTTTATCCACTCGTTGTATCTGCCCCACCGTAGGTCAACTATGTGGCTACCTACCCCGTGCCTGTGCTCAGTGATAGTGTCGTCGTGCATCAGGTGCTGGGGGCATTGGGTCCTGACTTCTAGGATGTTTTCCTCCCATCAGGAGTGGAACTATTGGAAGCGATGACTTCTTGTTCATTATGATGAGGTCTGTCAGAGCACAGTTCATTTTCTTATGTCAAGCTCCTTGAAAAATGAAACAGGCTTGTCGGTGCAGAGTTCCTTTTCTTGTGTCAAGCTTCTTAAAAAATGAAACAAGGTCATCGGAGCAGAGTTCCTTGTCTTTTGTCAAGCTCCTTAAAAAATGAAACAAGGTTGTCGAAGCTGAGTTCCTTGCCTTGTGCCAAGCTCCTTAAACCATGAAACAAGGTGTCCTGAGGATAGTTCTTTTAATGTGTCAACCTCGTTAAAATAATGAAACACTTTCCTATTCAATTCGAGTCTTTGATAAGATCTCATAAAATCCCAGTCGAGTCTTTCTCTTGATCTCATAAATTGAACCTTCACTCCATCTGCCTTTCATATGGACTGAAGCTTGGGGGGCATGCACCTCGAATTGAGTCACCATGTTGGGGGCATGCTTATTATTTCAAGCATAGTTTGTTTCCATTTCAAGCTTGTGTAAAAATGAAACCGGTTTCAAGCATAGTTTATCTTTGTTTCAAGCTTGTGTAAAAATGAAACCAACTTCAAGCAGAGTTTCCTGATTTCAAGCTTGTGTAAATCTGAAACCATTCCCTTTACCTCTTGTGATTGCCATTTTATCAGCCTGTTTTTCCAGATGAGCCTTGGTTTTCTCACTCCATCGTCATTTTCTACTTGGCCGATCATATGCCTTCACTGGGTTGTTTTCCCCGATCTTGAGGAACCGCTGCGATGAGTGGTCTTGTTAGCCAGCCTCTTAACCTTTATCTTGTTCAGAGCGGTTCCACCATTACCAGAACCAGTTGCTACCCTTTATACCACTCGTTCCTCAAGGAGGAGTCATCTTTCAACGCTTTTCTGACTCTCTAAACATGAAAATATTGCCGAGTCGCTTGTCGTTTTGATCTCATTAAAGTGGTACCTAGTATACGTTTACCCCTTTTTGTGGCTGGGATAGATTATTTACGAAAAAGGAATACCCTAGCCTATCGCGACTAGGAGGTTTTCTCAGATATAGTTTTCTACCTTTTCGGATCTAAGGAAATATTTACGAAAAGGGACCGTTGGAGTTTACTTTTTTGCTGTCTTTTCAAACTCTCTAAACATGAAAAGACGTCGAGTTCTTCCTTTGTCAGACTTGTTAAACCCTGATGACATTGGATTCAGTTGTAATGATGATATTCGAGTTTCTTTTTCCTAGGGCTCATTAAATGTATTAGGATGGATTCGTCCGAAGGACGAACTTATATTGCAAGCATATGCTATCCCCTTCAAGCTTGTTTTCAAAAATAATTGGGGTACTCGCCAGAAATGGTGGGGAAAAATGGAACCACAATTGTTGTCGTGTCGGCAGTATGTCGCTCTTGAACATGGCACTTGTCTGCATTCATGTCGGGTTGGGGACATCTCATCTCGTTTTTCACTGGCCTTCATGGGTTTGGGTGATCCCTTTTGACCTCTCATCTGCTCTTTGCCTCGTCATCATGACCTTTGATCTTTTGATGTCAAATACTGCCAAACTCACTGTCGTGCCGCCATATGTTCAAGAGAAGTTTACCTCTGTAAAGTTCCAACCTTGCTCTGATTCTCATCTAATCCCGATTCACAAAGACATTATGTTCCTTTGTCTCGTGTCGATGATGTGGGAAACACTATGGCCCACCTTCAATCAAGGTCACTTCCTGTCGACTTCAGCTCATTATCCAGGAAGCTGATCTAGAGACTCCCTTCTGGTACCTTGGAGCCTGCATGCCTCAATGGCAGGTTCTTCGCGTTCGACATGAGGTTTTCATCATTGGCCTCCGATCGAGTGATTCTACGGGTGTTCGACACCAGCTCACTGATTCACATGCCGTAGATTGTACCTATAGTACCTTGAGGGCCATTGTCATTATTGGTGGTACCTCTCACGTCTATTAACAACTTTCATCATTGGCTGGTAA
Organism: Pinus albicaulis; assembly: GCA_034641835.2. NCBI lineage: Eukaryota > Viridiplantae > Streptophyta > Pinopsida > Pinales > Pinaceae > Pinus > Pinus albicaulis. The sequence continues at coordinate 1,092,744,723 of CM076582.1, forward strand.
TCAGACGATGTTCTTGCATGTTAGACTTCAGCTCACTTATTCACATGCTTGAACTTGTACTTTGTTCGGGTCGAGATGGAGCGCAAGACCCTGGATTTTGTCTGTTGGAATCTAGGCTGCGATTTTGTGGATTATTATGATTAGTTACATGACTCATTCATTGGATGGTTGCGACCATACCTGAGTCTATTTATCGATCCTCACTGGATGGCTGCGTCTATACCTTGGATCTGGATTATTTTATACTCTGTTATGGATGGTTGCGCCCATACCACATATATATCATGTATTTGAGATATCAGTTGTACTTGTCTACACAGGTTTTCCGACGGCAGTGTTTTCAGTTGGACACATTCTCGTAAAGCATTTCACCCCTCTCTCTCTTTCGGGCCTCATGCTTTAGGGGGCATCTATTACACAGCAATTTTTCACTGTCCCTGCAATCCCCCGTCCCGCACATTGGAGGGCTTATTCCGTGACTTGTGAGCAGTGACATGACTTGAAACCACTTTCATGGCATCCCCCTGGACATGGAAATTCATTCCCCTAAAGACAACTCCTTGTGAAAATCCCTAAAAATAGCCTTTTTTCCTTGGCGCGACTAGCCAGTTCAACCCTCGCGCTAATGGGGGAAATCCTCCAAATAGGGCACGCCAATTGGCGCTCTATCCCAGAGTCGCACCCACGCCAGGCTTAATAAGGAGTGTTTTTTAAAAATAAATGGCGGAAGATGGACTCCAACCAATTCCTAAACTGGTCTCTAAATCGAGTTGGGAGGTTTGGCTCTGGATCTCCATGTAGAGGAAGTGGTTTTCCACCTCTCATGGAAGCTTCCTTGAGGATAGGGCCAATCCCATGATTGTAGGGATCCCAACTTCCCTTCCACCATCTATATAAGCTTGTCATTTTCCTTTGCAAGCTAATCTGCAAGAGCCTTCATAGCTTGAAGAATGTTGCAATAGTCCTCATAGAGCCAAATCAGTAGCAAGGAGATTGACGATCGAAGAGAGAGGCTTGCCCCCATTCCTGACAAGATTTACCGAGACATATTCCACTGTCGACCCGCTGAAGGAAGATTCAGTGCCAGAGCCAGGTTGTATTTTCCTTTGTATGAATTAATGATAAGCGACTTTGGTTATAGTTCCACTCGTATTGTTCATTATGATCATGAGTTGTGTCTTCTCTGACTGATACATAATTGCATATATTGGGTTTTACGCTTGTGTTTGTCGTGTTTCTTACGTGTGCAGGTGTTCGATCGCAGCGAGCGTGAGGATTGTGATCTGCTGGAGCAAGGAAACAAGAGCGTTATCTTCTCTACGAACAACAGCGTTGGATTCAAGGTAAGCCTTCTTTGCAATTTGGTTTATTGAAGTTAGGAACTTGCACCTTAGCGTGATACAATTGTTGCTAGACCCGATCTGGGCTAGTAAGAATCGCCTCTGTCCGCAGAGGGGATTTACCTCTACAACACCTGGGGCACAGAATAACTATACAGTTTCATCCAGTGTGCAGCACAGCAGGCCGAAGGAATCCACAACGACCTCCAACAGAGGTTTGAATAACAACAACTGCAGATTATTGCGCTTACTGAAGAGCGCGACCAATTGAAGGGAGAAAAGGAAAGTTTGTGGGAGCAATTGGAGAAGATGACAGATGTTTTTAAGGATCTCTGGCCAACTGTGATAGCTTAGGGTGACAAGACACTAGGGGACATAACGGTTTGCACTATAGTCGAAATATATATCCACGTGAAGACTGCTTAAGCGAATATCAGCAAGGAGAATCAGGAGCTAAAGGAAGCACTCGCGACGAGACTGGCATTGCCAGATGCCACTATCACATATGCTGAGAGGGTCACGGAGAAGCAGAAAAAAGAAATTGGGATGCAGGAAACCCTGCAGACCAAGGTGAAAGAAGCTTACAACCTTCTGAAACATTTGCACAAATTTTCAACCTCACTAACTATGAAGGCTCAACCAATATCAGCATAGCTGCAACAGGTCTCACAAGAAATAAAGGAGGCCACAGACCCCATTGGCATTAACCAATTATACAATCAAGAGAGAAGCTGGAGACAAAAATACAGAAGATTGAAGAGCATTCAGCTACCACCAAGCAGGTCCTCCGAGAACTGAGACAACCAGTAAAGCATACTGCAGAAACAATACAACAAATGGCCGCTGACGTCGAAATCAAAATTAAGGAAGTATTCAGCAAGCTTCCAGCCATTGCAGGAGAAAAGGGAGTTGAAAAAATTGCCACAGAAATAGACCAGCTCATGAAGGAATGGCAACAGGCCATTACCAACTTCACCGAACTCAAATCTTCAGTGTTGGCAAAGGTTCCCGAGTTGGGGCCCTTGTTTGGACAGGGAGAGGAAACGAAGAAGACAGGGCTAGCCACAAAGGCAGGCATACCAATGGCAACCGAGGCAGCATAAAAGGATTGACTCGGGACGAGTCAATAGCATGTGGTCGGGGCCTGTTGGGGCCCTTGTTTTGAAAATGAAACAGTTTTGAGTCGTGGATAACAGGTGGCGGAGCGCAACCATGTAGACAGAGAGCTGTCACGGTTGCGGAGAGCTAGAGAGCAGGTGGCACGGCAGTTGCAAAAACTAGCACAGATGGCAGGAAGGAGCAACAAGGACAGGCAGCAGAACTCCTAGTGATCAAGGAGATGCGGAAAATAGTAGAGCGGGAAAGGAGGGAAAACTGGCAGTCACGTTGGCAAAGGAACAAATAGGCAATTAGCCAGCGTAGATAGGGGGTTGATGTAGTAGAGGGTTGAGGAAGAGAGTCGTAGGAGAGCTCTGTTATATTATGTTATGTTTGGTTCTATTCTGTTCTGTTCTATTTGTTTCTATTCTATTATGTTCTGTTCAGTTCTATTTTGTTCTGTTCTATAACGTTGCAATCAGTCCTTCTGTAATCAATTCTGAGGAGTAATGTAACTGTCCGCTATTGATAATGAAATATACTTCTACCTGGGTTTGATGTCCTGAGTTTTGTGATAAGCATTTGGTTATGATGAATATATTGCTCGCTTTTAAATTTTAATTTTGCATCCTGAATATGCTCATGAGTAGTATCTTGTGAAAAGTAGTTAAATCTGTTTACAGTTCCTAGTTATGTCTGTTTTGCTCTATAGTTGTGATCAGTCGATATCTGATCTGTTCCTAACCATACTAAGTTCATGGCACACCTCGTGTGAGACTCTACTCTTCGGAGTAGGGTGAAAATGTCAGCATTGTGCTAGACTACTGCGGAAACCTTGTTGGCCTCTCTCCTGAACCTGGGTCTTTCTCAGAGACCTTCTTTCTCGCCAACGTCACATATATCTACCACTTGCAACTTCTTTTACTAGATTTTATCCACATATTTTCGGTATTTTTATCATATTATATACCACGGGATTTAGGTCAGCAAGATGACCTTCTAATAAAAAAGAATGTCATAGATCTATTCTTCAAGAATATTCGTAACTAGTTTCATCTTCAAATATTCGTATATAATCTCAGGGCTGTCATTTTTCCAAACAAAATTGCTTTAGTATTTTTTATCTCAGATTATTATGGAGATGTCGGACTAGTTCATACTTTGAGATGAGAGAGCTCAAACTAGCCTTTGAACTTGAAACAATAATAGATAGCAGCATTGTGGACTATACAAATATCATGAATATACTTGGCCTTTAATCCAAAAGGATGTCACAATCATGCTTGGATTGCTACATATATATGTTGGCATAGAGAAATTTGTAAGTCATAGTGTCAAAGAAATTTTCAGTGTCATGTATAGTAGATGTTGTCATCATGGGTGCTTGTTCCTCTGAAAACCTTTGCATTGTCTTGTCATGCTTCAATATATATCAAATTGGTGTACAACGAACTGTTATGCCTTGGAAGAAATTTTCTCCTTTTGTCTGAGAGAGAATACTTCAAATTTGTCCTTTTGTTATTTTTGTGCTTTGTAGACTTCAGAGATATATATAATTTTTTTTGTCCTTTTCATATCTTTGTGGCCTTGTCATAATAGTTTGGATGCCTTTGTCATAGTAGCTTCATAAATTCGGATCTCCTTATCATAGTAGCCTCACAAATTTAGATTTTTTTTTTTGTATTCAATCTTAGATTTGGTCACAAGTTCAGATCCTTTTGTACAAGTAATATTTCACAAAGTTTGGATTGTTGAGATTCACAAGAAGATCCTAGTGAAAATTATGCACCTACACTAGGATGGAGCCTCAGGCCATTTTTAGGTGGATGTCTATTTATAGATGCATGAGAAAATTCTATCTATAGATGAGCTCTATTTATAGATGTATGTGCAAGTTCTATTTATAGATTGCATGTCTATTTATAGATGCATGTCGACTATTATTATCCCTTAATAATATTTGGACAATAAACAATAATATATTCTCAATGAGCACTTGGAAATAGTTAACTGAAGTGGCAAATCAGTTATCTATAGGAATTTCGAGTTGAGTGGTTGGTTGGTGGGACATGCAAGTGGACTTAGTTGCAACTAAGTGATTCAAAGTTGTAACAGAGTTGGAAGTGTAGTTATGAAAGTTGTAAAGTAGTTTTACTCAGTTAAGTGACTTAAACTCAGTTTTGATAGTTGTAACTGAAGATACACTAGTGAGAGATCAAGTGAATGAATTATTAATTAATTCACAATCAGTGGTCTCACATGCAAATGAATATTTACTACTATTAACTACATGCATGTCAGATCCAGTGGAGACCCAGTTGAGATGTAGGTGAAAGGGACAGATTGACTATCAGTTGTGACATTATCGGTTGCACACATGCAACCACACACACGTTGGATGTGCCCATGAGGATTGCGCAGTCAAGGCAGGCAAGATTCCATTCATTTAGGGATTGCTATCAACTAGGATTGCGCAGTAGAGGTAGGTTGTCTAGAGACAGTAAATTGGCTAAGGAACTTGCCAATTTTTGTATGACAGTGTGAGACAGTTAGCTATTGTACTGAGAGCTCTTGGATTGGAGCTTTGTATGTAATTGTTTCATGATCAATGATATTATACATAAAAGAAGATAGTGGGGAATTTAGCTTTATGTTTTCTCGGTAAACTATATATGTTATGTGTGATTGATCTTTCTTCATGATATTGTTAATGGTGATTGTGTTTAAATTTCCGCAAAGATTTTGTAGAAGCGATTATGTATTTAACGGTGGCATATAATTGTTAGATCAGGAGAATCCAGGCAATACATATTTTTTATTAAATTTCTACATGGTATCAAAGCACAGGAAATTGCAGAAGTGAAGCAGGAGCTGAGTTTGTTGGTGGAAAGAATTCGAATTTGCCGAAAGACTTTCTTGGTGCTACAGCTGATTCAAGATCGAAATGGCTTTCAATGGCTTGAGGTTAGCATATGCATTCGAGGACAGCTCGAACTACATTGCTTGGAAGGACAGGATGGAGGCAGTATTCGAAGACAATGGCTTGAAGGAATTCATTGAAAAAGATGTTCCTAAGCCAGATGCTGCAAATGCTGCAAATCTTGGTGCATGGCAAAAGAAAGTGCAAAGGTGAGGAGGATCCTATTGGAGGGAGTACAAGACCACATTGTCTGAATCCTCCATGGGAAATCCACACCATATGCTATGTGGAAGGCTTTGATAGATCTATCCCAAAGCAACAACGACAATAGGAATTTGGTGCTCAAAGATAAACTCAGAAAGATCAAGATGGAAAAGGGCGACAACATTCCAAAGTATCTCACGAAGCTTTTCCAATGTCGGTGTTCATCACTTTATGCTCCCATGAAGTTTTCCAGCCAACAAACCCCGCTGGAATATTTTAAATCTCCTTTCGTGGCCTAATTATCCATGTTCCCACCTGTCATTACCCCCTCATTATTCCCAAAATGCACTAAGGCAGCTGGAAATCCGCATTTGAAAAATGTATTTAGAGCCCAGCCCCTTTCGTCTTAGCTCCTTTGCTCCATTCTACATATGCCTGCAGACTGAGACCTAATGCCAAATCCAAAGGCGCTTATCATTTATGGCCATCAGGTGCATTCTCCATCGTCCGATCCGATCATAAATCAACGGTTCATAATATTCCCGCCATGGTGGACCCCGCGCCCACACTCATTGTAAAAATCGACCTGTATATTTCACACCACCTTTCGAAGGCAGGCGGTATTCCGCAAATCGCAGTGATTCCACTGATCGCCCGACGAGTGGCAAGGTCACTATTTGAATACTGCCCCCATTTCGCGCGTTAACGTTCGATCCCGGACGTGCAGCGAAATTTGTGTCAACCGTCCGATCCTGAGCGCTCTATCCAACGGCTCCTGCTCTTCCGAGTTGCGCGAATTTTAGCCCAGTGTACAATGTCCCGGGCCCGCCTTTCCATCGGTTACCAATACATTATTAACCATTGATTTCGTTTCTGATCGTGTGGCCAGGAACCATTCACCCATCCCGCTGACTGCTCGAGTCCACCTCCACGTCACCCTTTCCGCTTGATCTTTCGTACATCCCTATCATCATCCCACGTGTCATTTCCATTCCCCCTCCACCTTTTATACACTCCATCCATATGTCGAACGTTAATGTTTTGCGTGGAAAAACCTCTATCTCGCCTGTTTACCCCTGTTCCACTGTATATTTCATTGCCACCCTGCATCCCCTCAGCATTTCTCCCAGTCTACATCCTCAATTTCGTAGTCACGACTGCCTCCACCACCCTTGCATCTGGGTTTCTTTAACATGTTTATCGGTTTTGCGGGTTGCAGTGACGAGAGATCGCCGTTAATCTCTGCCTCCATTACTAAAATCGAATGATGCATCTAAAGATCGACTTGCAGAAGGAGAATTTATGAAGAAGATCCCGGGTAGTTGCAGAGATATGACCGCCATTTAAAGAGCAGATATCGAAAACTATCAAACCCTCTAGAGTAATTTAAAAGGCAGATTTCACAGCTAAAGATTTTAATAGTACGACAAAGAGTATCAGGCAGAGAATAAGGAATTCAAAATTTGGAGCCGAAGATTTTAAATAGTAATCCAGCATTCAGAAGGAAAAGAGTACAATTGCATAAAAATCATACCCTCCAGGTTTAACTCTAATAGATTTTTCTCTCAGGAAGGTACAGAACATTACATATTTTATTCTTCATGTCTTATCCCTGGAGAAACTTGCACCTACAACATTTACTTCATGGAGCTGGCCTCAGAGTACCTATAGTACAGCATCTTAATTAAGCAGCATGGGCGCGAATGTTTCCTCCATTTTGTTTAAATTAAGCCAATTAAATGAGCATCACCTACCTCATTTTCTAGATTTTTCTGTTTCTTCTATAAAAACTCAGAAGAAAGACATTGTAAGGGTTCCAGATTTTTATCAGAAAATTGTGCAGTGAAAGGCAATTTTTGTATACATTTTGTAAAACTCTTGTATGAAAGCTCAGGGCCCATAGGGTCTCAGTGAGGAGGAGTTCTATCTGTAATGAGGATTCTGGTCTTTGATATTTCACAGTATGTAAACCTCTCTTATGTGCTTAATACAATATTTCATTTCATATGTCTTCTTTTTGTATCATGATCCTGGAATGCAAGTGACTCACTGATTTTAGGTAAGGATTCATCCTAGTTGATGCCCGTACTTGAATCAATCTAGCGCTTTAAATTGGCTCAAGCATGGTATACTGTTCCATGTTCATCTCATCCATATTTCTGCTATATTAGTTACTTTGGGAGGGTGCTTTTAAAACGCCATTGTCATGTATGGATTCTTAGATTGGTAAGCCCATGCATGGTTCTGTTGTGTATCTGGGTATCAGTCCAAAGTTAACTAATATCTTCTTAAGGTTTCTTTCACTATATACACTTTCTGATACTTGATTTCTGTGGCATATTATTTGAATCAGCCCTCTTTACAGCAAATTGTCTCTTAACTGTTTGATGCTTTTGTGTTGGAGCTTTGCATCTTGTCTCTGCAAGATTACTTTCCTTGTGGCAGTTTCAGTAAGTTCTGGTCCCATTTGAAATAATTTCCTTGTTTTACAAGAGATAGCAGGAGGGCTTTTGGATTGACAACCCAGCTTTATTATATGCTCCCTGCTATGCTAAGATTTCCTAGGCACTGGTCTATGGCAACTCTAGACTGTCTCTAGGAGAGACAACAATTGTCGACAACAGTCGGGATGAACTGGGGAGTGTGGGAATAATTGTTGCTGATGATGATTTGGTGAGCTTGGCTCTCTTGAGACTTCCTAAGAGTTGGCACAATTATGAAGACTCTGTCAACAGACAGGAAAAATTTCCATATTGGGAACGACTGTGGTCGGATCTGGTGCAAGAGAAGTTCAAGCGGAACACTAGAGATGGTTCTTCACCAAAGCATGATGATGAAGAGGAATGTGCTTTGGCTACCAAGGCGAATAAGGGGAAGGGGAAGAAATTCCATTCTAAATCTGATTCTAAAGGAAAGAAGCTGGATATGTCTAAGGTGAAGTGTTTTCACTGTCACGAACATGGGCATCTTGCTACTAATTGTCCGCGAAAGAAGAACAAGAAGGTTGTTGGAGTTGCAGCTGGTGAGACCCTTGCCTCGCAATTTGAACTTGACTTCTCCTTGATCGCATGCATGGTGTCAAGTGCATTAGGATCAATGTGGTATTTGGATAGTGGCGCTTCCTTCCACATGACAAGAGATAAAGAGCTTTTCAGTGACTTGGAGGAGAAAGATCTCCAAATGCATATAGAGATGGGTGACGATAGACGATACCGTGCGATAAACATTGGTACCATTACCTTTCAGATAGATTCAGGTAAACCATTTCAATTGAAAGATGTTATGCATGTTCTAGGTCTGAAGAAAAACTTGATCTCAGTCACAATGTTGGAGGACAGAGGCTATGACATTGTTTTCAGCAATGGAAAAGCTTTCCTGCGACATAAAACAATGGGTCAAGCCAAGAGGATAGGGATTTGAGTTAAGAATCTCTACAAGATGGAGGTAGATGGATGCGCTGCCATGATGGGAAAGGCAGAAAAAGTGGTGAGCCAGGATGAGAGAGAATTATGGCACAGGCAATTGGGCCATCTTCATCATGGAGCCTTGAAAGTCATGCAGCAAATATCTACTGGACTTCCAATGGGAACACTTTATCAGTTAGATCAGTGCAAGGGTTGCACCATGGGGAAGTATATAAAGTCCACCTTTCATGAAAAGGATAATCGTGCTTCGGGGATCCTTGAGGGAGTTCACACATACGTGTGTGGACCATTCTCAATTGCTTCAACAGCAAAACATAAGTACTATGTTATTTTTGTTGATGACTTTTCTCGTAAATGTGGGATCTTCTTCATGCAAAAGAAGGATCAAACATTCTCAAAGTTCTATGAGTTTAAGGCATTGGTGGAGAAATATTCGGGGAAGAAAGTGAAGGCTCTGAGGAGTGATAATGGTGGAGAATACATCTCTAACGAATTCAAGAACTTCTGCAGCAAAGAGGGAATTCGAAGAGAACTCATAGCGCCTCATAACCCATAGCAAAATGGGGTCGCGGAGAGGAAGAACAGAACGATCATGGGTGAAGCACGAGTGATGTTGCATGATCATGGCTTACCAATGCATTTGTGGGTGGAAGCATGCAACACTGCGGTTAATGTGAAAAAATGTTGTCCTCATAAAGTACTTGGCATGAGTACACCTGAAGAAGCTTTCATTGGTAAGAAACTGATGTTTTAGACTTTAAGATTTTTGGCTCATTTGTTTATGTGCATGTGACCAAGGAAGCTAGAAAGAAGTTGGAGCCGATTGCTGAAGTTGGGATATGTGTGGGGTACACAGAAACACGCCATAATTATCGTGTGTATTTTCCAAACATTCGAATGACTATGGTGCGACGGGATATAAAATTCAATGAGGGGGAAGCCATACGGTTTTCGCTTGAGAGGGAGCTAGACTTGCATGCAGAGGAGGAACGGTTGATTCCCAAAGATGAGTCTCTATATGTGGATCAACCACAAGAGGAGGTTCATGGAGTGGAGGAGTCCACTCACGCAGATCCAACCATCATAACTGGGAGAAGGCGTACCACAGAAGCTGATAGGTTGAGACTTGATGTTGCACATAATGTAGGAGCCCCTACTTCACAGCACATACAAAGACATGGATTTACTGGATACATGGCTGTCATGAGAAAATGTATTGTGACTGAGCCATCTCCCTTTCAGGAAGCAGTGCAGGAGCCCACATGGGTAGATGCAATGGTGGAGGAGTATGACTCCATTGTCAAAAACAGTGCTTCGGAAATTTTTCCAAGGCCGGTTGATAAATCAGTGGTAGTTTCAAGATGGATCTACAAGGTAAAGCAAGCTATTGATGGGAGTGTTGAGAAATACAAGTCCAGATTTGTGGCTCAGGGCTTCTCACAGATCAAGGGGATAGATTATGAAGAAACCTTTGCACCTATCGCAAGGTATTCTTCCATAAGTACCATCCTTGCTCTCTCAGCGTAGATGGGCTGGAGCATTCATCAGATGGATGTGAAGACCGTGTTTCTCAATGGGATCATTGAGGAAGAGGTGTACATAGAGAAACCTGAAGGATTTGAGATCTTCAGCAGCGAGTCGCGTGTGTGCCAACTCAAAAGAGTGTTGTATGGGCTGAAGCAAGCACCTTGTGCTTGGTACACTCGGATAGATAATTATTTCACCAGACTGGGCTTCACCAAAAGTGAAGCGGATGCAAACGTATACCAAATTGTGGTGGAGGGTAAGATTTCAATCATTGTTCTTTATGTTGATGATTTAATATTATCTGGTGATGAGAATTTGATACACTCATGCAAGGAGGACCTTGCAAAGGAGTTCGAGATGAAGGATATGGGCCTCCTTCATTATTTCCTTGGATTGGAAATATGGCAGCGAAATGGTGAACTTTTTGTGTCTCAAGGCAAGTACGCAAGGGAGATACTGGGTAAGTTTCACATGGAGGGCTGCAAACCCATGGATACTCCTCTTCTAGGAAACTGGAGGAAAGAGGATGCTACTTTTGGAGAGGTAGTGGATGCTACTGTTTATAGACAGTTAGTGTGTTCGGTAATGTATCTATTGAACACGACACTAGACATTTGCTATGTGGTTAACCAACTGAGTCAAGTTATGGTTAATCCTACCAAGCTCTTTTGGAATACGGGCAAGCATGTCCTGAGATACTTGAGGGGCACATATGAGTATGGTTTATGGTACAGACAGACGGATGATGTGAAGTTGCATGGCTTCATGGATGCAGATTGGGCAGGCGGCCCATCGGACAGAAAGAGCACATCAGGGGGGATCTTTAGCATTGGATCTACAGTTGTTTCTTGGTACAGCATGAAGCAGAGATCTGTGGCACTCAGTTTAGCGGAAGTAGAATACATGGAAGCGATTCAAGCTGCATGTGAGGCTATTTGGATGAGAAAGATCTTTGTTGGTTTGTTTGGTTCTCATTTAATCTGACAGTGATTCATTGTGATACTCAGAGTTACATTAAACTCTCAATTAATCCAGTGTTTCATGATAGATTTAAGAATATAGATATATGGTATCAGCATATCAGATATTGTGTGCAGAGGAAGATATGTTGCTTCAGTACATTCCTACGGAAGATCAGGATGTAGATATTCTGACGAAGGGGCTCACCAGGAGAAAATTTGAATACCATAGAGACAATATCAGGGTGAAGGATAATACCTTTCTTGTTGAGAGGGAGTGTTGAGATTCAACAAGAAGATCCTAGTGAAAATTATGCACCTATACTAGGATGGAGCCTCAAGCTATTTTTAGGTGGATGTCTATTTATAGATGCATGAGAAAATTCTATTTATAGATGAGGTCTATTTATAGATGTATGTGTAAGTTCTACTTATAAATTGCACGTCTATTTATAGATGCATGTCGAGTATTATTATCCCTTAATAATAGTTGGACAATAAACAATAATATATTCTCAATGAGCACTTGGAAATAGTTAACTGAAGTGGAAAATCAGTTAGTTATAGGAATTTCGAGTTGAGTGGTTGGTTGGTGGGACATGCAAGTGGACTTAGTTGTAACTAAGTGATTCGAAGTTGTAACAAAGTTGGAAGTGTAGTTATGAAAGTTTTAAAGTAGTTTAACTCAGTCAAGTGAGTTAAACTCAGTTGTGCTAGTTGTAACTGAAGATACAATAGTGAGAGATCAAGTGAGTTAACTATTAATTAATTCAAAATCAATGTTCTCAAATGCAACTGAAGATTTACTACTATTAACTACATGCACGCCAGATCCAGTGGAGACCCAGTTGAGATGTAGGTGAAAGGGACAGATTGACTGTCAGTTGTGACATTATCAGTTGCACACATGCAACCACACACACATTGGATGTGCCCATGAGGATTTCATAGTCAAGGCAAGCAGGATTCCATTCATTCAGGGATTGTTGTCAGCTGGGATTGTGCAGTAGAGGCAGGTTGTCTGGAGACAGTAAATTGGCTAAGGAACTTGCCAATTTTTGTATGACAGTGTGAGACAATTAGCTATTGTACTGAGATATCTTGGATTGGAGCTTTGTATGTAATTATTTCATGATCCATGATATAATACATAATAGAAGATAGTGGGGTTTTTAGCTTTATGCTTTCCCAGTAAATTATCTGTGTTATGTGTGATTGTCTTTATTCATGATATTGTGATTGGTGATTTTGTTTAAAATTCCACAAAGATTTTGTAGAAGCGATTATGTATTTAATAATGGCATATAATTGTTAGATCAGGAGAATCCAGGCAATACATATTTTGTATTAAATTTCTACATGGATGACTTGTAATCACAATTTCGCATCATATGCACATGTACAAGCTTTTTTAGAGGAGAAAAAACATTTTTCTTTGTATTATATAAAGAAACAATACATATTAAGCATGTAAGTAACATGAATGATCCAGATGTGGAATAACATATGCTAGAAAAATAGAAGAAACCATGTCATAACAGCTTCAAGCCAACTAGTGATAACTCACATATTGCAACAGTTCCACCTAGAATAGGCCAAAGAAAAACCAAAGATAAGCAAAGAAAAAAAGACAAGCGACATCAACGCGACCCCATGTAGTCCACATAAATAAGAGAAAGGCCACCGAACAAATTAAGGGAAAGGTAGTGAGTATGAACTCGACAGAGAGGACCCCAACCATTGCTCGACATGTAAAGATCCGAAAGGAATATCCAGGCCGAGCTTGTAGAGCCGGTCCACCCTCGTATTAGTCTCCTGGAAGATGTGTCGAAGAGGAGGAGAGCCCAGTTTGCACCAAAGGTGAAGAGTTATGCTAATCCAGCCATTGGGACCCAAGGGATGAAAATAAGCGGAACCATTCAGACCATCGATGACCTCTTTAGAGTCCCCCTAGATTGAGAGGTTCGGTATCTTAGCATTATATGCAAACCAGAGAAGACTCCAGAGGGTAAGGAGTTCAACCCTTGTGTTGGAACCCTGGCCCCCATTCTAGCTGATGTGAAAACATTCCTTATGAGAAAGCTTGATCCAAGAGCCGCATCCGCAGATCCCATGTTGTTCTGCGCCATTGAAAAACCTAGATGGGATTTGGATCGGATGAGGATGAATTCTGCGACAGAGATCGGGAGTAATAGCCAGAGAGGACTCTTGGGATTTTATCCATGCCATGATGGAAAGGAAGATCCTTTGCAGGTGAGGATGGAGCCCAGTGAATATGAGTTGGTTTCTAGCCAGCCATACTTCCCAGAAGAGGAAGAAAGGCAAGGAATAGAATCTTTGATCTAGAACGCTCCACTTGGTGATGCATTGAGCGACGCTATTTGGCCTCCAAGAGGGGTCCTGCAAAATGTTGGTGAAAATTGACCATAAAACCAGAGTGAAAGAGAAATATAAAGGAGGTGTGAGATGGATTCAGAGTCCTGGAAGCATAAGGAGCAGATGTCGGAACCCTGGTGGCCTCTCTTGATCAGATTGTCCCACGTAAGTATCCTTTCTTTCCAAGCCAACCAGACAAAGAGAAAGATCTTTAGAGGGATTTTTCTCTTCCAGAAGATGTTGTTCAAAGGCTAGAGGGTGGCACGCGGAGGAGCAAAGATGAGATTATGGTACAATGCAGCAATGCCAATGGCACCCTTTTTTGTCGGGCCCGCCCAGTGGATGCGGTCACCCAAAGGGCTGTGACAAAGTCCCACCATCTTGAGCGATTAAGAAACCAAGAACCATTGATCCTTTGCAAGGCTCGTCAGACATTAGGGGAATTTTGAGGTCTAAAATGGGCCTCCTAAGGAAATTATAAAATAATAGTGGAAATAATAAAATAAGATTTGATTACATCATCAAATTTTAGAGGGAAAATAGAAAAAACTACTTTTTCAACTCGTATTTTGAACTTATCTCCGTGAGGTTTTACTCAAATTTCAAGCAGAAATACTCGTTGGATGCAAAATTTAATTACCCATCCAAGGAGTACCCATGTTGCATACTTTTGATGGACTCTTCTAAACGAAAAATGAGAAATACATGAAAAACGTGATTGAGATCACGTTTTTTTCATGTATTTCTCATTTTTCATGTAGAAGGCTCCATCAAAAGTATGCAACATGGGTACTCCTTGGACGAGGAATTAAATTGTGCATCCAACGAGTACTCTCGCTCAAAATTTGAGTAAACTTTTAGGGAGATAAGTTGAAAATACGAGTTAAACAAAGTAGTTTTATTATTTTATTATTTTTTAATCTTTTTAATTTTTTACTCCAAAAATTGTGAATCATTCCCCATGGTTGACATCATCATATTGAATATTATTGGTTCTCATAAAGTTTATTTTGGTTGTACATTTTTCTTAGGAGGCCCAATTTAGACCTCAAAATTCCCCTAATGCCTAGCTGAAGGGCATCTTTCCATATGGGACAAACCTACTACCATGTCCGGATAAACTACGAGAGGAAGAAAAGCCCTTTCTTCACTAGTTGATGACGGAGCGAAAGTGGGATGTCAAAATCCGAAGACAAGCCCGATATGCCATCAATCCCAATCATGATGTCTAGACTGTTCCCGAACAAAAAGAGAAGTTTGTCGTGAACAATAGGGGCAATACACCTGAAGCTTCGAGAAAAAAGGGAGGCATGCAGACAAAAAGGGGAACCTCTGTGAAAAAAGGAAAGAAGCCCACAGTGGAGTAGCATTTGCTACAGAAAAGGGACGGCCAGATGTCGTTTCCAGAGAGTGCACACCATAAAGATTTGGCCAAAAGGGCCTGATTGAATATGTGAATGTCAAGCAAGCCCCATCCCCCCATCTGTTTGGGGATTGTAATCAGTTCAAGTCTGCAGAGGTAGTACTTTCCACCACCTTCGCCCCCGACCAAATGAAGGATGCAATGATTCTCTGGATCCGAGCAATGATGGAAGTCGGGATAAGGATCAAATGTGCCTAAAACACCACAAACTGCTGGAGAACCGATTGTGCAATAATGAGCCTGCCCCCAAGTGAAATCCAACGGTTCGACCACTACAAGAGTCTCTTTTGGAATTTTTCCAATAGCCAGAGCCAATCCCTACTTTTATAGCCAATGGGTTTCAGGCGAAAGCCAAGTTACTTGAATCCCTTCACAAGGGGGACTAGCAGCATATGAAAATCCCAGCAATTATTTGGATGTCGTTGTGATCCCCCCACCCAGCCACTAAGAGGGATTTAGAGCCACTAATCATAAGACCGGATGTTGCCCTGAAGCGAAGAAAAATACAATGGAGAGTAGACCATTGTGCACAAGATATGATTCCAAAAATTAAAATATCATCCAAAAAAAGAGGGTGGGAGATAGAAATGTTACCAAAAATGTTGATTCCAGAGAACAGGTCTCTGCGCTTCAGGTCCAGAATGTGCAGACTCAAGTCATCCATTATAAGAATGAATAGAAGCGGTGAAAGGGAGAAGCCCTACCGCAAACCCCTCCCGGCCTTGAAGAAATCAGAAGGGGCACCATTAACAATGACAGCATACAAGACAGGGGAAATACATGCTAGGATCCAAGCCATGTTATTCTCCTGCAACCCAATTTTTTGCAAGATGAGATGCACAAAAGACCAATCTAGACATTCATATTCCTTATATAGATCGATTTTCATAATGATCCCATTCAATTTTTTAGTGTTTATCGAGTGCATCCCCTCCCACGCCAGTGCAATTGCATCATGGATGAGGCGACCCGGGAGAAAACCATACTGCTCCTTAGATATATGTTTTGCTAGGGGCCCAATGATGCGCTTTGCGATGACTTTAGAAATGATCTTATAGAGAAAGTTACACAAAGAGATTGGCCTGAAATATTGAAAATTTTTGGGCTCATAAATCTTGGCTATTAATACAATAAAAGTGGAATTAATGTCTCCCAGGATCCTGCCAGAAATTCTTGAAGATTCCACCAGGTCATCCACCAAAATGTAAAAACAATGTGCGAAAAATTCCATTGGCCACCCATCAGGTCCAGGGCTTTTATCCATCGCAAAAGATTTGATGACTTCCAAAAGTTCTTTTTTGCTAACAGGAGCATGTAAACATCGGTTTTCCATCTCATCGAACATGCATGGGAATTTTTCCAAAGCCTAGACCTGCTCCCTGAAAAAAATTCTCTCACTACGCTTGTAGTGCTCCGAGAAGAACCTGTTAGCGTCTAGTCTAATTTCCAATGAACTGTGAAGGAGGGAGCCATCCAAAGCTTCAATTTTCCAAATTGAATTGCGGTTCTTTCTATCATTTACATAATGGTGAAAATTTTGTGTATTATGGTATCCTTCCTTAAGCCATACAGCTCGGCTTTAAAGTTTCCAAATGAGTTCCTGGGCTTTTAAAATTGATAATTTTTTGTCTTCTAAAGAATGAAGCTTCAAGAACGCAAGTTCATCCAGTGGGCCAGAAGCCATAGATTTTTATATACTATTGATTTCCAGTTCCAAAGTCTAGAGGTCCGAAATCATCTGAGCCTATTTATCCTTCTCCCATGTCTTGGTCCATCACTTGAGAGCTCTAAGCCTCTTGGTGAGTGATAGAAGATCCCTGTTATCCGAAGGGGCAGTCCATATGTCTTTAAATTTATTTATGAAAACTGAATCTTCAAGCCACAACCTATTGAACTTGAATGAAATTCCCTTGTATGGAGGGGCTGACCACCAGTGTAGTCCCACAAGATGATGATCGGAGATATTGTTAGTAATTATTGTAGAATGCAGGTCCCCCAACAGCTCCATAAAAGCTTCTTGAACTAAACATCGGTCCAGTATTTTACCTATAAACTCAACACCAGCTCTGTGATTCATCCAGGTTGTCAAAAGAGGAGAAGGGCAGATATCTACGAGATGTTACTCCGTGAATATGGAACAAATTTTCTCAGCTAAAGGGTCGGCACAATTGTGTGAGCCCCAACTTTCTGTGGAAGTCAAGGTGGCGCTGAGGTTGCCGATTAGCATCAAGTTAGGTATCATTCGATACGTTCGGAAGGGGGAAGGGAAGCATATTGGACCCTTTTTTATTGTTCATTCCATCGATGTTTTGTTCCTCTCCATGCAAGAAGGGAATAAATATGTCGATCAAATTTCGAGAAGCTTTGTAAAGTTCCTCCCTAGGATTTAACCACCCATTCGTCGATATTTCCAGGAAAAGGAATTCTTTTATTTCATTTCCGCTCCCATAGGAATGAATACTATAATTCACATCATGAACAGGCGTAAAAACAACATCTATAGGGAAAATTCTTTCATGATAATTATTTGAACTATGTATAATATATCTGCGATATTTTTTCAATTTGTAATATGATATCAGAGGTATTGAAGAATCAGTACATGACATTTTGATGAATCTAAAATAAATTGTACTTAGAAGTGACTCGTACAGAATCTAAGAAGCTTCTATTTATATTGTTGGACCCAAAAATGTAACTGCTCAATATATCATATTATCACCTTCTGTGAAAATAATTGATACTACACAACATATAGCTAGACTTACTAAATCAATTACTTATGATATCATATTACAAATTGAAAAAAATCGCGGATATATTATACATAGTTCAAATAGTTACCAAGACAAAATTTTCCCTATAGATGTTTTTATGCCTGTTCGTGATGCGAATTATAGTATTCATTCCTATGGGAGCGGAAATGAAATACAAGAAGTCCTTTTCCTGGAAATATGGATGAATGGGGGGTTAACTCCTAGGGAGGCACTTTACGAAGCTTCTCAAAATTTGATCAACTTATTTATTCCCTTCTTGCATGGAGAGGAATAGAACATCGATGGAATGAACAATACAAAAGGGTCTAATATGCTTCCCTTCCCCCTTTCGCACGTATTGACTGATACGAGGGAAACAAAAGAAAAAAATTGCATTTCAACATATTTTCATTGACCAATTAGAGTTACCCCCCAAAACCTATAACTCCCTCAGAAGAGCCAATATACATACATTATTGGACCTCTTAAATTACAATCGAGAAGATCTAATGAGAATTGAACACCTCGAAAAGGAATCTGTCGAACAGGTATTGGAAGTTCTACGAAAACGTTTTGCAATTGATCCACCCAGGAATTAGTTTCAGGTTCATAAAATGGTTGGTTTCATTTAATCTCTTCATTCATTTCCTTTCCCCAAGTTCTTTTGGAGATTCATGAGAATTATTTTGAATCTTTGACATATCTCTTTTCGTGGAATATTCAAAAGAAATCTCTGACGAGATGGGTATATCTGGGGAGATATAATTTGTCTTAAAGCAACTACTCCCTAGATATATGAAAAAAACAAATTTGAAAGATTTTTATATTTGACAGTTGGATCAAATTTGAAAATACCTAAATTCAAAGATTCATCAATAGGAAATGCTGCCCCAATACCTAACCAAAGAGCTACTGCAGTATCGATCAAGGATATTGTTATAGCTATTGGACGACGAAATGGATTCTGAAATTGATTCACATTCTCTAGAAAAGGCGTCGTCAATGATCCCGCAGGTACTGAGGCCATTAAAGGGACACCTAATAATTTGTTAGGTATTGTATGAAGTATTTGGAATACAGGGAAAAGATACCATTCGGGCAATATCTCCAAAGGAGTTGCAAATGGATTTGTTGGTTCACCAATCATTGATGGTTCTAGAACCGCTAAACCTATTGTACATGAAATAGTACCTAAAATTACTACTGGAAAAATATATGAAAGATCATTGGGCCAAGCGAGCTCTCCATAATAATTATGTCCCATACCTTTAGCTAATTTATCCCTTAATATAGGATCATTTAGGTCAGGTTTCTTTGTTATTGGGATAAGTAGATCTTTATGGATCTATCCCCCGAAAGAACCGAACATGCCAATTTTTATCATCCGGCTCAAACAATAACTGGAGGAAGTATATATCACTTCTTTTTCCTATGATGGAAGACGAATTGGAAGAATAGGAACTAATAATGTCTATGATCATCCCTTGATCATCCATCATTGGTCATTTTATTATTCCAATTAAATGCTCATTACCCAAGTAAGCTCACAAATTCGATTGCGATCGATATGCCTTTTGGACCATCTTAGTCCTTGTAATTTGTGTTTATCACCACGAATAGACCTCAAAAAATTTTTAGCATACAAGGTATTGACTTGTTATTGATCCGGCCTCTCTCCTTCCTTAGATCCCTTCTTTCACTCCAATAGTTTTCCCATCGAAATGGATGCATTTTCACACTATGAAAAGGATAAGTAAAGTCATATAGTCTAATTATTGAATATATGAAAATATTGCCCCATTGTCTAAATCTCGCGGAGCCCTTCCTGATTCGGATTCAATCATAGAAAGAATTATCTTGGAACGTAACAAACTAACCAATGCCTTTCCACCCAAGTGCTAAACTTCCTATTTCTGATAAGGAAATTGGGATAGAGACACATTTGATAAGAAATATTTATGTGGTAGATCGGATAAAGTATCTGCATTGCCTAATCAATAGTTCAAGTCAAACACTCCCATAATCCATCTTCTTCGACTGAGAATCTCCTCCAATTATTTGTTTGTATTGGATGAATAATACTCCAAAATCGTAAGGAGAAATCTGAGGACCATATTTTCTATTTTCTATGGATATTTCCATTTTTTAATAAGAAATATTCATGGCGATTATATATTACCGTCCTTACTCAGAACAAGAAGTTATGAATAGTTATCTTCAATCTATCTTTTCTCTCTATAAAGGACCTGAAATACCCTGCTTACGGATCGTTAGAAAGTGCATTGGCATAAATACAGCAGTAAGAAGGGGTAATATGAAAGTGTGTAAACTATAAAAACAAGTCAAGGTAGATTGACCCACACTAACACCTCCACATAATAATTCTAGAAAAGGATATCCTATTATAGGAATAGCCTCAAGCACACCAGTCACAATTTTCACTACCCAATAACCAATTTGATCCCAGGGCAAAGAATAACCAGTTACACCAAAAGATACGGTCAAGACAGCCAAAATTACACCTGTGACCCAAGTTAATTCACGGGGTTTTTTGAATCCACCTATGACATAAACATGGAATACGTGTAGGATCATCATTAGAACCATCATATTTTCTGACCATCGATGGATTGATCGGATTAACCAACCAAAGTTAACTTCGATCATTAGGTATTGAACAAAGGCAAAAGCTTTTGTAATGGTCGAACGATAGTAAAAAGTCATAGAAAAACCAGTAGCTACTTGTACTAAAAAACAGGTAAGTGTGATCCCCCCTAGACAATAAAATATATTGACATGAGGAGGAACATATTTACTGGTGATATCATCCACAATCGCTTGAATCTCAAGACGCACTTCGAACTGGTCGTATACTTAATTGAGATAGGTAAACTGAAATTCCCCCTCTGAAAATCGTACATGAGAATTTCCCTTCATACCGCTTGAACAAGAACACACAAATGATTTTGGACACAAATATATAAATTGGGGAAAATATCGAGATACTTGATGGTTCATTGCCTGACCGGCTGGAGAAATGAATATGATTCGAAACAATCCAGCATTTCTATTAGAAGATCCTATAGTACCAAAATTTCAAGTCGACTCATCCCCATGATAAATCACTATAGGCCCTTTGAATGATCTTTTACCCTATTCGTGTGACATCAGTTCCCTAGAAAAGAACTAATATAGACGATCTATAGGAATTATCTTATCGAGATCTCAATAGATGAATCAATCCAACCTCAGATTTCAATTAGACCTCGATGATTTTCTCAAATCCCAAAAAAGTTCTCTGGGTAATAACCCTTTCATTTTCACCCATTCGACGAAATATGCTAACTAAGAGAAATCAAATACTATATCATTCTTTGGTCATAATCAGCGTAATTGTGAGAGGGGATAGATCCTTCAATTTATTAATGGAAATACCTCTTTCAATTTCTTTATTCGAAGTCGGGTGACGAGGAAATGATAGGTACAAACCATAGTTCAGATCTTCCTGGAACATATCTATGAGAGACCTGGTGCTCTAGAGATTCAATATTCTAGAAATGAAATATCCAACGAGGTAGGACCATATTTATGAAGATAACAGATCGGTCTTATGTACTATAAATATGGATCTATTTCAACAAGTCGCACACCCATATTCCAAAAATCCTTAGAGAAAAGTAATTACACGATCAAACTAGTGGAACAAGATAAGCTAAAAACTAAAAGCCACTATTTGGTCTGGGTTTGAATCCCTCGGTTCTTTTTTCTTTTCTTCAAGAACTCACCAGGCTAATTTTGGATTTCCTCTAGTCCCAACTAACTGAAATCCCATCCAATGAAATGGAAGAATTATAAATCTTCAAGACAATAGATAGGAATACTGCAAATAGAGCCATTGTACATGACATTAGTACGTGTACAAGCTTACACAGTTCACATATTATTGCTTCTAATTTTTCACAACATAGGTCTCGGTCAACTCTTCTTGGACTAGGCTTATCTAGGGCTCGAACTAGTAATTATTCTCACAGACCTCATGGACACAGTATCAAACAAGGATATAGACTTTAGACTGCAAACTTAGAGTACTTGTAGAAGAGGAGAACCTGTGAAGAAAATTGATTTGGCTTTCAAGAATGTCCTTGAGTGATGGTTGTTATAATGATGATAAACTTCAAGTCTTCTTCCTTTGCTTTTATAGAGGGAGAGATAACCGATGTAATAAAGTATTTAAGCTACTAACAAGATGTGGTCTTTAAACTGCCTTCCTTTCACCTTAGCTCGATACCATGTTGAGAAACCAAGATGCTAGTGGATTAGGAACTTGAAAATTGCTTGTGAATGTTTGTTGGCTTCTTATTAAATTTATGTTTTCTTCATCAAGAAATTACCAAAAATTACAAAACTTGAAGATCACAAAACGACAAAGAACACGAGAAATTAGGCTCCAAGCCAGGGGAAAACCCCACCCCATAAAGGGGAAAACCCAAATATCCTTTTCTTATTGAATCAAATCAAAATGAGAAATCCAAGACCAAGACTACCAAAAAGACCCCAAGTCAGCCCTCCTCCAAGTCTCCTCAACAAGTCAAAGTCAACGAATGTCAATGTTGGTCAAATCTCTGAAATCTGGTAAACTCCTGAAATTTTGGCCCCTAAAATTTCAGGCTTGCAAAACCTCAAAAAAATCACACATATTAATAGAACTAGGGAAAAAAATGTCTTCTCTCTCTCCTTTGACTTCAGTTATCTTCTTCTCCTTGTTTTGCATAAAAATTGATGCATTGCGTTGAATGGAAGATTAATTCCTTCAGTAGTCAAGTTGACTTCTATATATACATGTTTGGGAGGGTTGAATAGTTGCCCCTAAGGCCGACTTGTCGGAGGGCCAACTTAGTCTTGTGAAGACACTTTGACTTAAAAAAACAAAAAATCTTTTCTTTTCTTACAAAAAGTCCAAATGGGACTTGACTCAATTACATTTATTTTTATTGGCATAAAATATTCTTTTTGACTCAATTGGCCTTATAAGCATGAAGAACATGCTTTGACAAATATATATATATATATATATATATATCGATGATATTTTTGAATTACATTATGAAGACACATATAGTGACATTTTCAACAACTAAATCGTGAAAACATGAATGGCATTGCTCGAACTAGCAAATAGGACATGGAAAATGTTGCTGATATGAAAGTGCCATATCCCTTCTTCTACATAGAATGGTTTTGTAGATAGTTTAACACTGAGGACATTGCTCCATAAAAGGGGAGGGGATTGTGACACCTCTTTCATTATCCCAAATTTTGTAATGTAATTAAGAACATATAATGTTGGGGTGCCAAGTTTGATGTTATGATGTCAATCTCTATCATATGATGTAAGGTTTATTTTTATTAATGAAAATACTAGAGACATCCAACAAATTATGATGCCTTGGAAAGGGGGAAAACTTGAATTAAGAGTTAAAAAATACCTTGGGTGAATATTTCCCTTTGAAGGTGATGGTTAATATTCCCAAGCAACTTCTAACGTGATGTTGAAAAGATGAAGATTCAAGGTGTGATTATAAAAATAAGAGGAAGGAGCAAACAAAGGGTTCTTCTTCTTGGTTCTTAAGCTTCTAGTTTTTCTCTCTTCCATTACTCTCTCATACATCTCTCTCTCTCACTTGAAAATTTGAATTGGCATGAGTTTTGGTGACAACGTGTATAACAGGAATTGAATGTGTTGTGCTTTTTCCTTGGATTGGATGGCTCTGAGGACAAGAAGTCTTCTTGTTTGTGTGTGACATAGAAAGCACTGAAGAGGGGAGGGTTGAAGGACTAAAGGGATCAAAGAATGACTCCCTTCTGCTATGTAGACCCACATTATCATTTGTGAATGTGTATGGACTCAATTAAGGAATGGAAAGGTTGTCGCTAAGATCCTTTCTTGTGTGTGGAGAGTGGCCTTCACTTTTTGTGTTAAATTTAGTTTGAAAATTGTGTTAAATCCCTAAGATTAGTTTTTCCCTCAAGGCATCAACATGTGACACAAGGATGGTTAGCTCTAAGAAAATTTGCAGCATAATTGAGCCTATGGTGGGGCAGAACATGGTTCACCCTACTTCAACTTCCAATATTTTTTTGGTTGCAATAGGTAAATATTTATGTGTTAATGATATTTCTGGAATAGATGGTTTAATGGCATGCATGGTTATTTAATTGCTTTTTCAACAAGTTTATATGTACATGCATTTACACTTCAACAAATTTATCAAGGTTGTAGCTATTATACAATTTAGTTGTAGCTTTTATGTATTAAATTTTATAATAACACTGGCTGAGGAAGATATGTTTCCTAAATCTTTTTTTAAACAAGTCATGTAATTCAAAATTAGTTAGTTTCTACATTACATCTCAAAATACATCTAATTTTCTCCATACAATTACATAAACATCAATACTAAAATTTTCCATCAATTTAATTATAAAATTTAGATCACTCGACAATAAATTATCTTTATTAACTTTTAAACTAAAATTTTTATAAAACAATATATTTTGAAATTTTAATCTATTATCTAAACTTCAAAACCATATCCAAATCTTTATATATAAATAAAATACTCAAAAAATACCCAAATATCTAATTAAAACCAAAAAAAAAAAAAACACAAAACAAAAACCTTAATTAATATAATCTAAAATATATATTACACAACTATTACATTATTTTTATAATAAATATAAAAATTAAATTATAATTTAAATAAATAAAAATAATTTAAGCAATAAGAGATGATATAACGTTAACTATGAAACATTTCCAGCATACCAACACATTGATATAAATAAATCACTCTGTATTGCAATAATCTCGAGAGAACTCAATAACAAAGCAACCCTATTTTCAATTGACATTGATGCAATAGTCTCAATAAAACTCAAAAATAAAACTATGTGATGTCTCAATGAGGTGTACATTAAAAAACACTTGACAGTTTAATAATTTAAAACTAGAAAATAACTTTTAATAAATGCTCTTTAGATTTTAAATCAGTTTTCCATCTATAGATTATATGCACCTGTTAGTGCACCTCAGGCCATCATTGATCAAACCAAACAACAATTTATTTCAGAAAGGGTGGATATAGATATCAAATATGAACCATATGTTGTACTGAGAACCAGACCTATATGCAATTAGAGGGCCTGCCAAAAGGTAAAAGTAATATAAATGATAATTATACATAGTACTTTTCATTAATTGCAAGACATCATCTAATTTGTGCAGGTTGGCTCCTTGACACAAAGCCATTCTCTAAATGGCTTAGTCCTAGCATGTCAGTGGTGGAACTGAGAAGAGAAACACCTTGGTGATTTACAAAACTCCACATTTCAGACCACACTGGATCATTGAGCAGGATGGTTTTCCTACAGATCATTGTAGTTATCCTCAGTACATACATTCTTCTTCCGCTTTCCAGGTTCTGCAGGTTCTCTAGGTACAATCTTAAACTTGCCAGTCTCTTGTAGCTGAAAAGAGAATGAATAAAAGAGAATCAGCAGCTGTGGATGAGTTAGCTAAGCCAGCCTTGATCAAAACCAAAATCAGAGTAATGAAACATGCTATACCACAACAAAACAACAAGCTTATGATCCATTTGAAATAAAACCTTTCTAATCAACTCAGCTACTAGTATGTACACAGGTATAGAAGGGTGGAACCACTAACGACTTCGCCATTTACAGGTCTTTACTGTATTCTTAACCAAGATATGAAAGAAAACAAGACAAACATCACAAATTTGAGAGATCAATTGGCCAAAGAATTTCATTGCATGGAAAAATGTCTTCAAGGCAATGGTTCACTGGTGGAGTTGATAGTTAGTACTTCACCAAGGTTTCATTCTAAATGTAGGTTAACTTCAGTATGGTTAAATATAATGTGTTTAGTATAATGCATGTTCATTTTCTTTTCATCCTATTTATTAAAGATTATTGTATTTTCATTCAACGGACTAGTTGTAAAAATAGTTAGTTAATTATTAGCTCAGTACATGATGATTAATATTTGTCACATGGTAAACTACTTCCTTGCGTAGGGAGCAGTGGCAAGCGCAGCAAGGGTTTCACAGTTCTTTGCAGGAGCTGTGATCGCCGAAACAGGGATCAAATCTATGTTGCACGAATTTTCGATACGCGGGAACAAGTATCTGGCACGGCTAGAAGTTTTGCCCAAATTTATAAGAAACGTCGAGTTGCGAATGGCAATAATATAATATATTAAAAATAAAATAAAATAATTTATTTATTTTCATCCAAATCTTGCCAATTAGGATTAGCCAAGCGGCTCATCTTCAATTGGATAGAAGGGTTTTCCATAAATAGATTGTTTCTCTTAGTTCCAGCCCCATATCCAAATCTAGACCCAGCGGCATACCCTTCCCTTCGCACAATTCCATCAATTTAAGCAGCACCCATGCTGGCAGCGTCAAATACACCTAAGTTCGCACTTATTCATTGCAGTGAAGCTCCCAAAACGTCAAAAATTTGTTGCAATGAAGCTCCCGAAAAGCTCCAAAGTACCCATTGAATCTCCCAGCAGTTTTGGAGCGTTTTCTACTAGCTCCCAAGCTCCCAGGAGCGGTGGAGCTTGGGTTACATGCTCTCCAATGCCTGGGAGCAGTACCCATGTAACTATAGATCAAATCTGACATTGCTCCTCTCAACCGCAGATCCGGTTGACAAACCCTAATCCGCAACAATGTACCGGATGGCAAAATATTCCCTCCAATACCCAAATCCATATCCCCTATCATCTGCAGGAGAGGCAATCATAAGAATGAAGGGGTTCGCATCTGCGCAGCAACTCCCAACGCCGCCATGCAACAGCGTAGCCACGCGGATTTGGGCACTCTGAGACCAAGGGAGCCATCGTCTTGTCGAAGGCCTAACCTTGAAAGCAGTTGGGACGAAAAGAAGGCAGAGAAGGCTAGCGACCTCCTGGCCGATTGAATAGGAACGGATCTCGATTCTCCATCACAATATGAAGCCAAAGAACGTCGCGATCTCCTGCATAAGGTTCACCAGCGAGAAAGATGTTGAACGCTCTAGTCTACCCCCGCTCATCAATGCTTCCTTGCTCTAGAGCACAGACCCAAGATCTATGTGCTATGGTTTTTCTCTTACAAAGGAAAACGGTTAATATGAAAAGGTAGTCTTGGGTAGCAGTGGGCCATCTAGACCTGTCAATCTGGCCTCCCAGATGAGCATTGGCTGCGAAGGATCCCCAGATCCCTTATCCCCTTCCTTTCAGATTTAGATCTCTCTTCTCACTGGCAAAACCATGATTCTTTGGGCTCGCTCCAGAGATCTGGTGAAGAACCTTTCGCATGCCCTCGAACACAAGCTGGGGATTCCTTTTGCCTTACAGCAACTACTCTATGGAGGTAAACAACTAGAGGGCTCTCTTCCGCTCTCATTTTATAATATTGAAAAAGATGTTTTTGTGGTTTTAACCCTACGTCTGCGAAGAGGGGCAGTCAGGCAACCCTCTTCCGCTCAAGCTTTCTCTTACAAGGATGTTGTCCATGCACAGCCTTCCAAGAAAGCTGCTCAACCCCTGAGGTTCCTGAGCCATTTTTGGTTGATAAAATGGAGGATGTTCCCTCTGTAGAAATTTCACATCCAGCACTTGAAAACCAGTTTCAAATGTATGCAAAATCTGCCATCATTTGCCGATTTAATGGATTATGGCCTCGCTCAGCGAATCTCTACCAATGGATTCACTCCACTTGGACCAATAACAACAAGGTTATTTTTTGTTCAAAGGGTTTCTTTATAGTTTTGTTTGCATTCAATGAAGATTATCAAAAAGGCTTAACAGGTGGTCCTTGGTTTTGGGGAAAAGCAGGGCTATTCCTCACACCTTGATTCCCAGATTTTGACCCTTCTACGACAGTCATTACCAAGCTTCCTATTTGGATCAAGCTTCCGAATTTACTTGCTCCTATATGGCACTTCTTTGTCTTTCAAGGAATTGGAAACACCATGGGACACTTTCTAACAATGGATCCCTCCAGGGGGGAAAAGGGCAAATACACCTATCGTAGAATATGTGCTAAAATAGACATAAGTAAAGGCTTGCCCAATCAAATCGATCTCAAAGTTGGTGACTTCCACTAGACACAGACCTTGGACTATGAAAACACGACTTTCTGATGCCGTCACTATCATCAAACAGGGCATCTTCAAAACTCCTGTACTACGTTCTTCGCCCAAAAGAAGAGAAGCAATTGAAAATCAAACTCTAAAAGTTGGAAACCCTGTGAACCACCTCCCATGGATGACATTGACTCCTTCAGCTCAGATGAGGAGGAGATCAAAGCAGATGAGGAGGTTGCCAAGCAGGAAAAGGACATGCTCTTAGCAAACCTTGGAGGGCCCAATGTTTCTGCGAGTGCCCATAAACGATCTCATTAGTCCTCCTCAAATTCGGATAAGGAGACTACTCCTTTAGTCAACAACAGTCTTCAAGTGGTTTTAGCCCATCCGCCCCATGACGGCTCGGTTAAAGTTTCAAAAAAAAAGGAAAGAAATGTCGTATTGAGGATTCAACCCATTCTGGGTAGATTCTTGTGTCTATCTTTTACAGCTCCCATGTTTATCTTCTTGACTCTCTTTGTCTCTCTCTTGATTACTTAATGGGACCGAGGTTGATAATTTATCATTCCCGGCTTCCCCGCTATTTAGCATCTCTTAATTGTAACTACATCTTGTATTATATGTTTTTTAATAAAATTAGTCTAATTTACCCCACACACACACACACACACATATATATATATATATATATATATATATATATATATATATATTAGCATTAAGTTTCAAAAAATAGTCTAATTTACCCCCCACACACATATATATATATATATTAGCATTAAGTTTCAAAAAAATAATGGATACTCCTTTCAATCTGGCAAAGTGGCAAAGGAAGTCTTCGCAGCATAGCTCTTCGAGATATCTTTCTGGGCAGTAAAAAATGAAGAATCGAAACGAGTAAGAAACTAACCTTCTCCCACTTGGCGGTGTGAACATTGCAGAAGCCAACGACAATGCCTCCTGCTTTGCTCTCCCTGTACTCGATGCACAAATTTCTGTCCAATCCACAAGACACGTGGAAGGTAGAAGGGCACCTGGGCTCCGAACATTCGATGCAGGCACCGTTAGCCATATTGCAGAAAGTGCAGACCATACCCCACCTTCTTGCAGGCACCCTTGAACAATCAATTCTCTCCCTTCCTTCTGGGCATTGGAAGAACACTTCAGGGACCAGAAGGGCACATGAAATATGGGCCCAAGAGTTCTGAGTTGTGCATTTCATGGCCCCTTTTGACGAGGGACAAAGGCAACAAGCCTGCTCTAGGGCTTTACCTTCATCGTCTAGACACCTTGCACAGAACCAATCTCCATCTGGGATTCCCCTGTTTAATGGATCGCCATAACAAGTAGCGTGTACCATGAGATCACACCCATCACAGAACACTATTGGATCTGATGAATTACCATCACAGCCACTGCATACATTGCAGATAACCCCATCATCCTCCTCCTCTTGTTGGCACTGCTGCTCCTCACTCTGTTCCGGCTTATGGACTTTGCCAACATTCTGGGGCACATCCTCTACCTTTTCTAATGCCTTCTTCTCTTGAACACTTTCAGAGCTCTTGCATGGAGCTTTATGTGATCTTTTTTTAGTTGATTTGCGCCATTTATGGGCAATGATTCCCATCTCCTCGCATTTACGCTCTTTGAACGGAGTTCCTGCTCCTTCTAAAGCCCTCTCCTGCTCAAACATGAAATCCCTCACTGCCCAAATGCGTTTCTTCGCTGGCAGGCAGAGAATGGTATCACTTCTCTCGTGCATTCTGCTTTCCCTCTGAAGCAATTTGAAGCGCTTTAATGGCGGTAGACCATGGAACCTGCTTACTTCCTCCTCCTCAATTTCTTCCTTGTTCCGGTAGGCCATTATAGACGTAATGCTGTGTTCTGAAAGTATTGTATATACTTGAAAACTGGTGCAATCTTCCGATGATTTGAATCAATCGCTAGAACCCAGTTGCTTTGTAACCTAAAACAGATTGTTGATTTATTCTGGTGATGTTCTGTGGATTGTTGAATTGAAATTGATTGGAATGGTGGGGAGAAAAATCAAGGCATTTCCCTCCACTTTCAAGTGGCGGTTTGTTTCCCTCCATATTCGAATTTTCATACATACATATATTCCTCTAATTTAGCGGGAAATCGTCTTCGTTCCGAGACTAGGGTCTTTTATCCCAGTAAGAATATGGGCTTCTGCTGTTATGGCCAAACGTATCTTATTTTGGAGGTCTTGCATTCCCAAGAAAAATCTTATTACCAAGACTCTGAAATATCCATGGGGTAATGAGAGTAACAACTTATTATTTTGACAAGCGTTTATTTTTAACAAGTTTCTAAGAATTTTAATTTAATTATTATTTATTATAGTAATGGTAGGGTGTATTTTGGAACTTTAATTTACTTCCTAAAAGTTATTTAATTATTATTTATTATATAAATGGTAAGGTTTATTTTGGAATTTTAATTTACTTATTAAAAGTTATTAAATGTATGATAGGGATTTAATCGAATATTCTTATACACATTAAATGATAAAATATTTTATATTTATTTTTTTTTATTTTTTTTGCTTGGATATAGAAGAGATGTTGTCATGTCATGTAAACATCTTATTGGTCAAATCAAATAAAAATAAAAATAGAATTAATAATTATATTGATTGCTTATGAGACTCTTGATGTTGTAATGTAATGTTTAACATTTTGACTAAGTCAAATTACATAAAAATAAAAAATAAATTAAATTAATGTAATGTAATGTAGACAATTTTTTTTTAATGTTTGGGAGGACTACATCTTCATCATGTCCAATATATCACCTAGATCAAGGCCCGAATTTGAACAGATGACTTCACAACAATGAGTGCCTTAATATAACACCCCATAATAAAATTTAAAAATAATAACCCTATAAAAATCAAATAATAATAAAAAATAAAAAATGGCCATGATATTGACCCACGGTATTCATGTGGAGTATGGCCTATTTAAACGGGGAAATTAAACCAACCTGCATCCATCTTAACTCTTGATGGGATTAAATCTTTTGATATGCAAACCCCTAAGAGATTTGATCCCTCTAGGCCCTTGGTAGATTCGGAGTTGAGATGGATCTAGCTTGGTTAAAAAAACAAAACAAAACCTTGTGTTAAACATTTGTATTCTATTAAAAATAAAAAATAACTCCAAGTTAAAACAAAAATACCTTTAAACTATAATAAGAACGTAAACTTGACTTGATCAAGCTATTGTCATGTTATGTTATTAAACATTTTATTGGTCAAATAAAATAATAAAATTAATAATTATATTTATTAATAAAAATAATAACCTTATGTTAAACATTTTTACTGGGTTAAAAATAAAATAAAGAAAAAATAAAAAATAACTCTACTTTAAAACAAAAATAACTTTAAACTACAATAATAACTTCAAAAATAACTTTAAACTACAATAATAACTTAAACTTGACTTGATCAAGTTACTGGTGGTTTTTTGGGCATGTGGTATTGATAAGTGATGATATTAGCCCATGATATTATAACAAAACCTATTTATAGATTAAGAATCTCCCAAATAAAGTGGTGTGAATCTCCATGGTTAATCTCACTTCTACAGACCTAAGCCTCTTGATGGCTCCTCCCTCTTCTCCCTCGTTGGAGGCCTAAGCGGCAGCCTTCCAAGCTTTGGTTGCTTCTTTACCCAAACGAGTGTGAACTACAGCTTCGTCGTCAAAGTTTGTCAAATGAAATGATCAAGTTTGGGGTATCACTCTCCCTATTGGAGCTCGAAGATCCTCCCTCGCGTATTTTGAGAGATCACTCATCGATAAATTTACAGGTACGTGGCCCTTGCCATGGTCTATGGAAATCTGGATTAAGAAAAAATGGAGGGATATGATGAAAGGCAACATCGCCCTGTATGCATTAGGAAATGGTTTCTTTTCTTTTTTATCTGAATTAAAAGAAGACAGGGATGTCATCTTTCGAAACTTCCATACTTCTTTGGATCATGGGACATGTATTTGAATAAATGGACTCTTGATTTTAACCCCAATGAGGATGTTCCAATTGTTATCCCAGTATAGGTTAAGCTACCCCATCTTCCATTATGTTATTGGAGCGATGATTGTCTATGGGGAAGAGGAAATTGAGTGGGTTGATACATTGACAAAGCAAAGCCGAAAGTCTCTCAATTTTCTTTTGCTAAAATTTGTGTCAAAGTGGATCTGGAAAAAGGGTGTCCTACATAAATAAATCTTAACCCTAGGAGATTGGAAACATCGACAAATTATGCACTACGATCAGATTCCATTTAAATGTCAGTATTGTCATGAGTACGGTCAATTTGCTCGTGATTTCAATAAAATGACTAGCAACAAAAGCTTCAAACCAACTCGCTCCTCTTGAGGAGCAATGACAAAATCATAATAAAGGAGGTAATAAGGGAAAGAACGCATTTTCCATATCTCAGTCTAATAGTAGTAAAAATGTAGCATCAAAATCCTCTAACCCATTCAATGTGCTAAGAAATCAAGGAGGAGATGGAACAGAAGCCCCAAAGATTTTTGAGAACAATGAAGAACAAGAGGTCAAAGAAGTTAAGGAAGGGGAAATAAATGAAGAAAATCCTTCTATGGATTCAGATTTTCCCATATTTGTGTTTCTGAAAGGGACTATTAGTCCTTTGCAGTCTTGAATCCCCTCAAAATCCCCAAGTGTTAGTGTTGTAGAAGAAATTATGGGGTTTTCACTCGCCATATGGCTCAAATTTTAGTTTGGGTAGATTATGGTAGCAACGAGGAAACAAAAAGCTCCAAAGAAAAATATGGTCAGCCGACTAAGAAAACAATTAGAGAAAAATAAGCAAAACAAAATAAAAAGTTGGGCAATTTTTCAGCAATATTAGAGGTTTTCAGAGGGAAAGGAGGTAAAGGCAGAGAAGGATCAAAAGGGGGAGAGTCTCAAAACTCTACTTCTAAATGAAGTTATTATCTTGGAATGTAAGGGGGTTAGGGAGCCCGGTAAAATCCCTAGTGGTTAAAGACTTGGTTAAGCAAGAAATTCCATGGGTTTTGTTTCTGTGAGAAAGCTAGAGGAGAACCAAGTCCTAAAGGAAGTAGGAGTATTTTGGAAAGGGAGCACTAGGCTAGGTTAAAGCTCAAGAGGTGCATCGAGAGGATTGTGCACTTGCTAGTCGGAGCGGCACTTTTCTTGTATTGAAAGCTTCAAAACTCAACATTGGATAATGGTCCTCCTGGAATCCAAGGAATATGGAGATCATATTCCAATGGTAAACATCTACACTCTTGTCCTATATAGTGAAAATATAGAATTCTGGGACTCTCCCGAGGAATCAAAAATCAAAGGATGGCACCAAAATTGTGTGATAGGGGATGATTTCAACACTACCCTAAGTGTGGCTAAAAAAAGAGAGGAGGAAGCATTGTAAGGGATTTGTTTAGGGAAATAATGGAAGATTTAATAACTGAATGGGAATTGTTTTACGTAGTTTCCAAGGCCGGAAAATTTACGCATTCGAATCAGAGAATGGGGGATAGTCACATTGTCTCTCATCCAGACATATTCTTAATCCATGGAAACTAGCTTTTAAAAGGATTGGAGTTTCTTTTGAATATCATAGCACAAGGGGAATCTGACCACCACCCAATCACACTACAGATGGAGAAAACTGAAAATTTGGGTCCTATACCTTTTCTCGACAATCCAGTCTAGATTCAAGAGGAAGGAGTAGGGGATCTAATCCATCATGCTTGGTTTATTCCTATAAGGGGTCGGTTGGCCTTTGTATCGGATACTAAGCTTCGATAGGTGAAGTTTTCTCTCCGGAAATGGTTGAAGGAAAAATACCAACTGTCGAGCCAAAAAAGAAGAGAATTGGAAATCCAACTGGAAGAACATCACAAACTCCTTGAAATTTTGTTGGTGGAAGATGAGCATATTGTTGGCGAAAAAGGAGGTCTTTGGGCAAGACCCAGGTTTAGGATAGAGGCCAACAAGGTTTCTGCAGTAGTCTAGCACAATGTCGGCATTTTCACCCTACTCCAAAGAGCAGAGCGTCTCACTTGAGGCATGTCGTGACCTTAGTAAGATTAGGAAATAGATCATGCAAAAGACAAATACATTCATGAAGAGCAGTTACAGAAACTTGGAAACAACGCACATATATCTAGCCACTCTGTACAAACTATCATTCATTAAAGCATGTTTAGAATGCTGAATTAAAATTTAAAACTGGGCATACATTCATAGTCAGCAAATGACTAACAATCAACTCATAACATTACACACAACAACAACTAGATTTCATTATCAATATCAGAACAACATACATCTACTTCGCGGAGTCTATTACAATTTGATTTAGTACAACAGAGTTCTCACAGAGCTCTCCTATGGCTCTTCTCCCTCTATCGGCCTTCTGCTGCACTGACTAACTATTCTACGCTAGCTGACTGCCTATTTGTTCTTCTGCCAGCATGATTGTCCGTCTTTCCTCTTTTCCTGCTCCATTGCTTGCCACTTCTTCTTGATTACTGGGAGTTCTGCTGATTGTCCTTGTCTCCCATATCTGCCATCTGCACTGTTCTCAGCAACAGTCGCGCCGCCTATCTTCCGGCTTTCCGCAACCATGACAACTCCCTGTCTACCTCGATTGCGCTCTGCCACCTGTTCTCCGCAACTCAAAACTATTTCTTTTTCAAAACAAAAGCCCCAACAGGCCCCAACCACATGCTATTGACTCGTCCCGAGTCAATATTTTTCTGTTGTTGTGGCTTCCGTTGGTCTGTCGGCTACGAAGGCTGAATTTGTCTTTTCTGCTTCTTCGCTCTATCCAAACAAAGGCCCCAACTCTGGAACCTTGTTCAATGCTGAGGTCTTGAGTTCTACGAACTCAATGATGTCCTGTTGCCACTCTTTAATTAACTGTTTGGTCTAGGTGGTGACTCTTTCAGACTCGGTTTCACTTGCTATTGGTAACAGCTTGCTGAATACTTCCTATATCTTCGGCTTGGCTTCAGAGGCATCTGTTGTATCACCTCTACTTTCTGCTTGACTGGTTTCCTTAGCTCTTTGAGGACCTGCTTTGTGGCAGCAGAGTGTTCTTCTATCTTCTGGATTTTGGTTTCCAACACCTCTGCATGGTTGTACAACTGGGTTATGCCGACTGGATCAGTGGCCTCTTTTATCTCTTGGGAAATTTTCTGAAGTTGTGCTGAGATGGGTGGGCTTTCATTGTTAACGAGTTAGAGCATTCATGTAAATGCTTCAGTAGGCTGTAGGCCTCTTCGACTTTGTCCCCAGTGTTTCCTAAATGCCGGTTAACTGCCTCTATTTCTCGGTAACCTTCTTAGCATATACCGTGGCAGGGTCTGGTAATGCTGGTCTGGTTGCTAGTGTTTCTTTGAGCTCTTGGTTCACTCTACTGAGATTTTCACATGCCATTTTCACTCGGATAGACCTTTCGACCATTGAGCAGGCCAATATGTCCTCCAACGTTTTGTTATCCTGAGCAATTACTCTCGCCCATAAATCTTTGAAGATTTTTGTTACCTTTTCCAGCTACTCGTGTAAATTTTCCTTTTCCCCCTTTAGCTGATTGCGCTCTTCAGTAAGTGCGATGACCTATTGTTGTTGCTGCTCGAACCTTTGTTGGAGTTCATTGTGCAACCCTTCTGCTTGTGCTACTTCCTAAATGAACTTGTATAACTAGCCAGCCCCCCAGCTTTGCATGCTCTCAGTGCCTGACATGTCCTGGATTGGTTGTCTTTCTCTGAGGGGTTTCCCACTGGCGATTGATCTCTCTAAGTGCTCGTGTGGGGATGCTGGTTGGTTCCATTACGGCAGCTGAGATTTTGGGTTATTCATACTAGTGGTCGGTAGAATCTGCTGCAATATTAGGTTGGCTTGTTGAAATGGGTTCAACTCTAATGGCGAGGGCGTTGTATCTACCGTAAAAGACCCTCCTTGAACTAATAGTTCTAGGAAAGTGCCATGCCCCATCGAAGGTTGGTTAACCTCGGGTACTCCAGCCATACCCGAGTTAAATTCTGCCTTGGTGTCCCCATTTGTCTTATTTCTTAACTTTACTCAGTATGAGATAGTGATTGAGGTGGACGAAGTGCGGGCGGGTTGGTATTTGGAAGTAAATGAATGTGGTAATGAGTTGTGAGTATGAGGTGATGAGCTATGAGTATGAGGTGGAGATGATCTCTGAAGGATTATAACCGAGGATGGATCAAACACAGGTAGCGCGAAGGTTACTTGGGCGGTAATCTCTGACCCTTCTCGAACTGGTACTCTTGTATCCATAGGTTGGGTCTGATCTTACTCAGTGAGATCAACTATTTTCTCAGGCACAATAATTCTTGATTTCTTGAGCTTGGGTGCAGCTGCCGGGGATTTAGGTGTCTTGCTCTTCGGATTGGGGTGATTGTGGTTGCTGGGGGTGAGCTGAACATGGTGGAAGGTAGGGCGGTTACGATAAGGGTTGCTGTGGATGGCGATCTAGAATTGGAAGACTGGAAATTAGAAAAATAAGAAAACAAAATAGAGGCACTTGTGAGGGTTTGTATTACCAGATTGAAGCCCTTTACCCTCGTGTCCAGCTGGTCTAGTAAAGGTCATAGCTGTATTTGAGAAATCCTCCTCGTTGTTTCCTTTGGTGTCTCCCATGGGAGTGCTTTCGGTAGCATCACCTTGAATGAATAATGGGCTATTCATCTTCTAACCTCCATCGCATCTCCTGGCCACGAACAGAATTCGGTGTGGAAATTTTTTTCTTCTACTTGAAACTTTAACAGCCGCATTCAGAATGTGGTTTCATCCACACAAATAGGTCTGATATATTTCTACTTGTGGGTTACCCCGAGCCATATCTGTGAAGAATATCTGTCCAATAGGTCCCTCAGAACCCTTTGCTGACTTGCTACCACATCTACCATCTGCTTGTACCAGAATGAGAAAGCCTCCTCATTGACCTCCTTGGTGCTGGGATCTCCCGATACTCTCCAGGGCATAAATTTCAACGCCATTGGCTGGTCGTGAGTGATCTCAGCGAGCTACCTTATCCCTGGATGAGTCCATTTCCACATAGAAAATGCCATAACGAGATAGCTATAAATGAATCTTGTGGCTCGCCTGTAATTATCCTCACAGGCCTCGAACAGTTCATTCATTAGGAAGGTACACCAGTTTAGCTGGGCTCCCTGGATGCAGTGTTCTGTGACTAGAATGGTGTCGAGGGTGCATTCACCTTTGGTGTAATGCCTCATTGTCTTACCCGCTATTAGATAGTAGGAAAATTTCACTGTTGGATTGTTGATGAGGTCTATCTTTGCTCCCTTCCCTCCTCTTTTGGTCTCATATTTCTTATAATAATCACAGTCCCCTGAATTCTTGGCTCTCTTGGACACGTTCTGGAATTTCGTTGAGACATCCTTCCCCTCTGTTGATAATCTGGTAATTCTACTGATGTCCTCTGCATGTATAGGTATTTCTCTCTTGAGCCACAATGATCCATTCTAGACTCTTCTCAGTAGGAATTTCGTACACTGCATAGTCGCTCCCTTTGTTCCAAACACTGGGAGGTTCCTGAGGTTCAATTTTGTTAATCTTTGAATTCCTCTGAATTTTAGATTCATTCTTGTTGCTTCTGCTCCTCCCTCTGTGGCATAATTTTCTATGTATACTTGTCGCTTCATAGTTGGGAATTGATAGGAGTCCGTGAAATCTGTATCAATTAACGAAGCATTGTCATACTCGCCAATCAATGATTCTATCCTCTAAATTCTCTCATCGAGCTCAGGCTCGACGACTTCTGTTGCTACCTTCGTCATCTTCGTTCTTCCTCTGTATAGCTGGAGTGTTGTTTCTAATCTATTGCTGTGAATTCCTGCTAATGGACTATTTCTTTGAACTTCATCTGATGAAATTTCGCTTGTTGTTGTAGTTGTTTCTGTTTGTTCTAACTTGGAATTTTCTAGAATTCTGGTGCTTTTCTTCTTTCATGCGGGTTAAGTAATGTAACCGACACGAATGAGATTGATATGACCCCATAACTAATTAATTTTTTTCTATCTCTCCCACAGTTTTAATCATGCGATTAGTTACCATGGTGAGGTGTATTCTAACATTGCTGACTGTGGTTTCGGGATTTGGGTAGACGTGATGGGTAATCATTATGGCTTAATATGGAAAATTTATTATGGTTTTGTTTTTTACTAATTATGACAGTTAATTTTTAAATTCGAGTGATCCTACAGACTAACAATGGTAAGATGGGTTATTATGATGGAATGATACTTGATACGCTTGACTTTCTGACACGTTAGACACTACCCCCCGACCATAATTGGTTGTGATGTAGTCTCCGCATCGCAATAGGTGGAATTACTTTATGTGTTATTGTGATGTCTTTTCATTGGGTGGAATTCCTATTCTAAGTTTCATCTCGGGTGCAAAAGATTTATTGAATCTATCTATTTCTATTCTACCCTACTAACTGCTCTTGGTTGCAAGAGTTATTTGAAAAAATAAATAGTGAAACTTACTCGTGATAAGGTTTCAGGCGTGCACCATTCACCCATCCTTGCAATACTTTGCCATCTAGTTGCGCCAATCGAACCGCACCTGAATATTTAATTTCTATGACATGGTATGGTCCCATCCAGTGCATTTTGAGTTTTCCCGAGAACTTTTGAAATTTGATGTCGTACAACAGGACTTTCTCTCCAATAGTGAACGTTTTATGCTTGATGTGACGGTCATGCCAAGCCTTCTGTCTTTCCTTGTGCACTGTCTGATGGAATTCCACCAAGAATCTCTCTTCTTCAAGCTCTTGTAGCTCATGGAGGCGTTTAGTGATTAAGACTTCATCTGTCATATGTACTGTTGAAGCGATTAATAGAACCGGTATGATAAATTCAACAGGTACCACCGCCTCTCTCCCGTACACCATCTGGAATGGAGTTTGATTGTGCAACCTTTTTACAGTTGTCCTGTATGCCCATAATGTCGTCGGTATCCTCTCATCCCAGTCATCTCGGTTGGCATTGCATATATTGGTTAGTCATTTTTCTAAGATCTTGTTGAATGATTCAATGGTTCCATTTGCTTGAGGGTGGTATGAGCTGCTTTTGTGATGTTGTACCATAAAATTATCTGATAGAGACTTGATTGTTTTATTAATGAAGTGTGTACCTTGATCACTAGTTAGGCTTATAGGGCAGTGAAATCTGCTAATGATATGCTCAAAAATGAACTTGGCTATTGTGTTTGTTGTGCAGTCTCTTACTAGTGTTGCCTCTGCCCATCTTGTGAGAAAATCTATTGCGATTATTATGTACCTTGCCTGTGAATGTCTTGGAATTGGTGCAATTGGCCCTATGAAATCAACGACCCATTTTTCAAATGGTTGCAGTGCTCTTACAGGTGGCAGTGGTAACTCATCCCAGTGTGATGGACGTCCTGTTCTTTGATAGACATCACATTTATTTACATACGCTTTACTATCCTTGTGAACTGTGGGCCACCATAACCTTGCTTGTAATATTTTACTTGCGGTGGGTTTTGCGCCGACATGGCCCCCTGCAACTCTGCTATGACACTCCCACAAGATATCCTCTCTTTCATGGTCCATGACACATCTCCGCAAGACATGGTCCAACCCCATATTATATAGTTGTCCTGCTATCAACTGATACTCAGCTGCTTTCACGACCAAATGCCTTCTTTGAGTTGTCATGTATTCTGTTGGGCACTGTCCTGTGGCTAGATACACTGCTATCTGCTCTAGGTAATCTGGGATGGCTTCTACTCTGAAGAGATCAGCATCTGGAAACTGTTCATCAAGGGATCCCCCATTCTTTCCATTCTCTAACCTTGACAAATGGTTAGGACCCACATTTAACCTTCTTGGTTTAACTATCACTTCAAAAGCAAACTCCTAGAATAGTAGGAGCCATCTACAGATTCTTCCTTCAAGCACAAGTTTGTTAACCAGGTATTTCAATGTTGAATGGTCTGTGAAGAATTTGAACCTACCTCCCAGTAGGTAATGACAAATTTTTTGAAGAGAATACACCATTGCAAGAGCTTCTTGTTATGTTGTTGTATAGTTCCTTTCAGCGATAGACAACATCTTGCTTGCAAAGTATACTGAATGATCAATAAAAGTATCTCTTGGCTTAGCTAGCACCACTCCTAATGCAATGTTGGAGGCATCAATATGGACATGGAACTGTTTTTCCCAGTTAGGATGAACCAATATGGGTGCACTTGCTAAATTTTCTTTCAATGTATTGAGGGCATTAGTGCATTTGTCACTCCACATGGATTGCTTTGACTTCCGCAACAACTTCTCCAATGGTACTATAATCTTTGTGTAGTTGCGGATGAATCTTTTGTAGTACCTGGTATGCCCGAGTAGTGATCTCAACTGTTTCATAGTTTCTAGTGCTTCTATGTTAACAATGACTGCTAATTTTGTTGGATCCACACAAACACCCTGCTTACAAACAACATGTCACAGAAGTGTCCCAAAAGGTACTGCAAAGATGCATTTCTTAAGGTTGAGGGATATTTGGAGTTGTATGTACCTGTCAAACATTATTCTGAGTAAAGTTGCATGGTTCTTCAATAAGCTATCAATTGTCCAATCATCCATGTATACCTCTAGGAACTTATGGATATAGTCCCTAAAAGCTGCTATCACTATTCGTGAAAACACCGTTGGTGCATTCTTCAGTACAAAGGGCATGACATGGTATGCAAATGATCATCATTTGGTTGTGAAAGTG
Source organism: Pinus albicaulis (assembly GCA_034641835.2). Taxonomy (NCBI): domain Eukaryota; kingdom Viridiplantae; phylum Streptophyta; class Pinopsida; order Pinales; family Pinaceae; genus Pinus; species Pinus albicaulis. The sequence continues at coordinate 1,092,785,731 of CM076582.1, forward strand.
GTCTCCCTTTTTTTTTCTTCTGTTATTCTCACTTGATAATATCTTGAGAATCCATCTGTGAATGAATAGGCTTTGTTTCCTGCCAAATTGTTGAGAACCTCATCGCTAAGCAAAGTAGGAAATGGATCATGTATGCATGCGTTGTTGAGGATTATGTAATTCACACATACTCTAATCTTGGATTTCTCTTTTTTTCTTTGTATTACAATGGGACTGACCCACTCTGCTTCCTCCACTGGAAAAATCAACCCTTCTTTCATCATTTTATCTATTTCTGCTTTGACTTTTTCCTTTACTCTTGGATTTAGGCGGTAAGGCCTATGTTTTACTGGTCTTGCGTCTGGCTTTAAGACTATGCGCATTTCCCCCATGTCCCCTTTTATTCCCTTTAGCTTTGCTACTGAAGATGGAAATAAATCTTCATATTCCTGTAGTAGGTTGAAGATTTCCTTGGTTGTTTCTGTATCCCAGTAGTTTCTGATAGACGCTATTTTGGGTTTCTTCATGCTTCCAATGTTCAACTTCTTAATCTTCAAGGGTAACAGGTGCAGTCCTTCTGTGGTTGGTTCCTCTTGTATATCCCGCTCCCACTCTTTTTATTCAAAATACAAGTGTCAGAAATTCTCTAAGTCGTCATCATCCATCCCACGATCTGTTCATTTGCATGATACTGATTTTTTAATTTTCTGCTATGAGAGAGATAGTTCTTCATCTTCCTGAATCTCTGGAAAAAATAGTACTCTTATGATGGCTTGGAGTGCATCTGTGACTGGTTTTGTTTTTCCCTTAAAAGAAAAACTTTGCGTAAACTATTCCCCAACTACTTTCCAAGTGCCAGTTCCTCTCTTATTTTCTTCTGTCAAATACCAGGCCTGTGGAATTGTGTCTAGTGAATGTATGAAATTGTGCATCCACAGAGATTCTGGATACCCTTCTTTCTTCCAGTTATACTCACAATTCCTTAAATGTTCTACGGGGTCAGAATCCCCTTGGTATTTTTCGATGAATTGTGGTCCTCAAGCTTCTTGGAATCTAGCTCTTAAAGCTATTGCAACATCCTCACATTGCGGAAGTGAGTTGCGATGGTTAAACCACCATATTCCTAACGTGGATTTTAGTGCTACATCCATAAGATGGACTCTATGTTCTATTGGAACCTTTTCTTCTACTTTTTCAATAAATATATTTACAACATGCATATTTGATAGAGTCAGATAGCCTCTTACCTCGGTTCCAATCTAGTTGACTCCCCGAATATTATAACATCTTCTAGTGTTGGTCTTGTATCCTCCCTATTTCCAATCATCCCAAGATATTCCTGGGCCCAAATCTGAGCTCTGAACTCTTCTCCAGCTTACAGTCCCTCCTGTTGTTGGATTGATATAGTCTTCTCTCTTTCCTGCCATCATCTAGTAAAGGTGATCGAGAAGTTGAGAATCCTCTCTGTTGTCAACAGTCTCTGTATATCGGGGTCCTTGATATGGGTCAAGTGGCTGAGTTACCCTGACTTCCCCGTCTTCAAATATCATCAATTATTTTTTCAATTCGATCACTGCATAATTCTCAAAGGCCCAGTCTATCCCCAATAAAGCAGGATATGGATCCTTGTCCCCCATGATGTCTCTGACCTCAAAATCTGTATATTTTTTTCACTCCTGCTACATCAACCTCGAGCTCTTCTAGCCTTCCTATGGGTACAATACAATACTAATTTTCCATTCGGAGCTGTATTGGTGAGTATGTCAACTTTGGCCTCCCTAGTGCTTCCCATGTATTTCTAGGTAGAATGTTGACATCATATCCTATATCGAGCATTGTGTCTTTGATTTGAAATCCTGCGACTTGATTATTCACATGGAATTCCTTTCCAGTTCTTCTCTTGTTTCTTTTTATCCTTCTAATGTATTTTTCTGTCAGATTTCTTGACTCTCCCGGTTCTGCATTTTCCTGCACCACCAACTCTAGGTTTTTCTTTAGTTGTTCCAACATTGGTGCATTGGTTACAATTTTCAAGAACAGTCGGAACCATTCCTCGATTAATGTACTTGTATGAGTCTCCTTCTCTTTTTCAACGGTTGTCTGTGGAAGCTCAATGCCTCTACTCCCCCCTATCTAGGAAAATGTTTCCACTGCCTCCTTAAAATATTGCTTCTTTCTATCCGGTTTGAAATCATTCTTTGGGGATGCGAGCTTGATCAGCTTTACTGGGTCCATATTCTGTGCATCCTCCCATGTTTTCTTTCCTCCCCGGGTTATTATGGCTATGCTTTGCATGGGATGAGCTTCTACTATTCTTGGTTCTGCATTGACCAAATTCACTCCTCTTTGTTTGGATCTTTCCTCCCATCTCTTAATCAGTTCTGGACAGTCTTCAGTGGCGTGTGTATTGACTCTGCACTGAGAGCACCATGGTCTTCTGGGTAGCATACATTCCCTTCTTGATCACAATTGTAGCACCTTACTGGTCCTCTTCCTCCGGTTCTACCACCTCTCATTTCTCCTCCTCAGCCCCTTGGAGTTTCATTCACTCTATAAGATGGCTTGTCCATTCGTTCTGCCAGTGCATCGAGGGCTCTACACTGCTCTATATTATGCGTTATAGAAGTGAAAAATTCACAATATGTATTGTTTGGAACATTGGACTATTTTTGAAATATTGGACATAGTCGTGGAGGATGACCAATGCCTTTGCATATTTCACAGTAGTCAGTTGCAGTCTGATTTTGTTGAGTGGGGAACCCTGGGAAGTGGGGTTGCGGCTGGTATAATCCTGACTGTTGCTCTGTGAGGCCCCTATGGTCCTGTTCTTGACTCTGCGACTCATAACCTTGGGCATTCTATGGCCACGTGTCCCTCCATGACGCAATGGGTACACCACACATTGGGCCTTGCAGGTCGTATCAGTTGAATTTCTTCCAACTTCTTCGTTAGAATGGCTATCTGATGTTGTAGCCTTAATATAGAAGGGTCTTGTACTGTTGCTCCTCCTCTGAACTCTTGCGGATACCCCGCCATAGCTTCTATCTTCATGGCTTTCTCAAGGGCATCTTGTAGGGTATCAATCTTATGTTGTGTTAGTGGAGTTCTTGTCAACGGGAGGAGTGCTTTAATAAACCAATCTCGTTGGTGGTTTGGGTTGATTGGGTAAATCAGCTTCCTAATCGCATCCTTGAACCTTCTCATCAGGTCCCAAGCCGTTTCTCCTTCCTGCTATTTGATTTCCCACAACTCAGACAACTCTTGTTGATATGTCTGAGGTAATTTAAATTCTTTGAAAAATTATTTCTTCACATCATATATCGTTGGGTTTGGATAAGCTTCTGACCATTTAATGAACCAATGAAGAGCTCTCTCTCTTAGAGTAGAATGGAACTCAATCAACTTAACTGCTTATGGTGTTTTCCGAGCCCTCCATATCGCTTCGCATAGATACCAGTTTGTTCCACATCATCGTTACCTCTTCCAGAAAATTCTGGGTACCAGGTGAAAAATCCTGCCATATTTCCTTGTATGGGAGGTACCAAAATAAAACCTCTACTTCCTGGCTGAGAGATGGTATTACTAGCATTGTAGCTAGTAGATATTTGTACTACAAAATTAAAACTATTCAACTTGCTGAACTCCCGTAACTTGACAAAATTTTTATTAGGTGGCTGATAGAGTACCAGGGGAAGGTTGGGACTAGCGCTACTTGAACTTTGGGGAATAGGATTACCTTTTGTTACGGGTGTCGGCCTCTCTCGAAATAGTTGCTCCATCGCAACATGCAGCTCCACATCGGATGTCTCCTTGGGGCAGGCGTCCTCCACATTGGAATTTTCTCCCTTTTCTCTTCGGGCTGGGCTCCTATACGCTTGTCTAACTTCTTTAATGGTACTTCCTATTCCTTCGGATACCATTTGAACTTCCCTTTCCTTTGTGATCTGCGACACCTTTTCCTTGTCCTGTTGACTACTCTCTTGCTTCTCAAACTCTTTCATCACCCTTTCCCGCCACTTCTCAACAATCTGCACCCTTCGATGTGCTCGTCACTCTCGCAATCTACTGGAGGTTCCAGCATCCATATCCCTATTCCCCCTTATTACCTACTTGTAGCATATTTCCCTCAGCTTATTCCCCCAGTATTGGAGGTTTAAGTCTCCATCTCAGAACTTTGAAATGCCATCAAACCCTCATCCACCATTAAATTTTTGATCCACAACGGGATTTCCTTCAATAGTTATCCTTGCAATCCGAATCTGAATATGTCGTCGGCTTTTGTAAAGGATTGGTAACACTCAGCTGTAATTCCACAATGTATCCTTCCAAGGTAGATTATACCCAAAAATCTACTGCTCGGGTCAAATCAATATCTAACCGATGCAGAGCTACTAGATCCGTATGCGTCCACTTGTGACAGACTCTACACGATCCTCCTAGGAGTGAATTGATTTGCAGTCTCTGTAACTAGTTATAAAGTTCTTCAGGAAACTTTCCCCATAAAATTTCATACAGGTCACTTGCAGATTCAGAAAACAGGACCCGATCTTTAACTATCTTTTCCCTCTGTTGTCGCAGCTCCACTTGTTGCGATATGAACTGGTCTAAGTGATTATACCACCAGCTTCGTAGCTCCCTCTCAGAGATCCAAGATACCATGATCTAACTCCTAAATGAATTTTTAGGTCCTGACAATGGAACCATTTTTTGGCGAAAAAGGAGGTCTATGGGCAAGACCCAGGTTCAAGATAGAGGCCAACAAGGTTTTCGCAATAGTCTAGCACAACGCCGACATTTTCACCCCACTCCAGAGAGTAGAGCGACTCACCCGAGGCGTGTCGTGACCTTAGTAAGATTAGGAGAAAGATCATGTATAAGACAAATACATTCATGAAGAGCATTTATGGAAACTTGGAAACAACACACATATATCTAGCTGCTCTATATAAAGTATCAGTCATCAAATCATGTTCAGAATGATGAATTAAAATTTATAATTGGGCATACATTCATAGTCAACAAATGACTAACAATCAACTCATAACATTACACACAACAACAACTAGATATCATTATCAATATAGAACAACATACATCTACTCCGTAGAGTCTATTACAATTTGATTCAGTACACTAGAGTTCTCATAGAGCTCTCCTATGGCTCTGCTCCCTCTATTGGCCTTCTGCCACACTGACTAACTCTTCTATGCTGGATGACTACCTATTTTTTCTTCCGCCAGCGTGACTGTTAGTCTTTCCTCTTTTCCTGCTCCGCTGCTTGCCGCTTCTTCTTGATTACTGGGAGTTCTGTTGATTTTCCTTGTCTCCCATATCTACCATCTGCACTGTTCTCCACAACTGCCATGCCACCTATCTTCCAGTTTTCCGCAACCGTGACAACTCCCTGTCTACCTCGATTGTGCTCCGCCACCTGTTCTCCGCAAATCAAAACTATTTATTTTTCAAAAAAAAGGCCCCAACACATATAAAATGTGAGAGGGAGTTGACCAAATAAATATACTCAAAAATCAAGAGATAAGAGGAACTATGGAGATTAAAATCGAGAAGCCTATGGCTAAAGGCAAGAGATATGAATATGAAATTTTTTCACAAGTAGGCTAGGGCTAAGAGAATTAAAAAAACGAGTCAAGGAAATATCTCCAGAAGGTAGACCAAGGGTCATCTCATTCGAAGATATCAAAATGGAAGCTTTGAATCATTTTCATTCTCTGTACAACGTTGATCAAATTCCACTAGACTAGGGAGATGAATTTGATCAACGTTGATCAAATTCCGAGTTATTCTGAAGATGATCTCCCACTTTGAAAATCTAGAGCTAATCAAGCCTATCGAAGAAGATGAAGCACTGTAAGTAATATAATCCCTTGATCTAAACAAGGCTCCAGGGCCTAATGGATTCACCATAAACTTATATTGCTCCTTTTTTCCACTGACTAAAAAATACTTGATTCATATGCTAAATAGCTCCAGGGTAAAGAAGAAATTGGGAGGAGGTGCCAACTCTTCCTCCCCTGCTTTAATTTTGAAGTAATCAAACTCCATCAGTTTCACCCGCTTCTGCCCAAACTCCTTATGTAATGCGACATACAATATTTTTAACAAAAATTATGGCAAATCAATTGAAAAAGTTGCTTTCCTCCTTCATTGCATAAAATCAAGGGGGATTCATGCAACAAAGAAACATTCTCGACAACATTGTTCCAGTGCAAGAAGTTTTTGACTCCATTGAAGAAGTAGGGGTAGAAGGAGTGGTTATTAAGGTAGACATGGATAAAGCCTTTGATAGGGTTAATCAATCTTTCTTTTTTCTCATATTGGAAGAATTGGGTCTCTGTCAAGAGTTCATTCAATGGATAAAGGCTTGTATTGGTGCTCCTTGGATAACACCGCTTGTCAATGGCATACCCACTCATTTCTTCTCTACTTCGAGAGGATTGAGACAAGGTTTCCCCCTCTCCCCTCTTCTGTACATTATTATGGCTAAAATTCTCAGTATAAATCTAGAAGAACCTAGGCGAGAAGGGTGCTTTTTGGGATCGATAATTGCCAAAAATGTTAAAGAAATCAACCACTCCCAATTCGTGGATTATATGTTTTTTCTTGGTGGAGCCTCGAGAATAATATCATTTTTGTTTAAAAATATTTTGGATTCATATTTATTTTTTATCATGGGGGTTAGTAAATAAGTGAAAGAGCCCATTGTATAGATGGAATTATATGAATCTATATTGCAAGAGATCTCTCGTGTTTTGGGATTTTCAATGGCCAAAAGTTGGAAATCGTTCATATACGTGGGCATCCCAATTCCTTTGGGGCCTTCAAGTGGTGAGGACTGGGAATTAGTTATACAAAAAAATAATCCACTCTTGGGGAGCGCAGTGGCTGAACATGGCGGGAAATATAGTTCTTATTAAATCAGTACTATCATTTCTTATAGTGTATATTGGCTCTGGATTATTGGCTCCCAAAGGCATATCCCATCATATCATTAGCCTAATTCGTAATTTTCTATGGAAAGGAGGAAAAATAAATGAGAAGCATTTTCATTTAGTCAACTAGAATATTGTGAGGCTCCCTAAGAAGTTTGGAGGTTTGGAAACTAAAGATCAAGAATTCATGAACTTAGCATTAGGTGTAAATATTGTATGATGACTTCTTACTAAGTCCAAAGAGTGGTGGAAGCTTGCTTTTCTTAGGAAATACTTCCACAAAAATAGAATGCTTAGACCGGAGGAAGTGTCTTGGGAGTCTCCAGGATCCAAGATCTGGAAACTATGCAAAGCAATGACGCCTTTTGTTCTTCAGTGTTTGGGTTGGAATTCCAGAAATGGAAGGCACATTCATTTGTGGAAGGATCAAATTCCATCCTCTACATCTGTTTGCAAAGGGGTAGTTGTTCGAGATATGACAGATTGGATGGAAGCACATGGCCTCCAAAGGCTAGCAGACATATCATAATGGGATCAAGATGGATTATTGATAACTTAGCATTTCTACAATCTCCTCGCTCAACTCTTTAACCAATGGTTGGCTTTGACCAAATCCTTGAAAGGGTTTGCGCCAGTAGCAACAAATAAATCAAACAAAATAATATGGACGGTAGGAAAGAAATAATATTATACAGTAAAGGAAGGGTATGAGTTGTTACTTTCACGTCTCCCTCACCCGCCTTTATCAAAGATTTGGGGGAAATTTTGGAACAAGGATGGCTTGCTTAAAGTTAGCACATTTTGTTGGGATCTAGTTCATGGGAAAGTCCTGACATCGAAAAACCTAAAATCTAGGAAGATTCAAGGTCCCTCAAGGCACGTCTTATGCCAGGTAGCAGAGAAAGTTATTCATCATGTTTTTTTTTTTTCTCGTGTTCCTCTTCTCTTGAGGTATGGAACTATGCTTTAAATCCAATTAAATATATTCATAACATTTTGTTGAATTGGTCAAATATATTTGAATATTTGAGGTATAAATATCCACATAATCATAAATGTAACAACTCTAAAAATAAAATATCCAACTAATTATAGCAATCATGTGGTTAATAACTATTCAACTAATTAGCATAGAATTTCCCAAAAACATGAGTAGAGACGACTTACTTGTAACAACATTATTCCTTACTTGTGACTCCGAAGTTGAATGCTATTTGAATCTTGCTAACCACAACAATTTTTTTGGGACGACTCTCCACCCAGCCGTAGGCTCAGCTACACAAAATATTTCTACCACTGGCCACCCCCGAGCCCTCAATCAACGTACTACTACTAGGGAATCATTTGTTTCACAATACTTTTCTCCCAAGAGAATTAATGAAGGAATGGATGAATCACATCCTCGCCATCGTCCATTAAATAGACCAAACAGTTACAAAAATGGAAAGGGGATCCACATGCACACATTCCACGTGTCAACATATCAACTTTTATTTCTTTATTTTAAGTTTTACTTAATTTAATATTTATCCTAATTTAACTTTTTCTTATTTTATTCCTTTTTACTTTTTGTTAACTTTACTTATACTTCAATATTTTTATAATTTACTTCTATATATATTTATTTATAACTCCAGTTTATTATTTACTATTTTATTTATTTCTTATTATCATATTCTCTTCATTATATATTATTTATTTACTATTATTATCTTTTCTTATATTTTAATATTATATTATATTATTTATTTTATTTATTATTATTATTATTATTATTAGGGGAATTACATATTCCCCATCTTTAAATAATTTCGTCTCAAAGTTTATGTTGAATCATTTAACATTTTCTTTTATTTAGTTATTTATTAATTCACGTTTTCACTACACCCTATGTTGAACTAGTATAACCAATAGATATCGAAAGTTTCCACAACATGAGGGAAATCCCAAGGAATCTTTGTCATTTTTCCAACTTTCGGAACCAAGTATAAGCCTCATCGGTCTATACCATATCCTATGGCTGGCCCCAAGGCTCGAGCCAAGACTTAGACCTCATTCGCACCAAGGCAAACATCGGGTCCTATTACTTAATGACTTTGGGCTTCTCACAAGGATTGCCCACTCCCTCCACACTCACTAAGGTGCACAACCCTGGGCATCAAAGTACTTATTGCCCCACCAAACTTCAACATCCCAATCCAATATAAAACATTTGACCTACAATATAAATCACTTGGCCTCCTCAAGATGGTCCCATAACCCCTCAAGAGGTACCCATCAAGAGTTATACAAGACAAAGGAACCACTGTAATATGTAGTGTTGATTGAATATGTCCCCAACCCATATGGTGTTACAGATTCTCCCTCACAGGTATGAGCTCCGACGAGATCATCAAATAAACCGATCCTCCCGGCCCATTTGTGGATTTCCTTCCAATCACTGCATCTCAACATCCAACCATACATTAGTTATAACATCAACAAATTTTTAATAAACAATGATTTTTGAGAAGGCAAAGATATATTTTTTCTTTTGTGTGAGCGTTATAGTTTACTCATTGTAGGAATGTAATTTAAATACTTTCCTTTAGTTGCTATAGTTTTTGAGCTTGAAAATAATCTTTTGTTCAACCAACAAACTCAAAGTAATTCCGATGAAACGAAAGAGAAAATCTAGGAGGGCACGGTTTTCATGTGTATTTCGTGGGTTTTGTAAATAATTATATAAAATTACAATTTAATTAATACTCCAAGTCTTAAAATATACTAACATTGAATCTATATTTAAAATTTGGCATTCAACAGTTGCCTATTAAAGAATTTACCACTTATAATAATCCTCCATTCTTATATTAGAATTTTAAACTCAATATCTAATTACTAAAAGATACTTACATAGAATTTTATATTTAGAATTTAAAATTTGGTGTTTGACTATTAAAAGAATTCACAATCATATAACTATAATTAAATTAATTAAGTTTGAATTTAAAACGTAACGTTTTATTATTCCAAAAGTTTAAATTCATAATATTTAACATTAAGTCGTGTACTTAGAGTTTAAAACTTTGTTGATAGAGTGCTATCATTCTTAATTTTTGAACACAATGTTTGTATAATTCTTACTAAGAACAAATACTGGTTTATAATTTTTTTATAATCATATTTTTTAATTGCAATAAATAGTGACAACATAAAGCTACAAATAATTATATTAATTATGTAATTAATAACTATTTAACTAATTAATATAGAATTTCTAAAAAATATGAGTAGAGACAACTTATTTGTAATGATGATATTTCTTACTTGTAACTCCAAAGTTGAATGCTCTTTGAATCTTGCTAACCAAAATAAAGTTTTTGGGGACGACTCTCCACCCAACCATAGGCTCAGTTGAACGTAATCTTTATACAACTAGCCACCCTCGAGCCCTCAATCAACATAATACTGCTAGTGAATCCTTCGTCTCACAACACTTTTATCCCAAGAGAATGGACGAAGGAATAGATGAATATCATCCTCCTCATCGCCCATTAAATAGACCAAACGATTCCAAAAATGGAAAGGAGATCCGCATGCACATTCCATGTGTCAACCTGTCAACTTTTATTTCTTTATTTTAAGTTTTACGTCGCTTAATATTTCTCTTAATTTAACTCTTTCTTATTTTATTCATTTTTACTTTTTGTTAACTTTACTTATACTTACTATTTTTATAGTTTATTTATATATATATATATATATATATATATATATATATATATATATATATATATATATAACTCCAATTTATTATTTGCTATTTTATTTATTTATTATTATTATATTATCTACATTATTTCTTATTTATTTATTAATATTATATTTTCTTATATTTTAATTTTATATTATATTATTAATTTTATTTTTATTATTATCATGGGTATTACAATAAATGTGATTCAGTCATAGTTCGGAGTTGGGTCACCTTGCCAAAGTATATTTGTTGGTCTCTATGGCTTTTGTGCAATCAAGCTACCTTTCAGAATTCCAAATCTAATCCTATTTCTTCTACTTCAAAAGCTACTCAAATTCTTTTCGAAGTGATGTCTTCCAGAGGGTTTGATCCCTCTAATCTAGATGATCTTTCTCCTGAAGAAAAAGATTGGTCTCACACTCTCAAGTCTCTTTATCATGCTGGAAACTTCAAGTCGTGTTTCTCCTCCCCTCTGTTCGCCATAAGGCTGGAGGGAGATCAATTTAGGCAAGGCGACGCTATCTTGAAAAGCATTATTTTTTCTTTGGCAGTGCTTCGAAAGGAAATCCAGGGGAGGCAAGAGCAAGAGGGGTGATTTATCGCCCTGATGAAGAAATTGAGATTTTCATGGGGTCTAGGAGAACCAAAAATAATCAGGCATAAGCACTGGATTTGTGCAAGGTTTGAGGATTGCTTTAGCAAGGGAAATTCACCAACTAGTTGTAATGGGAGACTCAATGATGATGATAAAAAAAAATTCATCGAGACAAAGAATCCACTGAAAATTATTGGTCTCCTCTAGACTCTCAAATTAGGAGACAAGTCCAAATATTTTAAAATATAATCTTCTTTCATATGAAAAGAGGGAATAATCAGACCACCGACGAACTTGCCAATTAAGGGGCTTATTTGGAACAAGGTGTGATTCTCGAGGATTGAGGAGATATTTCATTCTATTATATCCCATGAAATTTGAATGGAATAAAATGAAGAGTGCATTGAGTTATATGTCAAATCAGAGTAATCAGGCCTAAAGGCTTGTTATGCCATTAATTAACAAGTTTAATGCCATGGTAATCATTTCTATGGAATGTCGGCTCTTGAACTTGGTTGAGTGCTTCTCCAAGTGGATGAAGAAGACAAATTTCGTCATACCCAAGGACAAAATGTGTCATCCTGCATGCAGTTTCAGTACTAGTCATAAATCTCATTCGACTTATATCCATGTTTCAATTTTGTAGAGTAAATGTGATAAGATGGAGCATAGGATAAAGGATTTGTTATAGATTTTAGGTGACTTGAGTGGGAAAATTAGGTTCAAGTGCATTAAATGCAATTTGACGGTTGTTGGTAAGGAAATTGGAGACACTCTCGGGTATAAGTGGAGAAGGACAAGGTTGGAGTTGCTCAGGATTAAGGTGACACTCCGATAGTTTAACTCCATGGCTTCTCCACAACATGAAGATAGTGGCATTGTTGGGACGGTCGATAATATGGTCTCGCCAAAGAACGACTTGGTAAAATATGAGAAGTATGAGGATAAGATTGTGATTGAAGCACGTTCCCATTTCTCTTTAATTATGCGACAATTAGAGGAGATGCAAGCAAATATGGAGCGACTTCAGTTGATGGTAGGGAATTTGGATGCAAAGGTGGAAATTTTGGATTTAAAGGTTACTAGAATGGATGTGATAGTAGAAACAACTAATGTTGGTGTCCTTAAAGAGGTATTTGGACTGCCAAACACTCTAATTTATGTTGAATAACAACCAAGTGATCCTGTGAATCAGTTAATTGCATAAGAGACAATGTCGATGCTAGTTGAAGAAGACAATGTGATGAATGAACGCGACCCTCCAGGAATGCATAATCATATCAAAATCTTCCCTTTTGTTTAATTTATTGTAAATATACATTATTTTGTGGCGTCCTTTGGAGAATTTACAAGCTTAAGTTGTGAGAAATATAGTTGGTCATAGGCAGGAAAGGACAAGTATGTTTTGTGAACAACTCTAGAATTCAATAGATGATGAACACTCTATGTATGTAAGGGTACTTGCATGTTTACCAAATTGATCAATATAAGCTAACTGTTCCTTTAAGAAAAAAATCCTTAATTAAGAATCTTGTTACATGTTTTTTTTTTTTTTTTTTTTAATATATGTATGTTTAACACTTATATATATATATATATATATATATATATATATATATATATATATATATATATATATATATATATATATATATATAATAATTTTAAATAAAGTTATAATTTAATAAATTTTTATGATTTTTTTTTTTTTTTGAGATGTATGATGAAATAGGTGTTTTGATGTTTATTATGGATTGATGTCTACACACATTTACCAACCGTTTAATTTATATGGTTGGGCTAGTTAGTACATGGATGGTAGAGATTTAACCTCTATAAAATATCCATTAAAGAATTTTAATGGTAGTCAAGATAGAGGGTTGAGATTTATCTCAAAGGTAGTTATGCCCTTTCACTTTTTAAAAATTGTTATAAAAATAAACTAGGGCAACAATATAAATTAAATGATTGGTAAATGCACATAAATCCATGCTAAATATTAAATGAGTAGTCTTTAAGTGTGAATTTTTGGAGTTTTTGACGAATTTCTGGTCGAAATCCGATGAAAAAATTTATGGCAAAATCTTGATTTGTGTTGTTTAAACCAATTTTTCGACTACATATATGGATTCAACACCCTTAAAAAGGCTGTCTGGGATTAAGGATGAAGTTAAAAATATTCTTCAGGATGGTTTCATATACCTCGTGCCTTAACTGATTGGGTATCGAACATTGTCCCTGTCATGAAGAAACAGGGCACGATCTGAGCATGTTTCAATTATCAGGATGTAAATCGTGCTGGTCCAAAGGACAACTAAATTATTGATTGTTGCACTAGCTGTGAGATTTATTCATTAATGGATGGATTCTTGAGCTATAATCAAATCAACATTCTCCTAGCGGACCAAGCTAAGACTGCCTTAATTTTTCCTTGGGGTACTTTTTCTTATCGGAAGTTGCCATTCAGTTTAGAGAACGTTGGGGCCACGTTTCAAAGTGCTATGTATTACATTTTTCATGAAATTAAACACATTGTGCCACCCTATTTGGATTATCTCCCTGCTCATTCTAAACATCGGTATAGAGGCTTTGTAAATAATCTACTATAATGTAGAATAATACTTAAGCCATACTACTTCCTTTTGTATCATGTCTTGACATTAGATATCACTATTCTTCGACCTATTGTCATGGTCGTTACCTGCACTTGATCAAGACAATCAAGCAAGTAGTCTTTGAAGCCATCCTGCTTCTCAAATTTCCAATCTACATGCAATATACTCGACCTTTGAAAATACTAAATGTGGTAGATATCTGCTTCATCCTCATCCAAGAAATTATAACGGAGCACAAACTAAAGCAATATTCTTACAAAATCTATCTGTCTCCAACACTCTCTTCCCAATATGAATCTACAAATGTAGTTTATTGTTTAGGAAAAATCTCAAGTCATAATTGAATTTACCATGACCAAATGTATCATTTTGGTACTCCAACCCATGTTGAGCAACATGTGTTGGCTCATAAAACTGACCAAATTCCTTTCATTGGGTTCATCACCATAACTCCTTTCTTCTCACCCTGATTGGGCGCTCCCTCTCACACTGAAGCATATCCTGTTATGGTAATTTTGGTTGCTTCCTCTGTCACTGCTATATTTCAACATATTAGCTATCTAGCCTAATAATGTCAATGATAGTCCATCATCTCGAACTCATAGGTCAACTCCCTTTGAAATTAAAACATGACTCTCTGATTACTCCCTCTGTTACGGAAACAATTATTTTTGCCACAAATTCTCCCTCTGACACATGAGTCTTTCTACTTCCATCATAGAAAAATCATATAGGATTATGCTTGATCCATTAACCCAAAAGTACCAAGCCCAATGTGTCTTATTTCGATCATAAAAAGTATTCTTCCATCATGAGACTTCTTCTCATGCACTTAAAAAAATAAAAAATGAGGCAACTCTATGTACACTTCTTTCTCCTTAATTACCACATTGAGGAAAGTAATCTCTGCATCCACATGGTGCAAGCTACAAAACAATATTTCGAACAGAAGTGTACCTAACAATTGGAGCAAAAAATTTGTCATGATCCTCTCCCTCTTTCTGGGAGAACCTTCTATTCTCAATTTTCACTTGGTGCTTGTTTATGATACCATTTACCGCATGCCAATTCTTATAGATCCATTTGGAAGTTACCATTGACTTCCCTTTGACACAATCCAAGTATGATTCAAGCTTGTTAATCTACATGCTCCCTCTAAGCTCGAACAATATCTCTCAATACAAGTCCTCATTGTTACAAGCTTTGCTATGTTCTCCATTCTTTTCATCTACTTCCTAGGCCTTTAAAACCTTCATTATGTACCTACAATCCTCACTAGGAGGCCATGGAAGAAAAATTACAACCAAGAGAATAATTCAATTACAATAGACTAATTAATAATAAAAATAACAACAATAATAAAGATATAAATAACTATCTTTTGAGGATTATAGGGCAATGTCAACTCCCTCTTGATATTAGCTCCTTTACATCCATTTTGCAAATTTATCAACCTCAACTCATCATGGGGCCATTCCCTCCTTGCTATGGTTAGGGTTTCTTCATTTATCAGCCAGGTTCAATCCTAAGGTTTTTTCCATACACCCTAGTCCTATTTTTTCTTGCTAGGGTTTACAAACCATAGATACTCAAATTTCCAAAACCCTAGAACATGTGGTTATATTTATCATTGTCATCAAATAGGAAAATGTGTCAATATCAATGATATTCCAATTATATGATTGATATATATCATAAATGATAATTTCACAGATTAGCTACTCTTCAAATTTGACTTTTTCAACACAAGAGCTTATCTTTCATCGTTGGAACACTTCTAAATCTGTAAATGACTCATTTTTCTTAAGAGGACCTCAACCTTAAATCTTGGCCTCATAATATTTCCATGTCCAATGAACTTGTTTCATTAAGGTATGCTTTCATAAAGTATATGATAGTGACATTGATCTGTTTCCTCATTTAAATTTAGACTATGGGGCTGAGCATCCATATTTCAAAATAATTCATACATTGTGCAATAACAGGGGTCCATGGCAACAAATTTTGTTAACACTTTTCAATATTTGAGGCTTCAACGTCTTGCCTTTTCCAACATCTACAACTTTTCAATATTGTGTGTGTTTTGCTTTGAGTAGCAATCTTATTTGAGATATTGTCATTGATTCACATTATTTAGCAAATCAATATAAGACACTTGCACCTCCAACACTTAATACACAGTTATGATGTCAAGTGTTCATTCTAATTCAACTCGACTTTAGAGTGCAAAATATTTTTGATATAAGCCATTTGGTTCATTCTTTTAATCTAATTTTTAGGCTCATTAGTTTTTGAATCATAGAAATCAGATATTGATTTGTTCTTTTAATCTAATTTTTAGGCTCATTAGTTTTTGAATCATAGAAATCACATATTGACTTGTTCTTAGACAAATTTTCCCTATCAACTTCAGACAAGAATTTTTCGACAAACATATTCAAGGCTATCATTCCTTTTTGGTTTAAGTAAAAAGTTTGATCAATGATACATACCTTACATTCTAGTCATTAGGTATAATTCTTATATCTTCATTGATCTCATGCCCATCTTTGAATATCTTCATTATTGTTAGAAAATTTAGTGATTAATGAATCCCTTTTATTTCTAAGACTCATAACTTTGATGGTCTCTTTGAGGATAAACCTTCATTCTCATCATAGAACATCTTTTCATTGTATTTTGCAGAGTCATGCTAGGTTACCAAACCAACTCTTCAATACTTCATCATTGAAAAGTAAGAAAACTTTCGGTAAAAAATCACATCATTAGAGTTTTGTCGACGCATTTCGAACCATCCAATGTGGTTCATCCTCAGGACAATATATTTTGAGGATTAATTTTTCTGGTATATCTCCAAAAAGAGATAATTAGAGGCATACTTTTGGATGCTTGCTCCAATTTTACACTAGCTTGGTTTTTAGAAGAAAAATAGGCTCGACTACACCTTTTTCAAGCATCAATGTAACAATTTTTTTCTTCAAAAATTTACACAAGGATTTCAACGTTGTATGAATCAAAGAGGTACAATTTTTTTTCTTCACCATGAATTTGTTTAATGGAATAAGACACATTCTTATATTCGTTGGACTTTTGACAATGACTAAACCTTCTAAGTTCCTAGGCCTTCTAATACGTTGAGGATTTTGATCTCCCACAACTTCCTTTCTCTGAGATTCTTCCCTAAGAATTTTAGGTCTTCATTCCTCGACCTATTGAGATTAAATTCAACATAATTTGAAGAATTAATTTAAATACTTTAAACTAGGGTTCCTTTTACTCCTTACATATATTTTTATTTGACTTAGATAGATAACTTATTAATATTTCTTCATCGACTTCAATATATTAGGTGACATGATTGGTTATGAAATATACATAGTACTACAATGACATCTAATAGATTTAATGTATTCAACTTTTATGCTCCAAAAATTTTGCTTGATTAAAGGGTAGGCATAATTTGGGTGGCAGGAGGGGGAGGGATTCTCATTAATCCTGAAGGAATAATTTGTGATCGTTATGCCCTGGGCTAGGGAAATAATACCAACAACCAAGCAAAAGCCTATGGATTATATATTGGCCTCAATTTAGCTCATCAAAAACGAATTAAGGAAATGAATATCCTGGGCGATTCACTCTTGTTCATAAAACACATGAGCTCTAACTCTACAGCCCGGAATAAAAAGTTAAATCAGATTTTCAAGAGAGCCCTTGGCATGCTCACTCTCTTTCGGAAATTTGCAATTTTTTCACACACTAAGAGGCAAAAATAAGGAAGCATATATGAAAGCCAATATGGCCTGCCAAATTAAATAAGTTTTCAACAAGGTCAATGAAATTGATGTTTATTTACCCATCCCCTAAATATTTGCATGAAAGTCTCAAGTTTGATGATAAAATTCTCCTCCTACAACAAGGGTAGTGTCTAAAAGTTGAAAATCATGGCTACAAAGGTTTTAATAATTCCCAAGGTCCCTCCTTTCCTCCCCTTGGGAAAAATCTTCCTTCCTCCCTTTTTAACCTTCTCCCTCACCCCGGCGTCCAAATCACCCTCCACATCACCCCCCCTTCGACCCCCCTCTCTCGACCTCCTTTCTCGCCCCCTCATTATCCACCCTCTCACCCCTCCTCTAGGTCTCCATGCCTCCATCACATCCCCCCTCCCTATTTTTTCCCTCTCTCCCATCCCATATGGCAACACCTGAGTAATACCCTCCCTACTCACTCGACTCGTGGTTTCAATCCTCAGCAGGTAAGGCCACTTGGCATAGAGGAAATTTCAGTGTGGGAACTCTACAAGTTGTCCTCGTATCCAGGTCCATATAAGGAATAATCAATCTATCTCCATTTGAAATCCCTTAGAGAGAGAGTCACATTTACTTCCCCTTGTATGGATCATATGGCTTGCTTCGTGAAGGTTAAATTGCTTAAGGTGAAGGTCATTTCAGGTAACAGGGAAATCATGGCCAAGCAGTGGGATCTCAGAGGTAAGATCACCGCCTTTCAAAACCACACAAGGCTTCTGTTAAAAAATATTTGTAAATTGTTGAGTAATTGTCTTAACTTCTACAATAGGAATGTGTCTGACTATGTCCATAGGGTCACAAGAGAGAAGACTCTTTCATAGAGTCAGGGTTGGAAGTGGATAATCTTGGATGTTGAGGGTAGATATTTCCCCCAGTCTAGTGAGTGTCAATCACTAGTAAATCTGGTCAGTGGGGAGATTCAATTGCTGGTGAGTGTCAATTGCATACAGTCGAGTCCCACTCTGAAAGGTCCTGCTACTACCTAAAAATTTTGCATTTTGTTAGGTTCTATGTTCCTCCACGTCAATCAGTTTATTAGGAAATGTCTCAAAGCCTCACTATTAACTGCCCCTCCAAGTCAATTTCCTCTTTGCACCATTTTCCTCCTAACGACATGGAAGTTGGCTCCTTGGGAAGCCGCCATCTATGCTCGGGTAGATGGTTGGCCGTTACAAAATGAAGTGGGAAAAGGGCCCCCCTCTAGCCTCCTATTCCCCTCATGCCTATGAGCCTTGTGATAGGGAACACTCAGAACTGCGGGCAGGCTTGGTAGAAATTCATAAGAGTCTTCACCAACGGAGAGAAGAGGCTAGTGAAATGCAAGAGAGGAATGACGAAAACATAAAAATAATATGATAGTTGGAGGATGAGATCGACGATTTGATAAGAAAAATTGATGATCTACAAATTCAGTTGGTAATGCAGAACTCCAAAACAGATGATGAAACAAATGGCATCGACCTCAGCCATCCCATTGACTTTGATGACTAGTCTTCTTATCTTGTCTATTTATCAATCAAATTTTAAATGTATTTTGTTACTATGGAAGTTTTGTAAGGTCTATTCTAGTAAACCGATAGTCGCCTAGTTTGCAATTTTGAAAGAAAAATGGGCTTGGATAGCCGGTCTGTTGCCAATGAAACCCATTGATGGAAATGTTTATGAATTGTAAATTTCTCATTCTTTTTTCCACGACCGAGTGCGAATTAATACAAATATAGTACTCTTTCTTGTTAAAAAAGAAAATAAAAGGGTATGCATAAATCAAGACTGTAACCAAGGCAAATTGAAGACCAGTTGAGGCAACTGGCTATGGTTTCTCATATCTTCTAAGACGCCTGTAACCAAATTTGAGATTATTCGATCTTATTATATTGAGTGGTAGCTCTTGTCTCTTGAGTTCCTGAGGTATTTGGTCCACATGGACCGAGGTCCAAAAATTTAGGGATTTTATCCTCTTCTTATAACAAAACTTCGACCCTCATTAACTAGGTCACAAACAATTCTTCAAGGTTGCTCTTAAACCATCACTCTAATACCATGTTGATTTTTAGGGCATCCTCTAAATTGATAATTACTTCTTATGATTTTACATTCAAATAATATTTTTCTTGTAATCTTTTCCATCATAAAGAAATTACGCAGAGGATCTCAATAATAAAATAAAATACCATAACGATCATAAAGAGACAAGCACACAATGATACATGTATTTACCCTTCGAAAACCCACAGGGGGGAAAAAATCAACAATATTTTCCTTAGATAAATCATCAAGTTCAATAGAGATACAACATTCAAATACAAGGTCAAACATACCAACCATATAGATAGGTAAAACCTAGTCCAACTCCATCCTAGTCAAGTAAAATGGCTTCCCAAGAAATTCAGTCTGGTATGCTCTATTAGGGAATAATCTCAGCCTTCCTTTTTCATCCTTAAACTCAGTCTTGCAACCTTTTGATCCACATAAAATTTCCATCCTTCCACATAGGTTCCATCCTTAGAATTTCAACCTTTTACATAGGGTGAAATCACCGAGATTCATCCTTCAATTACATATATTCATCCTTCATTTATAGATATTTTACTATCAATCACAAGTATAAATTTTACCTTTCTTTCTTGCCTCAAAGAATTCCTTTCTATCTGCCTAAAACTTGTCTTGCTTACTGCCTCAATGGATTCAAAATTACTTGAACAGAAAGATCAAAATTGCGTTCTTGGAGGGAGGTTGAAGGATGTCTATATATAGTATCTTGATAGGCTAAATAAGTGTCTCTAGAAGTTGGGCCAACTTGACTAGGAGGAGGGATTTATTAGTATTTTAGAGACACAAATTCAATTTTCAAAAATTCAATTTTTCTTCCTTTTAAAATTTGACATGAAAAACATGTCAAATATTTTTATTTTGAAAAAAAATGAAGAACATTATTTACAAATACATCAATGAATGAAATAGTAATTATGAAGAATGGCCATAGCTACAAAAATTTAACATGGTGTTGGTTCTTGTTCTTCTTATGCTAATATATTGGATTTGTATGTCAATGACCAGGTCGTATTGTCCTTGAATGCAGTAAAGAATGTTCTCACTGATCCACCATTGATTAGCCTCATTGAATTTAAAAAATGTTCTATTAGTTACATCTCCACCTCAGTGGTTTTAATCATCAATGTTAGTCTAGTGGGGCGGAGGATGGATGTGAGCGTGTCATCTATCATGTTATAAAGAAGTTATTAGGATCTCCATTATGCTACAACCATGCTAATAAATTGGCCTTGGAACTTTTCCACTCCATTCAAACATTGTGGAAATACATTTTTATTTGTATAGGCAAGGTCATAACAAATTCAAACCTTATGTGATATATGCTTTGATAATAACTTATTAGTGGTGATTCCACTCATTAGATCATTATTATTCAAGAGTTCAATCTTGAATTTGTTAACCTTGAAAAAAGTTCCTAGCGTTTCGCCAAGTCCATCAATAATCTCCCAACTGGCGTAGTAGGCTGACATTTGAGAGACAACTTTCTCAATGTTTCCTTTTGTTCTCATCATATGACCCTTTGTATATTAATTTTATCTTTGCACATAAGAATATGGTCCACATCTCTCACACGACTACTACGAACAAATCTATTGTTCATTGAAATATCCTTGATGGGGATATCCTTTTCCAATGAGGACTTGATACCATCTTATGCCAATTCCTTATTCATGAAGATGTAGTGTGGGTCTTAAACGATTTCCTCAATGGTGCTTATAGTGACTATTTATCATCAATGAATACTACCTAGAAATTTGTCAATGCAGGTTATTTTTGACCCTCCTTATTTCATGATTACATTCATGTGGTTAACTAGTGGGCGAAGTTCCAAATGTTTATTGAATCCAAGTTGTAATCTCTGCCAATTTCCTTGCACGTTATCATCATTGTTGAATCCTTTTTCAAATGGGTGATTTGATTCATGAGATGTAACCTCACATCATTGTTGTAACATCTCAAGGTTAAAATTTAATGTAATAAAGGTTAATAAAGGAAAAATAAGACCAAGGTCATGGGACACATATTCCAAGTTGAATGTTGGTCAAAACACTATAGTGGGCATCACTTTCGGTTTATAAATAGCTAAGGAAATTGGAAAAGGAATTAGAAAAGGAATAGAGGCATAATTGAAATTTATTTATGGGAAATAAAGGAAAATAGGAGAAAAGGAAGGTGAAGAGATGCAAATTTGCATGAGGGGGAAATTATAAGGAAAATTAAGGAAAATGAAGAAAAAGGAGACATAAATAATAAAAAGGCTTCAGAGAACTTGTTCACAACTTTTGCCAGTTTTGCTTTAGAATTGTTTTAAGAGAGAGAGAGAGAGAGAGAGCACCAAGAGGAGAAAGCGAGCAAGAAAGAAAAGGTAGGAAAAAGGAAAGCAAAGGAAAATCAAGGAAATCAGGGAGAAGGTTGGATCAACAACTTCAATAATAAGATTTTTCAGGTAGCATGTTGTATGTGTGATTTTCTAGTTGAGGTGTGAATGCATGCTACATGCATTTGTTTATTTGGTTCATTTTTTGTTATTAGCATGGGTTTTTGTTGGGTTTGACTGTGGTTTCAACCTTGCCTTTCCATTTCCTAGATAACCATGGTGGGATGGGATTTATTTATTTGGTTGAGCTTTGGATTATCGGAAGGTTTTGGAATTGGGCGAGGTGGTCTTAGGAAAATTCCCAAGGGCTGGGGGTGGCGATGGTTTTATCCAGGAAGCCCTCGATAGGTGGGTGGATATAGGAAAACTCCTCAAGGTATGGTGAAGAAATCCTAAGGCATCCAATATTTTTTTGGTTTTGTGATCTCTTGACTGATTTTAGTGAGATTTAGGTAGTTTGAGGGTGGAGGTGGTTTAACCTCTGAATTCCCTTGGTTTTTTATGTATTGGTTTATCCCATGAGATCCAAAATTCATGCTTGGAATATGGCATGGGGATTATTGGATGAAACAAAGATTTGGTTCAGCTCAATCTATGGTCGGGTGGTAAGTGGAAGTCCCTCACTTGGTTGGATTTTTCATATGTTAATAAGAGTTATTTTTCTATTGTATTCTAAGGGAATTTGTACCTATTATTATGTTTATTTGATGGTTTTTCTTTGATGGTTAATACTATGGTTATATGTTGGTTATAAGCTTGATTTAAGATGTGCTCTAGCTATGCCTCTTGTTATGCGTTGAAAAGTTAATGAATGGTTTAGGAATACATGGGCTAACAAGTGTTGTTGCAACTATTTGAGAGGGAATTATGCCTTCTTGGTAATTTTCAGCTAGATCATAGAGACTGGCACTCAAATATGCATTCATGACCTGCAACTTACATGTTTACCATGTGTTTGACGAAATTTCTATCGTGTTCCAGTAGGTCTGGGTCAAGTTTCTGATTTAAGTTTGAATAATTAACATTGTCATCATGTTAAATATGTTTATGGAAAGTTACATGAAGTTTTTGCCAGTGATATGGAGGCTAGCCTAGAAAAGTGGCTTAGATCTTGGGACTTCAAGCATAGAATTGAGGATCTGAGGTCATAATCGCATGCAGCTAGGCTTATCAGTGCAGTTAGAGCCTCATAACCACATGCAGGCAGTGCCAAGGGCAGGGTTATAGGTCTAGGTTAGAGAAAAATGATTCCATATCAGGGATCGATCACCTAGGGTGATTGATCAACCTTTGAATGATCTGTGTTTCCTAAGGGAGGTCAATAAGTCCCAGTTGTAGGCCCCACTTCCTTAACTAGAACTACAAGGTCAAGTCATGTCACAGTGGAAGGTCAATTCACATTTACCCAGGAGGGCTTGTAAAAGTAGGTAAATGTGGTGTGTCATGTTACAGTTGTGGTCATAAAGTATTTTAGAAAGTGGGTTGATTCCATGCTAAACTTTAAGAGGAAGGATAACACATCCACCTACTTCATTTTCAACCATGAAGTCACTCACTTTGGTGCCCATAAATAATCAACCTTTGACCATACCGTGTATTTTTATAATGAAGTCCTCCAAGCTTTGGCTTGGAATTTATATTTTTTACACGAGTATACCAATCAGTATTCAATTTTTTTTTCCTAAGTTAAGACAATCGATAAAGTCCTTAAAACCATGCTATAATAGACAAGCAACAAGCATAAATCTAGTTAACATCATATTTTTCTTGGCACTATGGATTTACTAGACATAGGTTAAAACCACCATTGGGTTCAAACTGTGTCATGTTGTCCACAACATGGAAGCAAATTTAGCCATTGAGAAAGATATATCTTCTCTCATTTTATCCATCAAACACACCCTTGACACTATTTCCTTATAATAATGACTAGTTTCTTTGGAACAAATAAAGGAATACCCTTGTACCTTATTATAGTATAACAGGGCCATTAAGAAAAGCTCCAAATATTCTTTAGACCACCAAGTTCACTCATGTACCTTTTGTGAAAGAAATTTAGTCCTTACCTATGATGCAACCAATGAGAAATTAGGACCATGGAAGTTTGAATCGCTCTAGTGAGGCCCTTTTGTCATCAAGCGTTGCTTATCGAAGGGAGTGAAAACCACCATAAATTCTCACACACGACCCATTCATATGTATAAGTTTCCTTTTTATATTATATTTTATATTTGGTTATATGGTATCATTTCCCATTTATGGTTTTTTCACCTTATGATTTACTTTTTCACCTTGTTCAAATGGTTCCACAACTTGTGCATCAAATAGGCTTTGTAAGTGGTGCAAGTTATTGGATTTAGAATCTTGCCTTGCTAACATGGGCTATATATACACCTTCACATACACTACTTCATTCCAATGACATTTTTTTGGTCCTTGTTACACCTAAGATCCTCTATTGTGTGCCATACTTTTTTCCACCAAATGTGACAATGTTAGCAAGCCCGTAAGTGTGATGATTTTTATGTATGTGGCCCTGTGGGATGAATTGATGTAAAATTGTTGGCCATTGGTGGCCCAGATCCTCTATGGAAAATGGACATGGTAAGTCATTTTATTCCATGTTCTCAAGACATTTGGTTTTATTTCTTCAGTTGATTGTCCCTTGGTAGTGGTGATCGCCATCATTTCGAGCATTTATGTCATGGGTAGGTATTTAGGCATCTTGGGATGAATCTACTAGGACACATGATTTATGGGAGCCCTAGTTACTAACTTAATTTATTGTTATATAAAATGTGATTTTGCTTTGTAAGGGTCATCACACCTATGGTTTAGCACATTTATTTTGCCCATATGGACCCTCTTTATTCTTATGTATTTTCCACACTTTGTCCATGAGCCCTTGGAGGCGATTATACTCATGTTCATCCAATTTCACACTCCCCAAGGAAATACCACGATATTTTGTGAAATCAAATTTATCTAGGAATTGGTCATATTATTTGAGGCATAAATGGGCTATTTGAATCCACATGGACTCTCCCTTCACTTGCCACATGTCACATGTCGTTGTTCTCCTCTTTTTGGAAAATTTGAGCTATTTTCCATCATTATGGAGGGTTGACCTACACGTGTGGGGATTTATGATAGCCATTGGGGTTAATTTATGACTTTTTGATGATGTAGATGTTACTCGAGTAAGGTGTTAGCCTAATGTTATGATTTGGAACTCACTTGAAGTTTTTTAATGATTTCAGGGTGACTTAAAATCATATTTTGAAGACTAATTGGCCCAAAAAGAGTTGTCCATTTGTGAGGGGTTTTTTCTTCCTTTTAGAGAGGTAGTTCCACCTATTATTGCTTGATGTTGGAATGGAAGTGGAAAAGTAACCTTCGTTGCACTCAAATGAAGCCTCTTCCATGAATTGCAATTGGAACATTGCACTCCTTAACAAAATATGCCTTCTTCTAGGTTTGACATCACTTTTCTTGTTGGTGGTTTTATGACCCATTTTTAGGCTTAGGATGTGATTCCCATACTTTAGAGGAGCACCTTGAATTTTTTTATAGGCATAGGCATTCATTTGAGACATATTTTTGAGGTTATTGAGCATTATTTGAGCTTTTATGGAGTTTTTTTTGGAGGATTCCACCACCTTTGGAAAAAATTATCTCCTATAATATGATGGTTGCATGAAAATCATCATTTAATTGTAATTTGACTTAGTCTCCAAGTTTTGTTGATGAAAAGTCACTTTTGGTTTTATTCCTTGGGATAAAAATAAGGAATACAAAATAAAGAGGAATTGTGAACCTCATATATACATAAAGGCCCTCCTCTCATTCCAAATGGTTGTAATTGTTGGAGAACATTTTGTGAGTCATTAATAGAGGATTTGGCCTGAGATGAAAGGGAAACAATGTTGAGATTACAATGGTACATTTCCTAGGTGTTCTTACCCTTGTAGCACCACTACCAAGACTTTTAAAAAGGGTGCTATTTTGAGTGATAATAGGGCCTACCATGATTGGTGGCAACCCACCTCTTTCACTAACTCAATGATTCTCTATATTCTTGGCAGTTTTTCTATGTTTTTTTCGGGTCCCAAAATTCCATGGTTGTTTTGAGGGCCTAAATATGTTTTTGGTGATTTGCGGGGCCAAGGGTTGCAAAGGCATTCCCTCGACCTAGCCAAAAGTTGTAATCCTTGAATAGTTATTTACAATGGGCTACTATGAGCCCCACAAAAACATTGTATGAAAAATTTGTGTGCCTAAGAAATTGGTGTACCAACTAACCATATAGGGGCCCACAAAATTTTTGGCACTTCATCTACTAGGGTTATGGTTTTGGACCTACAGGGTTCTTTCTTTAAGTTAAAAGGTAATTCTTTCAACCTTTTGTGATAGCTTTTGCAAATGCATGTAGCCCTCTTCTCTCTTCTTTCTGATGTAGCTACCACCATGCTAAATAGTTTGTGTTATACAATATTTTGTTATTTTATTTACCAATATAAATTGAGTTTTCATTATATTACTATTATATTTGATATATTTTTATATGTGTGCTCCATTTCCTCTCTTTCCTTTCATTATACAACCTAAATCAGTGGTATCAAAATAATATTCTCCATGTTGTTTCTCAGTGCATGTCCTCGATGAGGTCAACATATAGAGGGTTGGGTCACAAGTTAGTTTCAATTGGGAACAAGCACTATCACAAACCCAAGTAGCCTCCTATGGTGGAATAAAAGAGATATGACGAATCAGGAGATACAATAAATTTTTTTCTCAAGGAAGCACTCATGCGATAGAGGAATGAGATGGTGGAAAATTTCACCCAAATCTTTTGATGATTACCAACAACAGTCGAGGAAGCTTTAAAAAGTGAAAATTTTGGAGGTACAAAACCTTTCAAGGTGAAAATTTTCTTTTATATCCCCTTATGCGAAGTTCGAATAGATGTAGATGCTTTGATTAAATGGTTAAATATGTTAGAGGGTTATCACTCTATCCAAAAAAATTATGACAATGAGAAGATCACCTTTGCACCATTGAAGTCCCTTTCCTATCTCAAAGATTGTCTAGAAGGTTACTATGAGTCACATAGTGAAGATGAATCTATTATATTCAATACAGGATCCAATTGGGTCACTTTTGTTGATGTCCTCAAGGGAAAATTCTAAATTATAGGGAACTATGATGACTAATACATGAGATGAGAAACTCTGTGATAGGAGAGTGACCAAATAGTGCCAAAGTAAAACAATAATATCTATAACTTGTGTTCAAATCTAGCGATTAGAGACTTTGAGCAACACTTAGTTTTGAAGAACCATAGTGAACTACATAGGTACATCCAAATGGAGACTAATTTCCTAGACATCTCCTCGTTGGGAGTCACTTATCAATATATTGTCAAAATTGAGCAGAAATTGAAGCAGTGGAATAAGCGGGAGTTCAAGTCTACAAATACACCATAATACAAGCCTATAAAATGTAGCCCTAACTTATAAAACAAGGGACAAATAAAGGAGAGCCAACCTCAAGACAAGAAGCCCAAGTCACAGGTAAAGAAGGGTAATGGGAAGTCGAAGAAGGACACTGTAAAGTGATGTGAGTTCCACAAAAGTCCTTATCACAACATTCATGATAGCACCACACCCCCAAACATACACTATTGGTTCATTAAGCCATGGACACTACATTTGTGTTAACCAACAATGTTGCTTATCCCACGACATCAAACTTTCAAATATGAGGTACTTGTTGCCGCTTTTAAAACACCCTCCAAATTTTGCCTACATTCAAATTTGGAGTCTCCCATTTATCACGTGAACTGTCATTTCGAGTTGTTAGAGTGATATTATAGTTGTTCTCTAAGTTTTCAAGTCCCTTTCTAAAGAAATCCAAAATGTCACTTTTTTATAGGGGAAGTTACATGGATTGGACACATTACTATGGCATTGCACACTTTCTCTTTGTATTTGACACTTGTGTCATAAAGGGTTGCATCTTAAGTGAGGATATAAGTGTCGTTTTGTTGTTGTTTCAATGAATACATGTTGGTTTTGGGTACTATGTATCTCCTTTTCATGTGGTTGATCGTATATGTGTGTATGATAATTTTCAAGACTTTTAATATGCTTTTACTATTACCCTTTTATCTCACTAATCTTACACTTAATCAATTTTGGAGTTTTCTTTGTCTTCACAACCTACATCAATGCTCAAATTTGAAACTCTAACTACTACACACTAGGAATTCCCAAGCCACAATGATGAAGTCCTTATCTCTTTGAACTGTGATCTGCATAATCCTAGAGGACAACCTCCTTAAATTGCACATTGAGAAACTTCAAATCTCAATCACTTAGCCTTGTTGGTTACACTTTCCCAATGCACAATTTTGATCAAACCTTCCCTGCCTTGCACACTGCGCACTTCTAGTGGAAAGTGGGGTCATTTCAAGACCCTTATATAAGCCAAATGGATAATGCATATAGCGACCTCCTTGGTTATTTCACTGTAAGAGTGCCCAAGAATGTATCTTTGCCTCCTAAAATTTCCCATTGTGCAATCATTGACTTTCCTTCTCCATTTTCATTTCACAATTGTGTAGTCACCATTCCCGTACCATTACTCCCTACCTCCCGCCACTGGAGAATACACCAAATAAGGCCTCTCTCCTCAATCCTTGTGCATTTTCCCATCACAATCAACAAGTTACACAAGAAATAGGGTAAGAGAGGTGAGTTAAGGATTGATATTATCTTATCGTGAGTGAAATTAATTTGCGGGTGTTATCATCCTAGCATGGCAAGATGATGTTCAAGGGAGACATCAAGGAGATGTTGTAAGAAGATACTTGTGGAGGTGAGACACAAAGGGACCATCAAACAAGGAGACAAAGGAAATTTGAACTACAACAGATGGATGAAGACCAAGATGACATAGAATATACTTATATCCTAATAATATAACCGACCCTTTTGGAGGATGAAGATGAAGTACAAGAATACATATCAACAAAAAGAATAACTTGGCATTGATACACTACAATGAAGTCTTATGTCACAGTCGCCAAAGCATGGCTTCTCAAAGTGTCACCACAAAAGTCTTATGTTGTCCATGTATTTTTCCACAATTTGTGGAATGTAATTTTGTATTTCCAAAAAATGAGAAAATTTAAATGTGTGGAAGCCCAAGGGTCACACATGGAATGTGGAAATTCACCAGAAAGTCCTATAGTCATGTAGAATCTCAAAGGTCACATAGAAACTCAAAAGTCACATGGGAGCTCAAGGGTCATGAGGGAGGTAAAGAGTTACATGGGAGGTGAAGATTGACCTCATTTGTTATAAATACACCCTCATAGCTCAAGCAAAGGAATTTTCACGTTGTATTCTCAAGCTAGGAATATGAGAGAATATCATCCTTTTAAGGAGCAAGTGTTGGCTTAATTTTTCATTATTTGAGCTAGTGACGTATCATTGTAATGGTGTATCTTGGAACTTTCACTTAATGATTTGAAGCTCTCAGAGTCAACACACTTTCATGCATATATCATGAATGTTGTAATACTATTATTTCATTGTTTGTGGTGTATGTTTGTGTTTATACATACTAATAAAAATGAACTATTTTTTGGCTTTATTATGCATCCTTGAATTGTGTGTTTCTTGCTTTCATGATAATTGTTTCTTTTTTAACTATTTCACAAGATAATTAGAGATTCTTTTAGACATATTCATGTATCTTTATTAGGATAGTACTATTATTTTTCTTCTAAACACTCACTTTTTCTTTTCCATCCATGAAAAAACCTTTATACACTTTGAAATTGAATACTTCACAAGGCTAAATTACTTTCTCATCTCAAAAGCATATGCACAATCTCTTATGTTGTTTATTGTAGACAAGGAAAATAATTAATATTATGGAAATAAAGCCTATTTTATGAATGGGGATCCTACTCTAAACGGTGTGAGGTCTAGTTGGGACTTCATATCGGGGAGACCTCCTATATGGTGGTAGTTTCCAACACCGTAGAAATTTTGGCACTAAAAGAGGGCAACCTTTGTATGGATGATAACTCAACACATCCACATAATAACCTTCAGTTCAAGGTAGCAAGTGTTTGAGTCCAACTCTAACTCAGTTATCTGAGAAAGAAGGGTCATCTCACCAAAGTCTAGAATGTGCTTACGAAGTCACTTACGAGAAATTCCAAGGGATTTGAACTATCACTTGTCATCTTTATAAATCTCTTGGATTACTCCTTATTACATATGTTCTTCCTCACAAACAATCAAGGAAAGAGACAACCTGCTGTGGTGTTTTAGTTTCTTCAGTGGAAGATTTGGTTAATGCTATCCTTGAAGATTTAGTTGACTCACATCAAGAATCTCATCATCAAGGGGATATTCCACCACATATTTGGGAAAATATGGAGGGATATGAAAGAACTTTCATTTTTCATACAATGAACATTTGAGTGATAATGAACATTCGAATAACAATAAAAATATGAACAATGAAGGAGAAGAGTCTCCACGATTAAAAAGTAAAGAGGAGGAGGAAAACGAAGACCTGGACGATGAACAATTGCATCGAATGGCCTGAGGGCCTCTTGCTCTTTCGGGAAACCTTCATCTCTTACCTAAGCACCCAAAAAGGATGCTTGCAAAGTATGATCCAGAGAAGAAAGCGAAGGTTGAAGATCACATTGATGACTTCTACTTGCATTTAAGGATGTTAGAGGTATATTATGACGATGTTGTTTGTAGATTATTTTCATATACTCTTGAGGGTAGAGTGTCAGTATGGTACCATAACCTTCCACCAAATTAAATCCATAATTGGATGGAGTTTAAACAGTTGTTCTTAGAAATTTTTTCTAACTATAAAACTCCTTCCATGTTTCCTAAAGAACTCAACAACATTAATATGGGGGATAAGGAAAATTTTAAGGATTTTAATAAGAGATTTACTTGCATGTTGAATAAGTTCCCCCTGATGTGAAACCTCATGATTCAATCAGTAAGGATTATTATATGCTGCCTTGCCTACCAACATTTCCATTTTTGTGAAAAGAGTCGTGAAGGAAACATTGGATCTTAACTTTGCAGAAGCAATAGAAAAGGACTTAAGATCTATTGGAGTAATTTCTGATCAAGAAGATTTAAAGGACTCTAAGGAAATTGGGAAAAAGTCGTAAGCCTCTTCTATTAAGACTAAAGAGAAGGATCCTTTCGACATGGGAAGCTTGACTAAGTCCTTAAAGTGGTTGACCAACAGAGTATTTGGGCTCAAAAGGAAGTTAAATGAGGCATCTACCGGTAATAAGTCCTTCAAGCCACACTTTAAGAAGAACACCAATTATCTGACTAAGTCTGCACAAAGCTCTAATGTTGTATATAAATTTGATAACTTGGTCATGTACAATTATTGTACATTACATCAAGAAGCATATTCTATAAAAAACATGCCCACACTGGAAACATATCATGAATGTTGTGGTTACCAATGTCATATAAAGATTGTCAGCAGAAGAGCATTCAATGTAGACTAAAGAGACTGATGAACCAACCTCAATAGAGGAAATACAAGTGTTGGTGATTCAATTTTCACATTTGATATTATTTTGAATAATGATCCACAAGGTGCTAGTGAATCCCCAACTGGTGAAGCTCCTCCGCAACAACAAACCAAGCAATATAATTTGAGGAGCAAAGGATTGGTGCATGAGCAAGATGTAAGGAAGCAATTTTTGAATTTTTTTTTACCACAAAGTAATCCTGCTCAGAACACTTAGAAGAAATACAGAAGTGCTCAACCTCAAAATAATACTTCTAGGAATAATAAGAACAAGTTTATCACTCCTGAGGTATAAAAAAAAGGTTCACCCCTACCACTTCAGCACACCCTACCAAGGATGAATACATTGAGTACAACACCATTGAGAATATGAAAAAGGCTCGTGTTTATATCTCCATCTATGTGCTAGCGAAATTTGCAGACTAACATGAATTGGTCATCCAAGTGTTTGCATCTCAACCTCCCTCATGTAAGACAATTTATACTTCTAAACCCTTATCTGGTAAGTCTCTCACTATCCCTGAATCAGTAATTAATGCTTCCAATGTAAATTCTAGATCTTCTTGCCTCCCTTTTCTCTAAACTTTTGAATTTTTCAATATAATATCTATAATTTCCTTGTTGATTATGGTGCATCTCCGAATGTTATTCCTTTATATGTTCCAAAGTAAATCAATGCAAAATGGGAAAACACTGATGCCAAAATCATATAATTAGATAGATCACCAGTGAAAGAAATTGGTGAACTAAAAAATGTCATAATTTGTTTATCTTCTGATCATAGTGTTCACCAATGTATCGATATTGTTATTGTGGACAATTTAGAAGCCTATGAATTGCTTCT
Organism: Pinus albicaulis; assembly: GCA_034641835.2. NCBI lineage: Eukaryota > Viridiplantae > Streptophyta > Pinopsida > Pinales > Pinaceae > Pinus > Pinus albicaulis. The sequence goes on from CM076582.1 coordinate 1,092,818,291, forward strand.
AAGTATGTATTGGTCTAGCAAGTTGCAAGGGTAATTGCTATTGATTGGTGACATTTGTGGCTTCCATATAAGGGCAAGAATAATCATATTTGGGTATAATTTGAACCTTTTATGAAGCATACCATTATCACGCTCGAGGCATATAATGAGCCGATTAGCTTTGCACAAGTAATATTAAGAAATTGGTTTTTAGAAGTTGGGCATGGATGTTATCTTGTGCAACCATCCCCTATACCACCAAAGATATAGTTTGAATTCTTTCCTTTCTATCCAATTGATGAAAATGATATTTGTAATATATATATATATATATATATATATATATATATAGTACTAGTGTAGAAACTAACCCATTTTCTACTAACTTTTGGACTTTGTATTTTTATGGTTCAAAAAAACAGGAGGGTTCTGGAGTTGGTTGCATGTTGATTTACCCTTAGAAGAACAAGTATCTGATGTCATTCCAAATGGAGTTTGAGAGCATGAACAAAATTTCAAAATACAAAGCAATTATACTTGGACTAAAGAAATACATAGACCTCAAAATTGAATTGCTAAAGGTAACAGGTGACTCAAATATTGTCACAGATCAGGTACGTAATATTATTCATTGTGTGTCACCTAATCTTAAAAACTAATAGCAAGAGTTATGGCGTCTTATATATTTCTTTAAAACATTTAATATTAATTATGTTTCTAGGATTCACAATGCAACTGCATACACCTTAGCTAATGCAAATGCTAGGTTATCACCACTTAGAGATTGTTTTTCTATGAGATTATTTACAAGCCATTTATAACTCACAACGTCACTAATTTATGTGTCTTTAATGATGACCAACAAATACTAGATTTCATCACTAATGTTGACTTGGTAAAAGATGTGGTGATAGATGAAGATGAGCACGAAAGGGCTTTGCAGGAAACAACTAAAGCACATAAAGGAAAACTCATGCCTAAGGGTGTGGTATCTTTAGAGAAGCTTTATTACCTGCAAAACCGTTTTAGGGGACCAATGAACATCAAGACCCAAGGTTACATGTTGCTACACGAACAAGTTAACTTGGGCACCAAGTAAGATCCAAAATATGTGAACATCGGTACATGTTGTTCTCCCCAAGAATGACAAACCTTTATTCGTCTTTTCAAACAACACTTAGATGTATTCGCACGGAAATGTTATGATTTGAAAACCTATGATATGTGAATCATCCATCATGTAATAACTATAAAGGAAGGGGTAAATCCATTTCAACAGAAGTTGAGAAAAGTTCATCGTACGCTTGAACTCCTGATTCAAAAAGAGATAAGGAAGTTTCTAGATGCTCAGATTGTTATGAAACTAGCTCCAAAAATGGAAGAAAAGAGAGATCAACACCTTATAAATAAGCCACTTCGAGGGGGAAACCTCCTTTACATTACACAAATGAAAAATTCGTGGATGATACAAATGACAAAACCTCCTTTCTATATATAGGAGTCCATGGGGTCACAATATAATCCTATCCAACCTAATAATAATAATGTAAGGGCACAATAATAAAATATGGGGGTTAGAGGGGTACAACAATAACAATAAGGGGGTTACACTAACAACAATAAGGGACTACACTAGTAATATAGGGAACTAACATGCCCCTCTCCTTCAAAAAAGTGTTGTCTTCAATGCTTGAGTAGCTCTGGATGCTTCTGTATAAAATTCTCATCCTCCCATACGTCCAGGCGTTTGATTTTTCTTGATGAGATACTCACAGAAATTAGTCGATTTTGCTTTGATTCTTATTTCCATGGCTACTGAAGGTTCTCAATATTATTTTCCCTTCCTCATCACGTTGTTTGGCAATATTGTTTGAACTGAAGTTTTTCACCTATAACCTTCTTTAAACGCCAAACCTTGGCCGACTCGAGAAAGAAGGAAGCTGATCCAATTTGTATGCCATAAATTGCCAATATTTTGCAACACCTTGTAAGGACTATAATGAATTTGGAAATAATTTATTATCCTTCTTAGCTTGCTTGAGGGACATTTGTTTGTATGGTTGTAGCCGTAAAAATACCCAGTCTCCTACATCAAAACTTCTCTCGTTGCGATGTTGATCTACCTATTGTTTCATTTGATTGTGTGCCAAGTTTAGGTTATCCTTTAAGAGTTGGAGAACTTTTTGTTGATGCTCGATGTGATCTTCCACTTCTTGAACCTTAGAATTTTCTCTTAAAGATGATGTGATGGACAGTGGATGATATCCATAAAGTGCCATAAATGGGGTCATTTTTGTTGCAACATGGAAGGAAGTGTTATACCACCATTCATCTAGAGGTAACCACTTTACCCATTGTGTTTGTTTATCAGATACAAAACAATGAAGATATCCTTCCAAACATTTGTTCACTATCTCAATTTTCCCATCGGATTGAGGATGATAAGATGAGCTATGAGCTAGTTGAGTACCCAAACAAGAAAATAGTTTCGTCCAAAAATTTCCAGTAAAAATGGGATCTCTTTCGCTGACAGTAATCTTTGGGTTTCCATGTAGCTTTTGAATTGTTTCCATAAATGCAGTAGCAACTTTACTTTCTTTAAATGGATGAGATAATGCACAAAAGTGTGCATACTTGGCAAGTCTATCAACTACCACCATGATGAAACTCTTTCCTTCGGAATTAGGTAAACCTATGATAAAATCCATTGAAATTTCCTCCCAACATTGACTTAGAATGGATAAAGGTTGTAGAAGACCCGAGGTCTTAATTGTCTCAACTTTATTTGCAAACCAAACGTTTCGCCACAAACTTTTGGATATCAGATTTAAGGCCATCCCAAAAAAATTCTTTCTTCACCCTGTGATAAGTTTTTAAAAATCCTTAGTGTCCTCCTAAGCCAGAAGTGTGCAATTCCAAAAGAATATTTTATTTTAGTTGGGAATTCTTACAAAGATATAAGCAATCTTTGTACCATAAGGAATCATTTTTTACAACTAAATGTATCAGATGTACTAGGATCTTGCTACAACTTTTGAATGAGTGTCCACACTTCTTTGTCCTTCTTCCATTCATCCCTTTCTTCGATTATCCAATCTGAATGGATAATAGAAATGGCACAAAGCAATGCTTCCACCTCTTCATCATTTCTTGAGAGTGCATTTGCATAACATTTAGCTTCCCTTTTTTGTACATGATTTCAAAGTCATAACCAAACATATTTGTGACCCATTTTTGCTGCTCTTTGAAGATAATATTTGTTCCAAAAAGTATTTAAGGCTATCATGATCAATTTTTACCTTGAAGTGTCTTCCCATTAGGTAAATTCACCATTTCTTTAGTGCATGTAGTATTGCCAAAATTTCCTTCTCATAAATAGCTCTCTGTAAATACTTTCCTTTGATTGGATGAATTTCAAAAGCAATGGGTCTTCCTTCTTGCATTAAAACAAAATCAATTCCATTTCCTGAGGCATATTCACATTCCACAATAAAGGTTTTTGTGAAGTCTAGCATAGCTAGGACTGGTGCTAGGCACATTTCCTCTTTAAGATGTTCAAAGGCCTTAGTTTCTTCAGGAGTCCATGAAAATGAATATTTCTTCAATAATGTTGTTAGAGGTGCTGCTATTCTCCCATAATTATTAACAAACTTGTGATAATACCATGTTAACACGAGAAATCCTTGTAACTGCTTTACGGTTGTGGGGACTTTCCATTCCTTAATGGATTTAATTTTGTTAGGGTCTACCATAACACACTCGTGAGACACAATATGATCCAGATATTCCACCTCTTGTACTCCAAAGAAACATTTTGAGGTTTTTGAATATAATTGTTTCTCCTTTAATAGTTTGAGCACCCTGTCAACATGTTGAAAATGATCCTTCCAAGACCTGTTGTAGATTAGTATATCATCAAAAGATACTAACACAAATTTTATAAGGAAGGGTTTGAAAATGGAATTCATCAACCCTTGAAATGTAGAAGGTGCATTGGTAAGGCCAAAAGGCATGACCAAAAATTCATAATGATCCTCATGAGTTCAAAATGCTATTTTTAGAATATCTTCAGTCTTCATTCTATTTTGATGATATCCTGAATGAAGATCCAACTTGGGAAAATAAGTTTCTCCTTGTAATTCATCCAATAATTCATCAATCACAGGAATGGGAAATTTATCTTTAATAGTGAGCTTATTGAGCTCCCTATAATTTGGACACATGCGCCATGATCCATCCTTCTTGTGTACCAATTTCTACTGGAGCAGAGAAAGAACTTTGACTCGGTTGAATTATACCAGCCTCTAACATTTATGCAATCATACGTTCAATTTCACTCTTTTGGACATAGAAATATCTGTAAGGCCTAATGTTTGGAGGGACACTTTCTGGAATCAAATGAATAACATGATCATGATCACGAATAGGTGGCATTAATTTGGGAGTTTCAAACACCTTGGAATGATTGTCCAAGACTTTTTGGAGATTTGGCAAAATAGATGATTTTGATGTTGGAACTTCTAGTGAGCATAATTGTGAAATTATTCCTCGTTGTTCTTTATTTAGAAGCTTTGTCATGAAATTAGAGCTTATTATCTTTCTTGGTTTCCATGCGATACCCTATAATTCAACTTCCTCTCCTTCCAAAAAAAAAAATTCAAGAAAAGTTCTTGAAAATTAAAATCTACCGTCCCCAAAGATTGTAACCATTGTACTCCTAGTACAACATCCACACCTCCCATTGGAATGTAAAGCATTGGACTATTCAATACACATGCCCCCATGGTTAGCTTGATATTATGGAATTTTCTAGAGAAATTTATATTTCCTCCATTTGCAACCATCACTTGACATTCTGGTGTTGGGTATAGGAAGCAATACTATTACCTTTTTCTTCTTGATATGTCCTTCTATATTGAGACTTTGAGGAGTGGTAATTCTTGCCAATGCATTAGAGGATATGGTTGGACTCATTTATTCTTTCTATGGGTTGGTTCCTGGTGTATATCATCTTCTTTTGAAGTTTCTTGTTCATTTTCTTCCTCCTCTTCACAATCTATGTAAAATAATTTCTTGTCAACACACTTATGACCTTTTGTGTATTTTCTATCACAACTGTAGCAAAGCCCTTTTGCTCTTTTTTCTTCCAATTGTTGTGGTGTCAACCTTGTAGGTTGTGGAAGTCTAGGAGTAGAAACACTTCCATCTTTATAGATGTGAGTGGTAAGCTTCCTTGTCGCCATAATTTTACATTCAATTTTTCTTGGCGACCTGAATGCCTTCTCCAATGAATCAGGTTCCAAAAGGAGAACCTCAAGTTGGATGTTATCCTTTAAAGTCCCTATGAAGACATCAATCCTGTGTTCCTCTGGAATATCAAATACCCTTATATTCAATTTTGGAAGTCCTAAATGTGCTCCACCACTGAACACTTTTGTTTGAGATTGATCAATTGGCTAAAGAAAGTGTTTCTCTTTGTATCCTCAGAATGTGCTATCATTTCCTCCGTTAAAATTGACCAAGTGACAATTTTTTTAGGGGAGAAAAGCCATCAATACTATACAAATGTATTTTTTTCTAAATATAAAGTTGCAAGGCGTACCTTTTGTGTGCTTTGCACATTATTGAGATCAAAATATTTCTCCATATGTAGTATCCATGTTAGGGTATCCTTGCCATCAAACTTCCTCATATCGATCTTTGGAATATGGTGGGTATTCAATCCAAAATTAGAGTTTATGAAATCACGATTAACATTTATTTTTTTCTCATCATGAGTTTCCTCTACTATATTTTCTCCATTATGAATAATTTCTTGTATCAACTTTGTCAAACCTTCCATGTCTGCTTTTATATCATTATTCATGTCTTCCATGCCATTCTTCAAACCATCCATCTTAGCTTCCACACGTTTCTTCAAACTATCCAAATTAGCTTCCACACCCTTATTCAAACCATCCATCTTAGATTCCATGACTTTCTTCAAAACTTCCATTTCATTTTTTGTTGCTCTTTGCGAGAGTGAAATTGGTGCACTTCCTCTTATAATTTTGATATATCATGTTTCACTTCTTCCTCTTCATGAGTCATAGTAGAGTATTATGAGGGCTTAATGGGTGTTGAAATATTTTTAGGGGGCATTTTAGAACCCAACACTGATATCTATGCTTCAATATTCCCTTGGAATCACTTCAAACTGATTTTTCGAACAAGACTTATGCAATTTGAAAAAAAATACACACCTTTTTCTTGCTTTTGAGGAGCTCTATATTGAAAATGAATTATCTCTGTGATTTTGGATCTTCAATATCTGAAATTTGGTCCTGTAGTATCCCTTTGAATCTTTTTTTGAATGCCATGGGTCTGACCTTATTTGGATTCTTCAAGACAAAGTTATGCCCAATCTCCCACAATGAACTAATTATGGACTAGTTCAGTAGAGCGAACTTGTACAACATGCCACGTGTCATTGTTTCCTCCTTCGACTCTGAAATTGATATACATGCAACTAAAGTCCATGTAATTTTGGCCACTTTTTATAGAATTCCAATCTGATGCTCAGAGAGAGAGTTATGATGATTTTCCCGAGGTCACCTCTTTTGGATGAAATTCGAGAGCCTGCAAAAACCCTAACTTGCACAGATCATGTCTCCGAAAATATTGCGAACCAAGATTTGAAATTTTTACACGAAGTTCCTCAGGATTTCTTCAAAATGGGTTTTTTTAAGTGTCTGAGCCCTCGTATAAAAAAATTTACAGCAAAAATGCCACGATGACCTGTTTGAAGAAGCGAAACCGTAGAATCCAAAGCTCTGATACTAAAATGTTATGAAACCAGCTCCAAAAATATAAGAAAAGAGAGATCAACGCCTTATAAATAAGCCACTTAGAGGGATAAACCTCCTTTACATTACATAAATGAACAATTCTTGGACGATACAAATGAAAAAACCTCCTTTCTATATATAGGAGTCCATGGGGTCACAATATAATCTTAGCCGACCTAATAATAATAATGTAAGGGCACGATAATGACAATATGGGGGTTACAGGGGTACAACAATAACAATAAGGGGGATACACTAACAACAATAAGGGAATATACTAGTAATATAGGGACCTAACACAGATCATCTTGAAAGCTCGTCATTATATCTAGGTTTCTAATTTGGTTCCAATTAGAAATAATTATGGAGAAATACACTTATGTGTAGATTTTCACAACCTAAACTGGGCTTTTGATAAGGATAATTATCCCATGACATATATGGAGCAGATACTCTAGACGATATTTGGGTCAGAGACGTTCTCACTATTGGATGGAATTTCAGGATACAACCAAGTTCTACTAGTGGAACCTGACAAATTAAAAATAACATTTAGGAGTAAATGGGGTACATTCACATTTAGGTGAATTTTGTTTGGACCCATAAATGTTGGTGATACCTTTCAATAGGATATGGACACCACCTTCCAAGGATTGATCGGCTAGAGTGTGTTCATTTACTTGGATGACATTATAATTTTTTCAAAGAAAATATTTGACCATTTTCGTCATCTAATGCAAATATTTGAGTGATGCTGGAAATATGGCATATCATTAAATCAAAAGATGATCATCTTTGAAGTTTCTGAGGGAAACCTCTTGGGACACATTATAGACAAGAATGGGTCAAGAATATCGCTCAGATTCCCTTTCCTGTGAACAAGAGAGTTATGCAATCCTTCTTGGGGAAAATTAATTTTCTCCAGAAGTTTATCTATGATTATGAACAAATTGTTAAAACCTTTGCAAGAAGGATGTGATATATAAATGGGGCTAGAGGGATAAATATGATTTTTCCCAGATCAAACAAGCAATTGTCAATGCCACAACATTATATAGTCTGTACTTTAATAGATATTTCTTGTTGTGTACTTTTTCTACTGACACATCTATTGTAGTCATTCTGAATCAAAAGGAAAATCAAGGAAATGAGTAGGAAATATTGTTTATGTGCGCTGACCTACAGGGATCAAAATTGAATTATCCCACCATAGATAAACACATGTATGCAGTCTACAAGGCAATGAAGCACTTTAGGCCTTGCTTCTTGAAAAGTAACGTTGCCATCTTTTTGCCTCTTTCAGTGGTTAGATCACTCTTTGTGCAACGATATCTGGGTGAGAGGAGGGAGAAATGGATGACAAGTTTGCAAGAATATGATCTATAATTAAATAAAGTCAATAAAATTAAAGGCATGGTATCTATAAACTTGCAACAGAAGCAATCAATTCGCTAGAAGAGGATGATTTTGGATGGGAACAAGAAATTTAAATGTACAACATCAATCATGTTACCCCTACAAACAAAACCACATCTTGGTACAATGATGCACAATAATATCTAGAGAAAGGTACCTTTCCCTCATGCTTAATATCAAAACAAAAGAGGGTGATTCGTCTCAAAGATTTATCTTATCATCTTGTTCATGGTTTTATTTTTTGAAAGCACCACAATGGTGTCTTACTCAGATGCGTAGAAGCGCCAAATTCATAAAGGGTGTTAAAGGACCGTCATGATGGGACAAATGGTGTGCACTACATAGGAGATACTAAAAATCACAAAGTAATGTAGCTAAGATATTATTGGCCCACACTATTTAAGGATGCACATCCTTATGCTCATAAGTTGGTTTGTTTTATTGACAAACTATATATGGTGTGTATAATATATGGTCAAAGGGTCGGTGAGGTTTTACCGGTGGACCTCCAAAAAAACAACAAACTACATTATCTCTTCCAACTAAGAAATCCAACACTTTGTAAACTCTGCCCAAAAGTATTATATAAAAAACATTTTTTATTTGCATGGAGGGGGAGGTTGTGAGTGGAAATGAGAGCCACTCGAAATATTGTGCATGCGATGGAACTAGGTCAAGGGAAGAATGTTTTTGGTGTGTATTTAGAGGTAGATATATTCTAGGGGAGTAATCCCTAAAATATTCTACAGAATATTCCCATGTAGAATCAGTGAGGAATCTTGAGATTCCCTAGAGGGAAAACTTTCACAGTGTCAGAATTATGTCATGTTTATACTCAAATGAATAAGTTTTTCACAAGGATTCAGATGGTGTAATGAGTTTCCTTATCTGAGTAGCAGAATTTCAGTCAACCTGCAACAAGGAATATTTATGGAATCTTGAGGAATCTTTGAGATTACTTGGAGGTCCAAAATTTCAGTTGCAAAACTAGGCCGACTTTATACTCATTTTTCTTAGTTTTTCACCATGAGTGAAATGGTGTGATCAAATTTTTCATATGAGTAGAAAAATTCCAATCAACTTGTGAGAAGGAATATTTGGGGAATCTTTGAGATTCCTGGTGGTCCAAATTTTGACCGAAGAAAAAATGGGTCGAGTTTACAATATTTCACGAATTTTCACTAGGAATTCAATGGTACAGTCCATTTCTTCAGCACACGTGTGCATTTTCAGGCCATCCCTAGAAGTGGAGGTATAAGGTGTCTTTTGTACATGCATGTAATTTGAATTTTCTGAAGATTAGTGAAAGAGGCCTCCCTACATTGAGCAGGGCCCGAAGACATAACCCACACTTGGTGAACTCCATTATCAACTTGTTTGTGTCTTTACTTCTCATGGTTGTAATTTATTTCCGCTTCTTTTATGTGAATTCATCTTATGGTTACATGCCCTTTAAAATGAAATTTTGTATGCATCTTTGAAGTGAAAATATCTGAATCAAGTTTGGTATCAGAGAGGGTCTTCTGTTGATGTGAATTGAAAGTGTATGATAGATAAGGAAAATATCCAAAGAGGTGAATGAAAGCTTAAGTCCTTTGATTCGGAAACGGGGCATGTAACACGAAGAAGGAAAATGGTCGGCAAAGATGCTTGGTTGGAGGAAGAGCGAAATTATCACAAGGCCTTCCACACGATGGTAGAAAAAGTGGACAAATTGTTTGTAGAGTATGAGAAGACAATGGTGAAACCATATGTTCATGCCTCGATAAATCATGAAGGTGGAGGAGAAGAGCCCCATACCTCTTTGTCTTCCAGTGGGAGTTCTTCTTCTTTCTCTTCTCATCATTCTAAAGGTATAAAAGCTCATAAAAAGTCCTTTTTCAATTTCAATTTCATGTTCTCTTTATGATGATGATTTTTTCACTTTTGAAAAACATACTACAGGGATTGGTTCAAATTTTATGAATAAAATGGGGTATCAAGGAAAGGGCCTCAACATTAATGGTCAGGGAATTGTGAATCCAATCAAAGTGGAGGAATTGCCTCGCTATGCGGGACTTGGTTATGTCAGAAAGGAGGTTGGAGAATGCTCCAAGAAAACTAGTGACCAATCAACAACAGATAATGGGAGCAAATCAAAACATTCTAGTGACAGTGAGAATTCCATAGGAAGTTCTCCTCATTAGGGACTCATCATAAACAAGCGTTCAAAGAAGGTACACATTTTGGAGAAGGAAGAATCATTGCAATCACTACAACAAGCACAAACATCAAAAGGCCACATGTCAGCTACTACACAACCAGAAGGAACCAGTGAATGAAGAAAATAAGCTATGAGAAGAGAACCCGTTCATCTGGTTGGGTAAACAATGGGTAGCATTTTTAAGTAGTTGAATATGGCCACATTTTTGTAAATCATATGTTGAAAAATGAATGTAAAAGTGATGATGTGTTTTCCATCACTTATGAAATCAACATGATGACGTTCTATGACCTATTTTTGTTGATAACTGGGGTATTGATTTATGTTATGATTCTGACGTAAACTTGAAAAAAGAGTGTGTTATAATCTCTTGGAAATTATGAGGATTTCTTGGGTCATGATAGGTCTTGGAAGAGAACATGTATTTTGCAAATATTGTACCACAGGTTTGTATAGGATGTAGATGTCGGTTCATCACTTATGGCTCCGAAAAACAAAGGTGAAGGAGAAGGAAGTGTGGCATGTCAAGACACTTGTTGTGTACACAAGGGAGTACAATAGATTTCAGATTATGTTCATGCTTTTGGAGGACCAAAAGATCCTTAGTGGGGAGGAATGATCCAGGTGGCTCCAAAAACACTCATAAGTCAAAGAGGGCTATGAAAGGTTAAAAAATAAAAGTTTTTGTATTGTATTGAAACTAATGTTAGATCGAAGAGCTCATTGCAATATTTATGATGATGCAAATGACGCCTCAATCTGAGTTTGTATGAGAAACTTATTATATTTTGAAGTTTGACAAAAGAGGTAAAAAGAGTGGCTCACAGGGTGCCACATGGCATCCCAATCAGTAGGTGGGAACCATGACGTACATGGCATCCCATCAGACATTGACACATGGCACTCCAACATTGACTCCTTACCTTGCAGAAAAGACTGAAAAAAATATATTAAAATCCTCATTAAAAAAAAAAATCATTTAAAATATAAAATATGGTTATTTTAATAACCATATAACAAAAGAAATCATATAATATATCAAAAAACAAACCCACATGCAAATGATCAAAGGGTGGTTAACATGGTATGACATTATAATACCATATGGTACTAAGGAATGTGTCAAAAGGTTTGTTTTAAACTACATATAATATGGTTTGAAACCATATGGTGGAGCACAAATATATTAACCAAAATACAATTTGTTTGGTTTGTTTTATTGGAAAATTATATATGGTCAAAGTCAAATTCCATATATATTATATGGAACAAATTTTATTTGTTATAAACCAAAAGGAGGGTTGACGAGGTTTGACCAGTGGACCTCCCAAAAAACAAAAAACTATATTAATTTGTGCCAACCAAGAAATCCAACAAATATTTTGTAAGCTCTGCCCATAAGTATTATGTAAAAATCCTTTTTTATTTGCATGGAGGGGGAGGCCGTGAGCGGAAATGAGAGCCACTCGGAACCTTATGCGTGCGAAGAAACCATGAAAGGGGCGGAATGTTGTTGGTGTGTATTTTTATTTTTTATTTTTTTAAACTGAAACGGGTATTTTTATTGATAGAAATGGGTTGGCCAAAGCCAAAACAAACATTTCAGTTCACTGCATCAAGCATTTCACTGTTTTTACATGTACTCCTTGTCCTATTAGGGAATGTTTTCCGTGTTCGCTGCTCCTGCATTTAAGCTGATCATGCTCATTTCAAGAGTGCATCCTATGTTTGCTAATCTGTCTGCTTCTGTGTTTAAGTCTCTGAGGATGTGGAAGATTTGAGCTGAGGGGAAGTCCTTCAGGAGTCTGTTCACTCTTGCAAGCTGTTTATTTAACACTGGATCCTTGAGCCCTTTCTTGTTTATTAGAGATTTTATCAGCAACTCTGAATCTCCGAACACTAAAATTTCACTTGGATTCTCTTTCCTAGCCAGCTGGCAAGCTTTTAAAAGACTGAGTACTTCAGCCTGATTGTTGGTTTTTATCCCCAGTCCCCAACTGAAGGCCTCTTTTTTCCCATTCGAAAAATAAATAGCCCCTCCTGCTCCTGACCTGCCTGGATTGCCTTTTGAGGCTCCGTCAAAGAAGATGGTGCATTTTCCTTGCGATTTCCACCACTTCTGGAAACTGTCCAACGTGTCTCTAATCTGCCATTTTTCTTTGTGTTCTGGGCGTGTGAATGCTGAAGGTGTGGGCTTGGGGGAGAAGCCATCAAGCCAAACCCTTTCTTCATTTCGAAGGGAGCTGTCGTCTTTGACATTTGAGTGTCTCAGAGTTTCTAATAGGAGTTTCTTGGTCTGATCCGCTATGATATCTACAGTGGTTTCTTTTTTATTGAAGACAATTTCATTCCGGGCCAACCACAACTTCCAACATATGTATTTTGGGGCTGCAATCCATACCTTGTGCCAAAGAGATTTGTCTGCAATGCTGAAGGGGTATCGAGCTTTACATGACGAGAACATGTCTCTGATCGAACAGTGTGTAGGGGTTCTCACATTCAGGCCAGTCAAAAAGATAGACCAGGCCTTCTGAGCAAACTCACACTCAATAAACAAGTGATCAGAGGTTTCCAATGCGTTTTTGCAAAGAACACATCGATGGGGGCCGGCTATATTTCTTCTGTTCAGATTTTCTCCAGTGAGGATTTTGTTGTGAAACAAATTCCAAGAAAAGAAATTAATCTTGGGAATGCTGAAATTTTCCCAAATCTGTTTCCACACTGCTTCGGGATGCAAAGAATCCTTCTTACCTTGCAGCTGCAGGTATCCTTGTCTGGCTGTGTATACCCTGGTCTTTCCCCAACCCCAGGAGTCTTCCTCGTCCTTGTGCACTGGTGTAAAGTCTGAGATTGCAGCTGTAAGGACTTTTAACTGTTTGTTTAAGTGCACTGGGATGATAGGCAGAGACCAACTCTGCCAATTGCCATTGTGATCCCATTCAGCTATATCCTCAATTCTTCGAATTCCTCTTGAGCTTAACCAAGCTCTTAATTCTGCGATTTCAGTGTTTGCTGATAGAGGAGGGTGGCCCATAATCTGATCTCTCCACAGCAATGTGTTTTTCCCATTCCCTAGGATTTTATAAAGATGCATTCTGAAGAAACCGACTGCTTTGCTGCAGAGCTTCCATGCCTGCGTTCCTCTGGGTGTAGTCACTGGGTTGAAATTGGCAATCGATTGATTATTGAGATACTTGCGTTTAAAGATCTGGCTGACAGGGTGGGAGGGTTCGATTAGAAGCTGCCACAACAACTTACACCCCAAGGCTAAGTTGGAATGTTGGGGGTCTCGGATTTGAAGTCCGCCTTCATTCAATGGACGCTTCACTGTATTCCAGTTAACAAGATGAAAATGATTGCTGTTGCCGCGCCCACCATTCCACAAAAAATTTCGCATCAGACAGGAGATTCGATCTGCTATTTGACTTGGTGCCAACAACAGAGAGGCTTGGAACGTTGGCAATGCTGAAAGAACAGTGCGTATAAGGGTGAGTTTGCCGCCTGTTGAGAGCCAGATTCCACCCCACGCAGTTATCTTTTTCTTAAACTTGAAGATCACCTCTTCCCATAAATGATTTCGATTGGATCCCATAGTTAATGGAAGGCCTAGATACTTTATTTTATCCCAGACAGCATAGCCATTGAACCCCAATTCTCTGGTGATCCTTTCAATTGTGTTTTGATCTGTGTTCCAGCCATATACAGCGCTTTTTATCTCACTGATTAACGCACCAGAGATTTTACAGAACTTTTGAAGAATGATCTTGAAGGTGTTAGCAATTCTTAAGGAAGCTCCCCCAAGCAGAAGTGAATCGTCTGCAAAGAATGCGTGGTTCACTGGAGCGATGCCTTGCACAATTCTGATCCCAGGAATTGAGCCTGTTTGTTTCTCCTATGTCAGCTTCCTGCTCAGTGAATCCACCATCAGTATGTATAGGAAGGGAGAGAGGGGGCAACCCTGCCTCAATCCCCTGGTGGCCAAGAAAAAGTCTGCTGGTCTTCCATTCACCATTGGGGCGATCCAGATGTTCTCAGTGCAAGCTTTGATGAGGTTAATAAACTCCTGACTAAAACCAAATGCAGCAAGAACCCTGAACAGAAAAGAACGATTCACTCTGTCAAAAGCATTACACATGTCCAGTTTTATGATCATACCTTGTTCTTTCCGGGCATGGCTGGAATGCAGGGCTTCTTGAACTTGGATGACGTTGTCTAGAATCTGTCTGCCAGCCACAAATCCCCCTTGAGCCGGAGAGATGAGTTTATGAAGGAGGGGCTTAATTCTGTTAGCCATTAGCTTGGCCACGATCTTGTAAGATGAGTTGCATAAAGAGATCGGCATATACCTGTCAAAGGAGCCAGGGTTAGTCTCCTTGGGGATTAAAGCGAGAAAGGTGGAGTTAATTCCGCCTCCAACTTTAGCCTTCCTCAAGAATCCCCTTATCATTCTGAAGAGGTCCAATTTGATTATCTCCCAACAGATTCTATAGAAATGCACTGAGAACCCGTCAGGTCCTGGAGCTTTGTCCGGTTCCATGGACCAGAAAATGGAGGTTATCTCTTCTTCTGTGGCTGGACTTATCAGGGTTTCATTATCTTCCTCGTTGACTAGATTTGGAATGTTGGAAAGAAACTCTAATGCATCCTCCTCATTCTCGTTACTTTCTGCACTAAGAAGATTTTGGAAATGATTTACTGCTGCTTCTTTGATTTGAGTGTAACCTTTATACACCTGGCCATTGGAGGAGGTAATTTCTGCAATGTGGTTTCGAGAGAGGCGAGCCCTGCATTGTCTATGGAAATAAGTGGTGTTCCTGTCCCCGGATTTAAGCCATAAACTTCGAGATTTTAAACGCCAGTACTCTTCTTCATTTCTGAAGGAGCTGTATGTATTCCTTTGGGTTGCTTTCTCCTTTGCTAAATCATTGGGAGAAGGATCTTTCTCCTCCATTTCGAATTGAAGACCTTCCAGCAGAAGAACAGCCTCCTTCCTCTGTCTAGTGGGGGTTTTCATGGAGTTCTTTATCCAATCCTTAAGAGATTTTTTGGTTTTTTTCAATTTTTGTTCCCAAACAAAACTTGGGGATCCAGAAACCTCTATCCTCCATGCAGTTTGGACTGTGTCAAAGAAGCCTTCTTTTCCGGCCCAAAGAGGACTGAAACGAAAAGGGAGAGGACCAAGGTCTTCTTCTTCTTTCAAGCATAAGAGGATTGGCTTATGATCCGACGTGAGCTTTGGGAGGATCTTGGTGAAAACAATCCTGTTGTCCAACATTAACGAGCTGCTGATAAGAAATTTGTCCAGCCTAGCAGAGATATGGTTTTCCCCTGCTCTATTATTGGTCCAGGTGTATTTGCCTTTTACTGGTTTGTAGTCTATTAAGTCCCACTGCAGAATCAAATTTTCCACCATGTTGAGGAAGGGGTCCCTTGAGTAAATCCCTCCTCTTTTTTCTTTGGGGTCTAGGATTATATTCAAGTCACCTCCTATAACAATGTTTGAGGGGTTGATGTGCTCTATGTAATCCAGGAGTGACCTCCAGCACTGTCTCTTTTCATCATAATGGACGGGAACATACATGTTGAACAGAGCAAGAGAGAGATTGCTTGCGATGTGGCGTAGTTCTGTATATATCCAATGTTGGGTCTCCGAGTGTCGTTCTAAAGAGAAGGAGTTTTTTGACCAAAAGGTACCTATACCACCGGCCGAGCCTCTTGCACTCACAGCCTTTCCAGCATCATATTTCCACTTCATTGAGCTAGTGTTTAGAAGGGTTTCCCCTTCTATTTTGGTCTCTTGGAGCATAAGTATATCCACGGATTCCAACTTCAGGAGATCTTTGATAGCATCTGCCTTATTGGGATTTCCCAGGCCCCTACAATTCCAAGAGACCATCTGCATCATTTACCGCTTGAAGGGGTGGGGCCTCCTCCCTTGGGCGCCCTTGGTCTTGTATTTCTCCCGAGAGTCATTTCAATGGTGGATTGACTGCCTAGGGTTTTCTGCCTTTCTGATTCTTCTTCCTTGGTTTCCTTGTTTGTTCTTCTTCCCACTTTTTTAGATGGCCTTTCAAAGGTTTCTTCATCAGATGACCCCATGTTTTCTAAACTCTTCTTTTTTTGTTTAATAATGTCAGCATATGAAGGAGAAGGAGTATTGCTAGGAACCTGATTTGGAGTATTACCTGGCACTTCATTGTCTGCAATATTCAGCTGTGGTGGATCTTCCTGCTCAGCCTCTGGAGGATCTGACGGTGGAGTAAGAGATTCGAAGGGGTTTTTATCTCCTGCACTGCTGTTAACTTCCCTGCTTTCGCTGTTTTGATTACTTGCGCCTTCCTGCCCTGTTTTGGTCCCTGTCTCTTTTGCATTTCTTTTGTTGTTTTGTCTATTGCTTGATGTTCTCTTTGCTTGCTTCCACTGCTCGCCTTTCTCTTTCTCTGCTATTTCCTCATTTTTTTTTTACAGTATCTGGCAAAATGCCCGTATTCATGGCAATGTCGACATTTAAAGGGCAGTTTCTCGTAATCGAGTTCTTGAATGTGCGTCCAGTCTGCCACTGAGAGATTGATGGCTTCGGGGAGTCCGACCTCCAAATCGACTTCCACACAGATACGTGCGCAGGAGAACTGGTCCTTCCTCGGGGCCTGGTCAATATACCTGCCTAGGGCATTGCCGATGGATTGCAGTGAGCTCTGGCTCCAGCAGTGAAGAGGGAGGTGCGGGAGACGCACCCAAACGGGGACGGCTGTGGGCACATCTTGTGCAGGGTCGAAATCTGGAGACCATTTATTCAGATATAACCCTTGGGGGCCCATGAAATATGGCCCGTTTCTGAAGATCAGGCTTCGGTCTTCCACACTGTCGAACACGAAGACGAAGAACCCCTTTCCTACAAAATGGCTTTTTACTCCTTCCTTGACCAGTGGCGACCAGTTTCGCTTGACCCAATCATCTACTGCTTTTGGGGAAGGCCATAACCCTGTGAACTGGCCGATGAGGCCTCTCTCAGCCAGGTTTAATGCTGTTCTGCAGGCATCGTCCACCGGGAGCGTCACCGTGGGGATATTGTCCAGTTTTTTTACAAACTTAAGCTGAGAGGTCAAGGGCGGCCTCTTATTAGCAGCTGCAACAAGGGAACGGAAAGCCTCAAGGTCAGAAGGCGAGAGGGAATCGCCTTCTAACGTCATGGTCGAGGAAGAGGAGCAGGGTCAAAGCAGGATCTCCATTCGCAGATGCAGACCGATCTCCATTCACAGATGCAGACCGATCTCCAAAGAAGACAGGGCGCAGGGGCGGGGTCTCTCACAGGAGTCACTCAGATCGGGAGGCTGCGCCGAGCTCAGAGCAAGCGGGCAGGGCCGAGCACCGGAGTTGCAGAGCAAGCGCGCGCGGGATAATTTCCTTAATTTTGAGGAAGAGTTTGTTGTTGGTGTGTATTTTGAGGCAGCTATATTCTAGGGAATATTGGCTAGACTATTCTACATAATATTCCCATGCAAAATCAATGAGGAATCCCGGAGATTCCATGGAGGGGAATTTTTCACAGTGTCAGAATTATGCTGAGTTTATATTCAAATGAATCATTTTTTTGCAAGGATTCAGATGGTGTAAATAGTTTCCTCATCTGAGCAACATAATTTCATTCAACCTGCAGTAAGGAATATTTATGGAACCTTGAGGAATATTTTAGATTCCCTAGAGGCCCGAAAATATCTGTTACAGAACCAAACAAACTTTATACTCATTTTTCTTAGTTTTTCGCTAGGAGATAATGGTGTGATCAAAGTTTTCATTTGAGCAGCCAAATTATAGTCAACCCATGAGAAGGAATCTTTGAGATTCCCAGGGGTCTAGATTTTGACCGAAGCATAAAGGGGTCGAGTTTACAATCATTTTTCACAATTTTTCATCAGGAATTCAATAGTGCAGTCCATTTCTTCAGCAGAGGTGTGCATTTTCAGGCCATCCCTGAAAGTGGATGTTTAAGGTGTCTTTTGTGCATGCATGTAATTTGAATTTCATGAATATTAATGAAATATTCCCCCCCCACATTGAGTAGGGCCCGGAGAAGTAACCCACACTGGGTGAACTTCGTTAACAACTTGTTTGTGTATTTGCTTCTCATGGTTATCATTTACTTCCTCTTCTTTTATGTGAATGCATCTTATGGTTATATGCCCTTTAAAATGCAATTTTGTATGCATCTTTGAAGTGAAAATATTCAGATCACCATATGAGTCTTTTTGAAGATCTCCATGCCATGTTTTGTTATGCATGTATATGTATATGAGTCATATGCATGTCCTCTATCCGTTGAATATAAAGGGTTTGTTTTGTGACACTAAGGTTTGGAGTCTCTTCATCTTTGTAACTATCCTGTTGGTCATCCACATCCATGTGTTTATTGTTCTAACACTTTCCATATCTATGTCCCTAAATAATGTTTTATAATTGAATAATTTTCACCCATTGTGTTATTTGAACCATCCTATTCATTTGATATTTTAATTCTTCACTTTTGTTTCATCCACATGTTCTAATCTAGTAGTTTGGGAGGTTCCTTGCACTTTCTATGTGAACTCCTTAAAGTCCCAAACTTCAATCCTTTTATGTCATGTATCATCTACTTTTTTTCATTATTTTTCTTTGGCCTCAATTTATTCACTTGTGATCTATTTTATCATCATGAAACCTTTACAAGTTAGACTTTCTCTTATGTCACAATATACCTTAATGATCCTTCACTCAAGTATCACCAACATGTTAATTTTGTTCTACCCCTTCTCGTCATACCAATGAGACATATACTTTGATGACATTCTCCATGCATTCTACATCTATTGGGTTCTATTCGATCCATTGATGCAAAATGCCTTTGACAAACCATACTTTGTCTTATCTCATTCCAATGCCTTTGTGCTGATGTGATGACCTTCAAAGTAATTTATCATCGATGCATCCTCCACATCAACATCCTATAAAATATGTCGATGTCTCCTTGTTCTCTCAAATCCATAGCTTTCTATTTTTTAAACTATTATTGTGGCCTTCATTAACTCACCACTTTGAAACTATTATTGTTTCCTTTATTAATTCAACATTCTTGGAGCTCTCTCACAACAACGCTCTCACACTTATCATTCACTTAAACTTCAAAAAATTCTCGATATACACGCTCATATCATCCTAGGTGTTCTCAAACTTGGTATTAGAGTGCCTCTAATGCTCTTACATTAGAATTTGCATATGATCAAAAAATATGCCCTCGTGCTTAGGTGCCCTACCCCTCTCAGTTTCCACTGCGATTATTCACATTTATCATGCTAATCTTCTCTTGGGCTAAAGATCTTCCATGACCATCACTTCTACCTAGATTCTATTTGCAAGAAAATTCATCACAACATTTACTCTGTACTGGAGTTTCTAGTCACTCTTACAACATCCACCGAAGTCATTATTATTAACATTGTCTACTTATCTTCCTTTCTAGAGTCTACACTCACTCAAAAATGTTCACTATTTTTTTTTCCTTGTTGTGTTCACTCTTTTGCAACATATATAATATTCTTTATCTTTACAATACCTTCCTCATCTCCACGCCCTTAGCAATGTTCTCTTTCGACATCCTATTCCACAATTTCTCATATTCCTTGCCCCATAGTTGTTACTATTTATGATACCATGTATGCCACAAACCATGGCAAGCCCAAAAACCATACTAAATTAATTGACGATGAAAAAAATGCAATACTTAACGCAGTGCCCCTATATTTCATTTTCACAACCTTCAAAGCATCTTTTATCCTCTTATGGTACTACCCAATTATTTAAAACAATTTTCAACCACGGGACTTAAGGTTTACCCCTTTTTGAAAAATATAACTTGCGTTCAAAGGTTTAGTCCAATAAACCATTTACTCATACACGTAAATGATCCTCTCTTCACTTTCATCAAATTCTTAAGGAATTCATAAGTGGACATACAAGCACATTCTAATTCATAACAATATCGACATCATCTTCCTCTATTCCATTAATACATGGTTATACAATCACAAATTACATATATTTGGAACTTATCCATTAAACTATATCACTCAAATTTTATTTAGTTCTAACTATATTCCAATATTGTACTCTAATTATCAATTTCTTCTACCGCTACTCTATGATGCAAGGCGAAGATCATGGTAGTTTGCAAAGGCTCAATGGTCGCTCTCCAATCTCAAGTTTGTTGACCTATATTTCTTTGTGCCTTCTATTATTCAACTTTTCTTGTCTATAAAAATTTCTCATGGTTATTTTCTTCCCTCAAATGTTTCATCTTGTTTTTCCACCACTCAAACTGCTCCATCTTCTCCCCCATGTCTCTTCATCTTCATCACTACCTTGGTCATCATTCCTCATCCATGTATCTATTGTTGCAATGGTATCCCTCTCTTAATCCTTTAGTAACATTCTCTAATAAAACATTTTGTGTCCTTAGTGTTATCAAGACCAACCTCTTCCATTGGGAATTCAATTCCCTTTCATTCAAGTGCTTGATCTAGTGGATTTTTGGAAGTTTCCTTTTGCTTCCTCGATGGACTCTCTAAAACTCTTGAACTCCAACCTTTTTTGTCACACGTCCTCGCTTATTTTGAATCATTTTATTTTGATTGTCATTCATGCCCCTTAGCAACTATATAATCTTCAAAAACCCTTCACTACTACCACATTCTCTTCGATCTCAATCCACCTTTGTAATCGTTCCCTTAACGAGCATCAACATGTGATCAACAATGTTTCCATTATCATCATCTCAATGATGCCTCTAGGTTGATGACATTAAACACATATTCTATCTCTATCAGGGTATCTTTGGTCCACCAATGCTTAATGCATCGCACAACTCATATTTGGTATTATCTCATTCTAGTGCCTTTGCACTTACGTGGTGAAATCCAAGACAATTTTATCGTTGATGTATGCATCCTTCATGTAGAAAACCTATAAATAAGTCAAAATCTCCTTGTATTCTTGATATCCAATATATTTCAAGTCTTTTTGCTTTGAAAATATTCTCATGCCCCTTGTGAATTTACCATTCTTGGAGATTTCTCTCAGTGATCCTCTAACGCTTATCATTTGTTTTGGACTCCAACCTATTCTTGGGTTGCAAATTTATACCATCCTTGGGGTTCTAAAACTTAGTATCACAAGAGTACATTTGAAATTATTGCATCATAAAATAGTTGTTTTGAATCTCTCTCTCTCTATCTCTCTCGATATATATATATATATCCTCTAATTCTTATCATTTGTTTTGGACTCCAACCTATTCTTGGGTTGCAAACTTATACCATCCTTGGGGTTCTCAAACTTAGTATCACAAGAGTACATTTGACATTATTGCATCATAAAATAGTTGTTTTGAATCTCTCTCTCTCTCTATCTCTCTCGATATATATATATATATATATATATATATATATATATATATATATATATATATAATTTAAAAAATACACCTCATTCATTTTAACAATCATTATAAAAGGGAGATACTTTTTGCTCCTCATTTGAAATCTAATTGGTTCTACATCCCTTGGATAAGTAAACTAGGTTAACATATATATTATGTACGTGTTGACCATAGTTGGATTATGTAAATCATGTTTTTGTTTTCTAAATATAAAATCTCACAACATCCTCCTCCTTTGGATGATGTATATTTTCACATTATCTAATCCCATCCCTTCGTTAGAAGCAACACTAACATTGTTTGAAAGGTCAACTAATAATTTATTATCAAACATGGGGATTGACATTGAGATTGGATGGAATGGATGCAATAGTCCAAAATAACATCACTACCATGTATTTCCTACTAGATTCGATTGTGGATATTGTTAACAAATTGTGCACTACTCAAGCCTCATTTAATTTGATTATTACATCCAAACTTAGTATCGCAAGAGTACCTTCGACATTCTTGCATCATAAAATAGTTGTTTTGAATATTAATATCTTATAATCTCCTCTTCTATATATACAATAGATTTAAAAAACACACGTCATTCATTTTAATAACCGTTATAGAATGAAGATACTTTTTGTCCCTTTTTAGAAATCTAATTAGTTCTACATCCCTTAGATAAGTAAACTAGGTTAACATAGATATTGTGTATGTGTTAACCATAGTTGGATTATGTAAATTATGTTTTTGTTTCTAAATATAAAAAGTCATTGCATCATCCTCCTTTCGATGATGTATCTTTTCTCGTTATCTAATCCCACCCCTCTATTATAAGCAACACTAACGTTGTTTGAAAGATCAACTAACAATTTCTTATTAAACATGGGAATTGACATTGTGATTGGATGGAAGGGATGTGATAGTCCAAAACAACCTCAATGCCATGTATTTCATACTAGATTCAATTGTGGGTGTTGTTAACAAATTCTGGAATACTTAAGCCTCTTTTAATTTGATTATTACATCCATGAATTGATAGACATCCTTCAACAAAATTCGCCTCCACTCCTCGTCTTGCATTCTTGTGGTCTTGAACTGTAGACACCATGGATAGTCATGATTTGGAGTCTACCAAAATGGTTCTAGATGTCGTATAGAACTACGCTAACGCTACATAAACCTCACTTATTACATTTTTTAATTAACTCACCAATGATTACCAACCCAAGTCCATGGTCAAAATTTCACATAGACACCAAATTGGTGTATGAGACCCCCTTGTTTGTGGGACAAGGGACCCACCTCCGCGCAACAATTTGACTACGAAAGCATACATACTCTATCCCCCTCTGGTTTTGAACATGTGATCACATGCTCTTAACCATTATGCCCACACAAGCTGTATCATATATTGTATCTTACATTATCTAATTGCTTTTATTTTAAATTTGAGTAATGACATGAATTGCACTTTTGTGTTTTTGTTATTTCGTTGGAGATGTGAATATTGTTTTTGTTGATTCGTGAAAAGTGGATTGTGTTTTGCTATGATTTTAAATTTGAGTAAAGAAGTGGACAATGCTTTTGCTTTCATTTTAAATTTGAATAAGGAGTCGTCTTTAGTGCGACTTTTTGGAGATTCTGGTGCTGGAATCTAATGGAAAAAATTGAGCTGAAATCTTGATTTGTGTTATTTAAACTGGTTTTTTAACTATATATATGGATTCAACACACTGAAAAATCCCTAAGGCACTTTGATTGTGTAGGGGTTACCCATAAAGCTTGTGATTTGAATGAATTCTTGATGGATTTTAGAGAAATTAGATTAAAAAAAACCACCAGAAAAACTTCCAAAAAATCACACTAAAGACAACTAGTTTGAATAATAGAGTGAATTGTGCTTTTGCTTTTACTTTAAATTTGAGTAATGTGGTGGATCGTGTTTTTGTTGATAATGACGTGGATTGTGATTTTTTTTAGCTCGAGACAAGACCTTGCTTTTGTGTTTTTGTTGATAATGACGTGGATTGTGATTTTGTTGGTAATGACGTGGATTGTGCTTTTGTTGGTTCGTTCATTGCGTGTTCATCCATTGGATGAGATTATCCCATCCCTCCATTTGATTAGATCAAATGGGCGTGCCAAGAGATAGGCCGCAGTGCTTTTAAAAGGCAGAAGTGGCATTGACATTGAGGGGATTTTGATGTTGTTAATTAATTACATTAATTTTTGAATTGGCATTGGAATTCTCTGGCTTCCCCTCCCTTCCTCTCTTCATAGGGTTACTGCATTGTTTCATCTTTTTTGTATCTGTGGAGCTTCATGTTATGTTTGTATGACTCTTGTTGGAACAGGGTCCTGTTACACTGAAAACTGTCACCTTGACATTTTGCTGACTGTATGAGCTCAGTAACACTCATACATGCCTCCTCTGCAAGTCTTACAACCTTTGTTCCTCATTCCATGCCCTGAAACTGGAGAAAAAACCCTAAAAAGCTCAAAAAACCTTGGGTACGCAGTTAATATGAAGCCTACCTGCGTTTTTAGCTAGGGTACGCAGGTAATGTGAAGATAAACTGCGTTCTAGAACGCACTTTTCCAGTGTAATGCATGCGGTACCCCTGTAAAGTCAAAAATGTGCGAAATTAAACTAAAAAAGTTGAATTTTGGTCAATTCTAGAAGGTTCTGGATGAGATTTTTTGGGGATGAGTACGCTTTGGTAAGGTGCATGTATCCCACACCTCAAGGAACTAATCCCTTGATGTGAGGAGCCTATCCCTTTGAAGGAGGGTTCTATCCCTTTAAAGGTGGAATCCTAACCTCCTCATCTGTTCTATAAAAGGAGGCATTGGGTAGCCTCAAGGGTTAAGTTTTTTGGAGAATATTTTTGAGTTGAAGTGCTGTTTGAGATTTAGACTTCTTTCTGCTGAGTTTCTGAGAGGAAAGATCACATACCTCTTTGTGCTCCTGAAGGAAGAGTGTAAGACTTATCAAAGTAGAGGAGATTCCTGCTTCGGACCCCGGGAAGGCCTTTCGAACATCAAGGCTAAGGTTGTAAGGTTCTTCTGTATATTTTAAGATTAATACAATCAAGTTCTTTTTTTCTCAATAAATTGTCGTTCGATTGTTTATTTCAATAAGCTGTCGTTTGATCGTTTATTTCATAGATTCCTTGATCACTATGATAGGTATGTTTTATGATTATTTGTTATACAAGTGCTATTTGATATTTTCTTGTTTGTGATTGCAGATCAACGAAAGATGATACTTTCTTGTGATAAAAGGGCCCTTGTTGCGATGAAGGATTATTGATGCAATGGAAGCACTGCGACCGCAAATAAGCATTTTGATCTAAGGTAGGATCGACACCTTCATAGCATTTATTTGTAAAATGAATATACTTAGAGAAAGACAAACTTAGTTGTTCGTTTGTTGCTAGATTGTCTTCTGACACTAGGGAGATCGGTCTTGTCCGCAAGAACGATTTATCCGTCCAACAAATTGGCAACTCCGCTGGGGAAAGAAACTTGTTGTTTTTGGTTCTCTTTTATTTTGATTTGAGGAAAAGTTTTTCCTGGTTTTTGATTGATGGATATCTGCCTGGGTAGCTTAGTTTTTCTTCTTTTTTTAAAATTTTTGAAATCTTTTATGTTTTTCTTGAAGTTTTCAGGGGACCGCACTTTGTCTTCACACACAGTGCGGGCATCTTCGCACTTTCCTTGAGTAAACAGTGCGGTACCGCACCTGTTACTTCTGGAAGCCTGCGGACCCTGTTTAAATTTTTTGAAAAACTTTAGATTTCTTTTTTCTAGTTTAGTTTAGATTTGATTTAGGATTTTTAGCATCTACCCAGATCTGTATTTCTCTGTCAAAAATCTCTTGTTTCTGAATTTCTTTCAGCAATTCTTCATCTCATCAATCTCCATTAAGTTAATTGGGTGTTTTGAGTCTCTTTTTTGAGAAATTCTTAATTGGATTTCCTTTGGTCATTAATTGAACGTTTGTCTCAGTCTTTTCACAATTTTGCATCTTTTTGCTTTTGTTTTTGCAAAAAAATTTCCCCCTCATTCGCCCGGGGGGGCTAAATTGTGTATGAGTGTTAATCGCCTTTGAGTGTTTTTTGATCTTTGGAACTCTCACCCGATTTTCTTGACTTCCACTTGATTGGTTCTTAGATTACATTAGAATCATCTCGTGTTTGAGAATTCTCTTGCATAGATCACATTTGCATAATTAGAATTCTCATTTTCAGAATATGAATGAAAAATGTGCATAGATTACATTTGCATACTTTTCAAGTGAATTGTGCATAGATTACAACTGCATAGTTTACATTCTGAAAAATCAATCTTAGATTTAGATCATTTTTTCTTTGATTTGAATTTAGATGTTTTTATGCTTGTTTTAAAAAGAAAAAAAAAATATAAAAAATTGTTTTGGGATTGATTTGCATTAGTTTTTCTTGATAAAATTAGTGCATTAGAGAATTTGTTATATTTTCTCTTAGTGATCAATCTTTGCATTGTTGGAAGTGAATGGAAACTCTCTCTTTACTTTAGGTAGGATTCATCGAATTGAAAAGATTACATTATCATATTCGATTGCATTCAGTTTTGGGTCGGGTCATAACACCATTGGTTTCATATCCATTTACCCTTTTGAGTAATAACAGCCTAAATAACACAACGCTTAATTAAAATTCATCTAGTAATTTTTACATTTTTAGGGCTCTTTCCACCAATCTAGCTTAGGCTAGTGTCTTGGAATAGGTTTTAGTTAACTCTCCAAGACAGTAAAACAAACAATTAGTCAATCTTGCGGTAGGAAAAATTCCAATTGTTGCATGTATGCTCTAGGAAGCTCTTCCTAAAGGAGTCAAGCACGAGATCATATCTGAACTAGCGAGGTAATCAATCCTTCCTCATTGGGAACGATAGAAGATATACACATATTAACAACGGTAAACCTCGGATAGACCATTGTCGAGGAGCCTGGGGTCACTTGTCGGTAAACCTTGGATTATGTCAAGGAGCCTTCAAGGGGATTGAGCTTTGTTACTCTGCCCTTGCGTGTGTATCGGATCGTAGACTGTTCCCCCAGGTATATTTGTTTCTATTGGTAACCTTAGTGGCCATAATCTATAGGATTCTTTACTAAGGTGACGGTGGAGGGAAGATCCCACTGTACCTGGAGCAGACGTCGACTAGACTCACTTGGACTCTCTAGGGGGTTCTCTTCACACGAGATGGTTTTTTGAAGAAACTTGTGCCAGTCTGTTTCATTAAGCAGGTTGTCGGGGTAACTGTTCCAACCGCCCTTTCTGTATTAAATTCTACGATGTTGGATTTCATCACCAACTAGTGTTTTTAGTACGGGAAGTCACTGTTTGTGTGTGGTTTGACTCCTAGATTTGATAGCGCGTGTTAATTGTTTGTTTTTACTTTTAGAGACCATAGGTGTGAATTGTGAATTTTAATTTTTAGGTGTGAATTGTTAATTGTTAATTGTTAATTTTAGTTTTTAATTTGTTAATAAAATTCACTAAAGTTGAATAGAATGGCAACTGTTCCAGAATTTACCAACCAAGGAACCCCTCTTAACGAGAATCCTAGTATTTTTCTTTGTTTTGGAAATGTTGGTCCTCCTTATATGGCTACATTGTCATTACCTGGATTTACAATAGGTTTACCGATATGGTTATTTTCAACTTCGTTGGCCCTGAATACTCCAATTGTTCCACCTCAACCGAATGCTTCACCTAAGCAGAGTTCACCATCTCAACATCACCAACCTTCTGTTGACCCTTTACCTTCTTCGTCTAATATTTCTTCCTCCATTTCTTCCTCTTCGCCTGGTAAAAGCCTTGACGCTAGTAACCAGGTGGCGAAGAAGAAGAAGCGGAAGAAGAAGAAGAAGAAGAAGCAAGATAAGGAAGACATCAACCAACCAACCATGGCTGTCAGTGTTAGTTGCGTTAAGGAAACCTCCAACATGCATCGTAAACCCAAATACGCTTGTAGATTAGTAGTTTCCGAGGAGAGTTCCTTGTACTGTGTCAACCTCGTTAAAAAATGAATCAGTGTGTCTGAGGATAGTTCCTTGTACTGTGTCAACCTCATTAAAAAATGAATCAGTGAGTTTGAGGATAGTTCCTGTTACTGTGTCAACCTCTTTAAAAAAAAATGAAACATGTCTCCGAGGAAAGTTCTTTGTACTGTGTCAACCTCGTTAAAAAATGAATCAGTCGGCAGTGAGGATAGTTCCTGTTACTGAGTCAACCTCGTTAAAAAATGAATCAGGTTCGAGGATAGTTCCTTATACTGTGTCAACCTCCTTAAAAAATGAATCAGTGAGGGTGATGAGAGTTCCTTGTACTGTGTCAACCTCGTTAAAAAATGAATCAGTGAGTCTGAGGATAGTTCCTTTTACTGTGTCAACCTCGTTAAACAATGAATCAATGAGTCCGAGGATAGTTCTTTTTACTGTGTCAACCTCGTTAAAAAATGAATCAGTTAGTTGAGAGCATAGTTCCTTTTCTTGTGTCAAGCTCGTTTAAAAAATGAAACAAGCTTCCATGAGGACAGTTCTTTTCCTGTGTCAACCTCATTAAAAAATGAAACAGTAGGTAGATTGTAGAGAGTAGATTGATAAGTTAGAAATAGGTAATTTATGAGGATGGTTCCTGTTACTGAGTCAACCTCGTTAAAAAATGAATCAGGGTATGAGGATAGTTCTTTTCCTGTGTCAACCTCATTAAAAAATGAATTAGGTCTGAGGACAGTTCTTTTCCTGTGTCAACCTCGTTAAAAAATGAATCAGTTGTTCAGAGGATAGTTCCTGTTACTGAGTCAACCTCATTAAAAAATGAATTAGGTATGAGGACAGTTCTTTTCCTGTGTCAACCTCATTAAAAAATGAATTAGTAGGTTATGTAGGTAGATTAGAAATAAGTAGTTTCTGAGGAAAGTTCCTTTTACTGTGTCAACCTCGTTAAAAAATGAAACACGTTGCCATGAGCATAGTTCTTTTCCTGTGTCAAGCTCATTAAAAAATGAAACAAATCCTCCCTTAATTGAGTCGAGTCTTTGAATAGACCTCATAAATGTTAATTAATATATTTAGGTTAGTTTTTAGGTCGGGTCTATCATATGATCTCGTAAATGAACCTTCATTCGATCCAGCTATTTATTACTAGTGTACTTAGTTGAATGAAATGAAGTTGGGGGGGCATGCGCTCTAGCAGTTACGCTTAGGGGGCATCAAGCACAGTTTTCACTCTGTTTCAAGCTTGTGTAAAAATGAAACCACTCTGAAGCATAGTTTTTCTCTGTTTCAAGATTTTATAAAAATGAAACTTATCTTGAGTCAATTTCGGTTATTTTCAAGACTCGTTAAACTCATGAAAATCCCAAGATTATTTTGCTATCTTTCATTCTCGTAAAAAACATGAAAATGCCGAGTTCTTTCTGTCTTTTCCTGCTCGTAAATTAAATTGAAAGTCGGCCACAGGAGTACATTTTTATCCCTTTTTCGAACTCGTTAAAACTTACGAAAAAGTGAAAACCACAAGAGTATATTTTTATCCCTTTTTCAAACTCGTTAAAACTTACGAAAAAGTGAAAACTATGAGTACATTTTTATCCCTTTTTCGAACTCATTAAAACTTACCGAAAAAGCGAAACCTTGGAGTTCTCTTTTAAGCCCATTTCAGACTCTCTAAATATGAAAAGATTTCCGAGCACTTGATTATTCGAACTCGTTAAAGTAAATGAATGATTGTCCCTTCAGTATAAGTTTACCCCTTTTCCGGACTGAAATGGACTATTTACGAAAAAGGTATACGTTGACTAATTACGGTCAATAGAGTTCTCTCCCGCATTATTTTATCCTTTTTCGGGCTCGAGAGACTAAATTTACGAAAAAGTACACCCATGGAGTTTTCTTATGTTTTTTCTTCTGACTCCCTAAAAATGAAAAACACCGAGTTTCTCCTATACTGGACTTGTTAAAATTTAACAGTAAAGGACCTGTTTAATTTTCAACAGGAATGAACCACTCCTTCTTAGGGTTCGAATCTTAAACTAAGTTGGACTCATCCGAAGGATGAGATTATAAACAAGCAAATGTTATCCTCCTCAAGCTTGTCAAAAATAAAGAGGTACTTGCCAGAAATGGTGGGGAAAAAGAGAGAAACGAACACATTTGTTACATTGCAAGATTGATAGACGTTAGCACTCTTGAACACAACACTTTCATTCACCTGGGTTGGAAAATCCTTTGCCTAATAGTTAATCAAACCTCATTGAAAGTTTTCATCCAGTTTTTGGGTATTAGCTTTGGGTCAATTGTCGCCAAGCCATCTACGGTGTCATTATGTGTTGAAGAGGACAGTTTAAATAAACCAGTCATCTGCAAAATATCTGTCATCCATTTTTTACCATCACGAATGATTAACACCGATATATTTTAAAAACTTGATCTGTGATTTCGTGTTGTGGGCTTGCCTACGACAGATCACTTTCTATCGACATCAACACATTATCTGGGAAGTTGATCCAGAAATCGTCAGTACCTTGAAATCTGCATGCCTCAATGGCAGGTTTCTCGCCTTCGACGACAGGTTGCATCATTGACCTTCGATTGAATGATTCCATGAGATGTTCGACTTCAGCTCATTCATTCACATTTCATGGATTGTACTGAGTACTTTGAGAGCCATTAACATTACTGGTGGTTACTCTCACTCTTGTTAACAGTTTACATCATTGACTGGTAATCAAGTGGTTTCTACCATGTTCGACTTCAACACATTTATTCACATGGATAGAATCGTACTAGTTCGAGATGCGGAAATCAAGACCCTGGATCTAGTTTCCACCATCCAGGTTGCGAGGAATTTTGTTATCATTTATACAATAGACTATTTATAAACAGATGGCTGCGTCCATGCTGTGTCGACATATGTCTATACTATGATGTATTCAAAATCATTCCTGTATCAGAACAATTTAGAGTTAGTTTCTAGTTAGTTTTGATCTGAGTATGGGAATGCCTACCTCAGCGATGATATGATTACATATATATATATTTTGCATTGAATGTTTTTGACAGGTTCTGACTAGGGTGTCCACAGGATGATCCTTGAAATGATAAAGTACTTCACTCTTCATATATGACAGACTTCATCTTCATCTATTTCAGACTTCGCACTTTAGGGGGCAATCTGTTACACTAAAAAATGTCACCTTGACATTCTGCTGACTGTATGAGCTCATTAAACACTCATACATGCCTCCTCTGCAAGTCCTTCAACCTTTGTTCCTCATTCCATGCCCTGAAACTGAAGGAAAAACCCTAAAAAGCTCAAAAAGCCTTGGGTACGCAGTTAATATGAAGCCTGCCTGCGTTTTTAGCTAGGGTACGCAGGTAAGGTGAAGATAAACTGCGTTCTAGAACGCATTTTTCCAGTGTTATAGGTGCGGTACCCCTGTAAAGTCAAAAATGCGCGAAATTAAACCAAAAAAGTTGAATTTTGGTCAATTCTAGAAGGTTCTAGATGAGATTTTTTGGGGATGAGTACGCTTTAGTAAGGTGCATGTATCCCACACCTTAAGGAACTAATCCCTTGATGTGAGGAGCCTATTCCTTTGAAGGAGGATTCTATCCCTTTAAAGGTGGAATCCTAACCTCCTCATCTGCTCTATAAAAGGAGGCATTGGGTAGCCTCAAATGGTTAAGAAAACTAATGGAGGATTGAAGAAGTTAAGTTAAGATTTTTGAGTTGAAGTGCTGTTGAGATTTAGACTTCTTTCTGCTAAGCTTTTGAGAGGAAAGATCACATACCTCTTTTTGCTCCTGAAGGAGAAAAGTGTGAACTGTCAGTAAGGAGATTCACCTTCGGACAGGGAAGACGCACACAGAACATCAGGCTGGAGGTTATGAGTTCTTACGTATATTTTAAAGATTAACCTAATCAAGTTGTTTCTCAATAAATCGTTCGATTGTTTATTTCAATAGTACAATAAGTTTGATCGTTTATTTCATAGATTCCTTGATCACTATGATAGGTATGTTTTATGATTATTTGTTATACAGGTGCTATTTGATATTTTCTTGTTTGTGATTGCAGATCAACGAAAGATGATACTTTCTTGTGACAAAAGGGCCCTTGTTGCGATGAAGGATTATTGAAGCAATGGAAGCACTGCGACCGCAAATAAGCATTTTGATCTAAGGTAGGATCGACACCTTCATATCATTTATTTGTAAAATGAATATACTTAGAGAAAGACAAACTTAGTTGTTCGTTTGTTGCTAGATTGTCTTCTGACACTAGGGAGATCGGTCTTGTCTGCAAGAACGATTTATCCGTCCAACAGGTCCTCCAAAGGTTGCGAATTGGGACAATTTTGAGTATTTTTGTATAATTTTGGAATATTTTAGTCTAGCATAGGGATTTTGGGGTGGGTGAAAGCTGCAAAAGCATTGTAATGGGTCAAAGGGTAGACCTAGAGTCCGTAAACCATAGTTTGCGGACCATAGGAAATATTAGGCTAAATCATTATAAATAGAAGGAAATTTTGAGTCAATAGGCAGGTATGAATCAAGATTGGTGCGAATTACGAATTAATAGATCTGTTTGGGTTATTGGGGGAAAGGACTCCTGCTCGCTGTGTGCGTGGAGATCCTTAGTCCTACTATGTGCGGACCCTGCTGCTATGTGCACAGTTTGGGTTTTGGGTATTGTAAAAGGATCTGAACGATTAATGAAAGCAGAAGGTTGTTGGAATATCTGAATCTGTTAATATGAATATATGATGTCTGTTATGTTATGCATGGTTTTGTGTTAAGCTACGAAAGTAATTGTGTTATTTGCTTATGCTGCGTTGACATCTGATCTAGATTTGTCTGTTTTACTTTATGCAAGAATATCTGTGGTAGTTGCGTTATTGTTCTATAAATTTATGATATGTTGATTACTGTGATTAAAATTGGTATTGCGCACATGGATGCGAAGGGATATATAGATCTGGGTTATGAGATATATGATCAGGTAATTGTGAGGTTGAACACAACTCTACTTGACTTACCTACCCTCTCCCAAGGTACAGAAACCTAGTTCGAGCACCCTCCCATACTGCTTCGGGTGAGACTTTGGCCTGCGTAAGCAGGTCACTGCTGAAAGGGCCAGTAGTATAAGGGTTTGTTGGCAAACCTTAACCTCCGAACCTGGGTCAGGACCCCCTGAGCCAACAAATGGTTCCGTTGTCGAGAGCAGGAGCATTTTGAGAGAGGGATCGGGTAATGCCAAGGCCGTATTGGAAACCTGAAAGAAATAAACTGATGAATGGTTTAAACAGCAAGTTCAGGAATTCGCAGTAAAAGAAAACCGCAGTAAGAGGTTGACCACCGAAGAGTGGAGGAATACATATATTTTCACAGAGATCTATGAGATCTTCTTTGTAACAATTGCGGTCGAGCTCCAGGAGTGGCTTGCATGGTTGGTCGAATTTCAAAAGTGTTGGAAGGATGAGTGGGTCACATAGTGGACCCTTGAATTGATCCAGCAGTTAGAGAAGACTGATAACACCATCACTCACATGGTGGACCACTGGGTGGACAGTGTGCTAGGAGGGTTTGTGACAAAATTTTCCATCGATGAGTTCATCCCCTACTCTGAAGCAGAGCAAAGATTCTTCAAGGGTTTTCGGGGTAAGTTTCTGAAGACCTTACCATTGTTGATTAAGATATTACTGTGCGAAAAGAGTATTCTGTGTAGCCACACCGAATGAATGACCTCTGATATGGATGGGAGTACGACACTAAGTGGAAAATACTATCAGACGAACCAAGAAGGAGATAGATCTATCTACAGTTTGGTAAGAGAAGCAGCTGCGCAAAGTCCTCCAACCACACCACTTTCCAACCAGCATAGGGGTAAGAATTCACCTACACTTCCGCCACCACCAGAAGACGACATGGCTGCGCACATGAAGTTTCCTACCTTTAAGGGTGTGGGAGATGAAGACATGGATCAGTTCTGGTTTGTCGCAGGATCGGTATGGATTGTGCAGAACCTAGCTAGTGATGCGGTGAAGAGGGCACACCTATCCCTTTCCTTCGAAGGAAGAGCTTTGGACTGGTACATGGGATACATCGGCCAGCATGCGAACACAACCATTGAAGAGATTAAGAATGCCTTGAAGCAACAATTCAAGAAGCCTAAGTCCTACTCTCAAATAGTGGTTGATCTAAAAGATTTCAAGCAGGGGCCTTCTGAGTCTGTGTGGGAGGCCGATCAGTGACTGAAGAAGGTGATCAAAGAAGGAGGATTTTAGTATGATGACAAACAACACACATAATGGTTCATTGCTATGCTGCTGCCTCACCTGCGCGTACCTATGGGTCACCAAACTTTCGAATCACAAGAAAAAGCTTTGGAGGTTACTATGAAGTTAGAAGCTGCGCCCAAAGATGATACCCAACTTGGCGTCCAACAGATCCAAGGACAATTGGAGGCGATGCACATGGAGATCCAGAATCTGCGAAAGGAGCGAGGAGTAGAAGCTAGCCCCAAAAGATGGTGCATACGATGCAGGACGAGTGGTCACACCAAGGAAAACTGCCCTCTGTTAGCAAAATATATGTAGGCTAGGAGACCTAGTCTGTTGCAGGATCAAGTAGGCCGATGCTATGGTACGATGATTGTTGCGTTGCGAGACTGCACAACACAAACCACTATCCCCGCCTTGCTGCATATGTCCCAGAAGTAAAGCAGCAATGGTGCAGGTTCTGCAGGTCGGTAGGACACGATGAATAGAATTGCTGGACGTATGATTTGATGATCGATCGAGGGAACAGTCGGATCCGTCCTTGCCAAGATCCTTCTCGAGTACAGGTGGCTCCACAGCCAGGGGTAGGGGAGGCGAAAGAGGTGGAAGTGCAGGTCAGGGACGAGGGAAACTAATTTGTTATAATTTTGGAGAAGCATGACACTTTGCTAGGGACTGTCCAAACCCTACAAGGCAGTCCTACCGGTATTGCAGACAGCTGGACTATGCGATTGAATATTGTCCAATATTTATAGAAAAGATGTAGGAGAAGCAGCCGACACCTACGCAGAATGTGCAGAGGGTTAAGGCTGAACTGCGAGACAAAGATCCAAGCGTGAATGTCGTAACGTGTAGTCAGATGGCCACTGGGGGGCCTGGGGAGAAGACTGTGACTGAACCGTTGATTTGATAAGCAGTTATCAAACAAGAAGGTTTGGATCTAAGAAAGGAAAAAGAAATGTTTTTCGCAGCTCGCAAAGACTTTGCTGAGGCAGAGGCATCTACTTCGCAGCCGCCAGGAGACCTCAAGGTAGATGAGGAGGTCAAACCCTTTTTACAGGCATGTATGAAGCTGCTGCGCAACCCAAAGGCTGTGGAAAATCTTCAGGCATTAATAGATAGCTGCGCAACATGACCTAGCCCCCCTCCGAAAATCAAGGGCGTACACAAACTGTATAGATATAAGAAACGCACTGGTAGGGAGATGCAGTTGACTGCGTAGATCGGTGATTACGAGATGGATCAGGTTATTTTGGACCTAGGGTCAGACGCGAATGTATTACCTAAACAGATTTGGCAATGAATGGGGGAACCTCTGTTGGAATAGTCCACTATCCAACTGCATATGGCCAATCAGCAGAAGGTCATACCCTTGGGGAGACTATCGAAGATCTTGGTGGATATCGCAGAGGTCAAGGTCCGGGCTGATTTTGAAGTCATTCAGATTGTAGAAGATGCAGACCCCTACCCTGCGCTTCTAGGGTTAGACTGGGCCATATACATGGGAGGTATCATTAACTTGAAGAAGAGAAGCATGGTGTTTGAGAATAATGGTGCAAGGGTGATAGTACCATTAGATATTACAGAAGGCGAATGATACACAAAGACGGTGCGCGACGAAGAGGAGGTGGATCACATCTATAAGTTGACTGCGCGGGATGAAGATTGGATCAACCCCACGAAAGATGGAGTACTCTGATGGGAAAAGGATAGTGAATGCTTCTCCGACTTCGATGGGGAGATAGAGAATTGGAAAAATCAGTTACATGATGTCTTTTTGCTGCGAAATCTTCAGGTCACAAAGGACTTCCACTGCGTTTCCTCAGAGGTAAGATACCCACCTTATTTTGATGGTTCTGGTAATATTGAGGAATTTTTACGAGCACTCGAAGCTGAGGTTCCAAGGGAACAAAGGCTATGGGCATTTAAGCTAGCCATGCGTGGAACACCTGCGCAATAGTGGGAGACGCATGAGGAGGCGTTCCAAGATTGGGAGGAGTGTTGGGATATGATGATCCTACGATTTGAGGCCCCAACTGGCGTACGAGTCAAGATGTTCCTTGAGCCAGAAGACCCACATGAACATTTGTTCGCTTGGATAGAACAGTGGTGCGACAAGACTACCAAAAAGTGGGTTCATCTATTTATTCATGCCGTGGGACCACTTCCCACTGCGTGGTACTTAGATGTGGAGCCACATCAGTGCACCTGCCACTGGGAGACCTTGAAGGATGAATTTCTAGGAACATTTGGGTTAATAGGCAGGATAGAGGCGCTAGACGTAGCTCTGCAGGACATTGACATTGTAGCATGGGGTGAATCACACCTATATATCGCACCTGAAGTGCCCACATGGGAAACGCGGGTACCAAGCATGGTTAACTACCACATCCTAGCCCCAAAAGAAGGTAAGGATGATCCACAAGCTGTTTCTGAATTAGAATTGGATGGGATGCGCACAGTTACCAGACACTCAGACTGCGAACCGGAAGCATTGAGACGCACCCCACGTTGGCTAAGATTGGGGATGCAGATATAGGAGGCAGAGTTCTCATATATCTGGCAACTCCTACAACAAGGGAAAAACTGTGGTCAATTCTCGGCCATGCAAGTTATTACAGAAAGTTCGTTTGGGAGTATGCACTGATCACAACACCTCTGAAAGACTTGCTTATGAAAGAGGCCCGGTTCAGTTGGGACGACATATGTCAGGAAAACATGTTGTTGGTTTTGAATTACCTAGGGATCAAGCCTGTGTTGGGGGAGGATGCCCAGGTGTTTAACCCAAGCGTAGCAGGTATGCCAAGCGCACAGGAGGTGCGAAAACTAGCCGTTGGCACAATAACATCTGAAAAAAAAGTGGAAGTTACCGTTGAAAGGAGTGGCCCGCTAGCATTTAATGGGGCGAATTTTGGGGATTTTTTATTGTTTACCTGATGGTAAGTTCCAGGTGAAGTGTACCCTACCGTTGGATGATCGCAGGCACTATAAAAAGGACAGGATAGCTTAGATAAGGGTTCCGTCTCACTTGCATAGCTTGTACTTATCATCTTTGTCTCGAACGAACTTGAGCTGTAAGATTTTTTGGGTCTGCACTGTTCCTTTCATGTCTGATCAACCTCCTCCTTCTAACAGTAGCCACCCAAAGTTGGGATTCATTTTCTGCGCTAGGATGATGGCCACTAACCTTGCTGAAGCCTCGGCACCTATAGACCCAGAAATTGAGGAAGTAACGGAGATTGGGTCTGAGGATGAAGGAGTGCTCTCGACGCTGGTCACAAGGAAGGGAAATGAGAAAGCATAGGGCTCAGGGAAGCCCCCCAAAGCTGATAAATGGGCTACGGGGAAGCCTAGGACTTCCCCAAGACATGCCAAGTCCCCGCGAGCAATGCCTCAGACTCAGGCTGCGCAAGAGGAAGCCTAGCCCGCCGATCCAATCAACTGGTTACCTCCCTTCATTCGACTGCGCAGGCCCTCAACGCGCACACCAAAGAGCCTCGACGACTTGATTACCTATCTGCAGACGCCACTAACCTCGGGAGAGGTCCCTGTCCTTAGTGACCCTTGTGGAAGGCTCCATGAGGTCAAATTCAACAATCACGACTTGGTGAATTATGAAGCCTTCCCTGAGCTGGCCCCCGCGTTGTACTTAAACACGATTTATGCGAATGATGGGGTCACAGTCGTTCCTCAGCGCTGGGTATGTGGATTGGCCGGATGCGGGCTCTTGAACCTGCTGTGGATGCCCCACTTTGGCCACTACAATGTCACATATCGGCTGGCTCGACAGTTGCTTGCCTTATTTCATGATGGTTGCCTATGGATTCAGGACAGAGTCCCCATTGACACTGCGTTGGTTCACAGAATTACGGGCCTTCCCATGAATAGGCCGCACCCTCTAGAGCATGTGGGCAAGAAATATGAGGAGGAAACCGCTGAATATGTGCGTCAGACCTACCATGTGGAAAGAAATACGCGGGGCTTCGTCATCAAATCTATCAGTGACCCTGCTACGCAAATGGGTACCATGTTATTAGCATGCAAGCTAATGCGAAAGTGCCAGGTCACAACCGTCCCTGCTTGTGTCATTCGGTTAGCAGGTCAGTGTGCGAAGGGGGTCTGCCTCAATTGGGCCCAATACTTATGCGATGAGTTCTTGATCAACGTCCATGAATCTCAGGAGCAACGAAAGGTCTTTTGCTATGCCTGGCTACTGTTCCTTATAGCCCTAGTCGCTTGGGAGGCCCTTGCAGAGTCGGTCATCCCCGAGCTCACCCCAGATATGTGCGAAGGAGCTCGGTATGCCCATTTGTGGGATTCCAAGGACGCGCAGTGCATAGAGGATAACCAAGTCTTCTGGGTCCTTTTCCAGAGTAGCGTGGCAAAAGTCATCAATTCTCGACCTCGGCTGTCCCTGACAGTATATGATAGATACAAAAGTATTGCAACATTCCTGGTTACCATGCACAACATTCAGATCCGCGGCCTCAAGGATAAAACATGGACATCACTTCCTTATATGGTAGCAGACGAGGAGATTGAAAATGTGATTGCGCTATGGCCTCTTGCCTGGAAGATAGGCTTCAAAACCAACGCAAGGGGCACTGCATGTACTAGCACGACGCAGGTGCTCCCACCTGTCAAGAATACTGGAGGCCTGAGAAAGCGTACAGGGAAGGATTCAGGCGCAGCTGCGAAAAAGGACGTAGCCAAAGTAGACCACCAAGAGGGACACCGCGACCGAAACCCAGGTCGATTCACAGCCAGATATGGGCACGGAGGAAGTAAACATCAGAGGTACCACCTCCCCCCAGGGTACAAAGCGAACAAGCGAGCCTGTTAAAGGGCCTCGAAAGAAGCAGCGCGCCCAGCGGAAGGAACGAGATGAGACAATCACGTTGACTGAGGGAGATCTCAAACAAATTGCAGATGCAGTGACACTGGCCACAGAAGACAAATGGGTAGCTTTAGAGGAAAAACAAAAGGCTGTGATCGACACCATCTAGGCCAAGCTTCACACCTTGCAGTTAAAGATAGACACGCTATAGACCAGCATGGTTCAGGGACAGATTCCCTTGACATCTAGCAGTCTAGAGATAGTTAAAGAGGAAAGCCATCTCTGTTCCTTACCTAACGCTGCCCTTGTGATCAGTCCCCCTGACTAGGGAATACAACTCCAAGCAGGTGCAGGGGTGCAGTTGAATCTAGCCCAGCTGCCCCACGAAGCATTGTAGGGTCTCCACACCGCTGTGTTTCAAGAGATTCACCATCGAGACCGGTAAGTACACCAACAACTCAGTGTGGCCGAGCAGACCATCGCACAACAGAACGCGGAAGTGCTCCTTGCCTTTGCGCAACAAGTAGAGCTCGAAACCTTGATCAACCAGCTCTGCACGGAGGTCACAGAAGAGATCCTGACCACAACCACCCCCTCGGCGAAAGTTGAAGGATTGGTCACAGCATTGAAGGCTTCCAGGACGGAAATGTAGGTCATTAAGATGTAGATGGAGCAGCAAATCACTAACTTACAGGCCAAATTGCAGCCCGAAACACCTTTGGAGGTACAAGCCCAGCATGCTACGCTGGTGACCATGGCTACAAACACCATTACAGGGCAGATTGCTCAGGGCGCCCAGTTACTAGAGACAACCATGCAGTTATGGACCAAGGTCTAGCACAATCCGATCCTCTGAGAAATAAATCAGGACTTGCGACAGAAAGAGGAATCTTTCAAGTAGATCGGGGCTACATTACCCACCTTGGTTCCTGCACAACATTTGACACGATTGAGGACCATCAACACCCTCCAAGATGAGATTGAGGAGCTCTGGCATAAGAAGCACGTCATCGGAGAACGCTTGAAGCCTTGGGCTACCGCAGCCCTCTAGCTCTCACAGGATGTTGATGTTGCTGTTAAGTGACTAAATCAGACACTGGAGAGTGTCACCACTGCGACAGAAGGACTGACATCACAGAAGCTTGTGGATATTGCGCAGAGCACTGCTGCTCAGATTTAAGAAGTGCTACCCCCACTGGTCGCAGCCATCAATGAACTGTGCGCATAGGTGGAGACCCCACCACCACAGTGACTTGGGACGAGTCACAAGATTGTGTTGGGGGACTGTTGGAACAGGGTCCTCCAAAGACTGCGAATTGGGACAGTTTTGAGAATTTTATATAGTTTTGGCATATTTTAGTCTAGCGCAAGGATTTTGGGGTGGGTCAAAGCCCCGAAAGCATTGTAATGGGTCAAAGGGTAGACTTAGAGTCCGCAAACCACGGTTTGCAGACCACATGAAAGATTAGGCTAGATCGTTATAAATAGAAGGAATTTTGAGTCAATAAACATGTATGAATCAAGATTGGTGCGAATTGCGAATTAGTAGATCTGTTTGGGTTATTGGGGGAAAGGACTCCTGCTGGCTGTGTGCGTGGAGATCCTCAGTCCTGCTGTGTGCGGACCCTGCTGCTGTGTGCTCAGGTTGGGTTTAGGGTATTGTAAAAGGATCTAAAGGATTAATGAAAGAAAAAGGTTGTTGGAATATTTGAATCTGTTAATACGAATCTATGATGTCCGTTATGTTATGCATGATTCTGTGTTAAGCTACGAAAGTAACTGTGTTATTTGCATACGCTGTGTTGACATCTAATCTAGATCTATCTGTTATACTTTATGCAAGAATATCTATGATAGTTGCGTTATTGTTCTATGAATTTATGATCTGTTGATTACTGTGATTATAATTGATATTGTGCATGTGGATGCGAAGGGATCTATAGATTTGGGTTATGGGATATACGATCTAGTAATTGTGAGGTCGAACACAGCTCTACTTGACTTACCTACCCTCTCCTAGGGTGCGGAACCATGGTTCCAGCACCCTCCCATACTGCTTCAGGTGAGACTTTGGTCTGCGCAAGCAGGTCATTGCCGAAAGGGCCAGTAGTATAGGGGTTTTTTGGAAAACCTTAACCTCTGAACCTGGGTCAGAACCTCTTGAACCAACAAGTCTAGTCTGATATCATTTGTTCTTACTTCTATATTGCTCTGCGTGTGTCTATCATTTTTTATTTCTGTATTTCTTTGCCTGTATGTGCTCTGAGAAGTGTAAAAAGTGTAGGTAGGTAGAATGTCAATGCTCACCTTATTGAGGAGCGCAAGGATTCAATCACATCCCAATAAATGATTCTGGTAAATTATTTCAAACCCTTGGTATCTATCTATTTTTTAAACTTCTATTTGTCTTTCTTTGTTTTTTTTTGGTTATGAAGGACAAATTAGATTAGTCCAATGAACTAGATCTGTAGGAATTGATTTTATTTTAGTAATTAATTCCATCCGCATTCTCATTCTTGTTTCAAATAAATGTATGTTCGTTGTTTTTCATGTGTTTTCTGGATTAATCAAATTAGCCGAGAGACTAAGATCTGGTATATCTGATTGCAGGCCTCACATGAACACGTGTGCCAGTAATTCATTTGGGAAGAGGATAATCATGCAGCATTTCCATTTTCTTTAACCCCATAATTTCAATTATTCTTCACTTTTGAAAATACTGTGGTAGGTTTTCCAGAAGTATTGGGTATTAAGATGAAGAATCTCAGAAATTTGAGAGAGGCAGGGTTTTCCGCCACTAATGCCAATATCACTCCTACAGAAAAAGATTTAGACAACGCAGTCTAGATGGTTCAAAGGTAAATTTAGTTATCAACTCCTTTGAATTTGTTATGATCTCTAAAATGCTTTTGGTTTGTAATGTTTTAAGGTAAATTTTGAATTTCTTATGCTGTTCCAGAAGCATTGACAATAGCACAAGGAGGGAAGAGAAACAGAAAAACCCTGAGACTTTGCCATTGGAGGCAAGAACTAGAGGATTTATCTGGTTATGGATTCCCAATGATTATGATGCTTTGAGTCCTTTGCTGGGCACCTTGCAGCAGGTCATGATTTGAATCGAGCTCCTCTTTTTGAAGGTTAATAGGATATGGCTGCAGTAGGAACTGCAACGAGTCTGGAGATACTAGAGCTACAAAGCGCTATGATGTATAGGCACTGAAAACAACTCCGTTCTCTCAACAAGATTGGACAGAGCAGGGGAATAGTGGGCACCACAATAGAGGTACCCAACGCTTTATTTTCTCTATAGGTTATTTTAAGATAATTCACTACTAAACCTTAGATTCTGAAATGGTCAATTAGAAAATAAAACTTGAATCTATTATCAAATGGAAGGGAATCACATACCGCAAAGAATAGATTGGAGTCCTAAAATAAGCTTTCATTGATCTTCAAAAAACTTGCATAAAATATTTAGGATATTAACCCTACCCCATGAAATCCTTGACTCATTCAACTGGGCTTTCTATTGTAATGAATGTCGTGTAGATTTCTCTCCCCATATCACAAAACTCATCAAAAATATTATCAATATAATTAATATGAAAAGGTGTTTGATTGTAGTCGATTTATTTTAGTTTTTATTAAAATCTTTCTGCCAATGTCACTTCATTACAAAAATCCTCGTCTTCCTTGGATGCCAGTCTAATATGTTGGTCCTGATCAACCTTGTTATCGAACAAAAAAAGCATTAAAAAGTAACTACATAAACAACCCACACTTTAGTAATATAAATATGTTTTAATCCTAGGTTGGGGCGATGGAATGACATGCCATGGTCTTTACAGCATGGCACTACTCAACCCGAGGCAGCCCTTCATCAATCCCACAATTCCTTTGTTGACACAGTCACCATAGATGTATTGCAGTTCATCAATACATTTCTCTGAGGTTAAGCATAGGTAATATTTAAGTGATAAGCAACGATATGTACCCTATCGCAATCTTCTAAGTATTTGAAGACTTGTCCAGCTGTTCCTGATCATATCCAAAATGGGTTTTGATAGTCTAAGAATAGATGCTGAAACTGTATGATACACGTGCAAAATGATTAGTGGGTCCTTTCCAATCAACTCTGAGTCTTGGTATGCATCTCTAAGAAAGACAGAATCTATGTCTCGTTCAAAGCAACATATATATCTCTCGATGCCTGATAAGAATTGCCCTTATCCTCTTAGAAAATTTTTATTTCTTTTCTATTGCTAGGCTCAAAAGTTCATAAACAACGGCATATGAATGCTGCTTTGCCTCCATTTAAGGCAAATTCAAGTCCTTGGAATCAAAATAGAAGCAAATAAATGGAATTTCCTTGAA
Source organism: Pinus albicaulis (assembly GCA_034641835.2). Lineage (NCBI taxonomy): Eukaryota > Viridiplantae > Streptophyta > Pinopsida > Pinales > Pinaceae > Pinus > Pinus albicaulis. Next base: position 1,092,861,721 of record CM076582.1, read on the forward strand.
GGTCTGTAGCATTACCCAGAATTTGTTGGCAAGCATATCCTCTTGAACTTTAGAGACCTGTCAATTATCCAATTTTCTTTTCTGCTCTCTTTTTCGCAAGCTTCTTCCTCAGCTCACTCAACATGATTAAGTGAATATAATGATCAATATTATTACCAGAGAATTTGTATAAAACATTTGGGGGACATTCTTACACTAAAAAATAAAGCTTTCTTCCTCAGCTCACTCAACATGATTAAGTGAATACGATGATCAATATTATTACCAGAGAATTTGTATAAAACATTTGGGGACATTCTTACACTAAACAATGATCACAATTAGCAATATAATTCCATAGATTGAATGATTTATATATTTGTAAATGGTTAAAATTTTGTTTCAATTTATAATTTCTTATATAATTTGTTTGCTTCCTCTTGCAAGCGGGTTTGGAATATAGAAATAGATAAGTCTCGGCATGATGACCTTCTTCGTTGTTACTGTCCCCCAGGGTAGTTATTCTACCACTACTAAGGTGGAGCAGGTAGCTAGGTACAAATTTTTAGGTTGTGAGGTAGAGAACTAAGGATAAAAAAAGGATTTTTCAGGCTGTATTTCAATGGAATTGTGATTAGAGAAGTGAAAAACTGTGTAAAAAACTCCTAAAAATTCTTTGGCATAGTTTTCTTTTTCTTTTTCTCTCCCCAAGTTTTTTTTTTTTTTTTTGTAAATTCCGTAGGACCTGCTATTTTCTATTATTTAGGGAAAGTTGCTAAATAAATACATCATTACATTGGTGCCTCAACCTGCCCGAAGGAAACCAGGTCTGTTGGCCACCTTAAAGAGTTAAAAGCCAACCAAAATTGGTATTGTTTCAGTCTATCTGTAGCAGCTATTACTACTGTACCATGTCCATAATATTTGCAAATAAAGCAGCATCTATAAGAGCTATTGACAAAATTCATGCAAAAAGACTAAAAAGTAAGGAATATTATCCATTTGAAGAGTGAACTGGTGCTGGGTCCTTAGCTGTAGACCCTGGAGTCTCCACTTGTTGCAGTGATAGCAATTGTTGCTCAATTCTCCCTATGCGTGCATTCTGCTGCATTTGAGTCTTTGTCATTGTCCTCATGTCCTGTTTAATTTGATTCAGCTCAAATAGAATGGATGTATGAGCTTCCTGCTGTTGCATGCTGATCAAAGCTTTTGCCAATACACACTCAAACTTCCAATAGGTTTTGATGGTTTGCTAAAATAAGGAGATCCTTCCCCTGGTGCTCCCAGGGTCTATGATGAAGTCAATGTTTGCTTGTTGTTCTTGGATATCCACCTCTTCATTGGTATTCTGTTTTTCCCAGCCATGAATGGTTTGGTGGATATGATCAGGGGTATTTGCTGTATACATTTTTGCTAAATGCTCGAGAACCTGTTGATTAGATTTCCGACCTCTTTTAGAAGGTCCTGGATTAGCCTCAGGTTTGACAAACCTAGCTACCTGTTTTTGGATTGATGCCAGAGACCTTGTCATTTTAAAACCTGAGACTCCTGTTTGACGACAATGAAAAAACAGAGCTTGCTTAGGTACTAAATTGAAGATAATAATCACCATAGTCAACAATTTCCGAATAGCAGAGATAACATGTAACATGTTATGTAAGATGCGGCGTCGTCCATCATATATCACAAAAGAAATTAGAAATATCCCAAATTGATCATCTATACCCAGAGAACTTTGACCAAGGTGGAGACAAAGAGACAACATAATAATACAAAGCTATCCCATTTCATTCAGGATGTGAAAGCCTATTCTTCCAATACCATACATGATATGAACCCCAGTGCACCCAGTGAGATGACTAGAAGACGTAATGCTTAAGTATATGAAAATTACCAGAGATCCATGAGACATAGATAGAGATATATCGAGACTGGAGAGTAGGAAACCAGAAATTAAAGCAAACTTTCCTACGAAACAGAGTTTTACTCTTTCATCCAGAACATGACAAGGAATTAAAACATTGAAAACTCGATTAAAAAGGAAATGAACAGTCCTACAGTTGAGGTCCGGGCTTCTAAAACAAGGGTCGATTTCCAAATCATGATGCAAGTTCAAAATTGGAACAAACAGTAACAATATTGAAACCATCAATGATGATAACTACAATCCATGCGATTCCTCTGACATCGAAAGTAAACCTGTTTGCAGAAGAAGGTAGAAATTCATAACATACCACCAATTCCTACTCCACCTGGTCTGAGACAGCGTTAGCTTCCCTTGCGTCTTGGGCGTATATGCAAACAGAGCTTTGCAATCACGGACTTGAACAATAGGAGGGAAATCTTGCAAGCTACCGAAGATAATGGTTGCGAATGCTGGCATGCATTTAAGATAAGTCATGTCGCAAGATTGCATCATTATTACCTTACATTGTGTGCGCAAGCAAAGGACGGGGCTCTTTCCAGTTATGCTGACAACCATCTTTAGGATTAATGAGTTCTGATAGCCAGAGGATCATCCAACCGCATTTCTAGGTGGCACCCCCATCGGGGGTTTTTCTCTCCCTAAGTTGCAACCACTTTGCAACCAATAATTGGAGTCTTCCAAGACACTTAGATTAGGTAGATTATAGATTTTTGAATATTTTGAATATTGTAGAGTACATTTTGTTCATCTTAACATTCAAAATATTCTAAAATCTACAAATTACACAAGGTAACTTTATCCAAGAACAAGGATTTGAAAAAAAATCAATAACAGAATAAAGGGCAAACAACTTAGTTTTTTAAGAAGAACCATCTAAATATTTTTTTACAAATATATTGTGCACTATAATTATTGAGAAAAACTCATTTTCGTATTGAGACAACAGTATTTCACATGTCTTGCTTGTGCTGTTCCCAAGATATTTTTGAGCGGGTAGAGTAAGTAGGTATCTCGGAAGGGGTAGTTTGAGGATTTCCGGTATTGCTCACTAATTAGTTTTATCTAACAATATTTCACATGTCTTGCTTGTGTTGTTCCCAAAATATTTTTTGAGCAGGTAGAGTACGTAGCTATCTGGGAAGGGGTAGTTTGTGAAGATTCTCAGTGTTGCTCACTAATTATTTTTACCCATTGTTTTTGTGAGTATTTAAATATGACATTTATATGAGATTGTTCAAAACTTCAATTGATGTCTTTTCAACTAAAGGGTCCTTGAGCTCTTTTGAAGCTAACCGGGTTGGTTGCTTCAAGATTTGATCTTTTATTTAGAATTGCAAGATTACATCCATAATGTACATTGTGTAGTTCAATTGTCTATCAATATTAAACTATTTCATTTCATGTTTCTAACATCTGCATTCACCTTTCTTCATGGTTTAGCTAGATATGTTGTAGTAAAATGAGACAAAGGAGAATGACATAAATAAAATAAGCATTTCACTTTCCTTTTCATATTTAAGCACACTAGACACTTTGATATTTACAATTTTCAATCTGTTATATCACTTCTTTTTTTTGGGGTCAAAGAGTGGGCTTGATGGAGCAAGAATGTGTTAATTATCTATTAGATTAGTCACTTGGTTAAATACTAAATTTAGTTTAAAAAGTTTGTCTTATTTTTTTTTATATAAAGTATGCATAGCCACTAATTTTTAGTTTATATCATCTTTACAGGGATAAAAATATTATATATCTATAATCATGATAGATGAAGTATTTCCATTTTATGATAAAAGAAGTATCTTATAATTCATAATAGAATACATGATATCATTATATTATTATAAATTGAAATAAATTATCTTCTTTATTTATTTACTATGTATTTATCTTTCAATTAATAAAAAAGTTTTTTGTTTTTTGTTTTGTTTTGTTTAAAAATGGTTAAAAGCCTTTTCTCAATGCCTTTGAGGATGGTCCGTGACTATTCTCAAGGAGTTGTGCCATATGTTTCTTCTCACTTTTTCAATCTTTTATATTTATCTGTTTTAGAATTATATTTTTTTAATATAATAAATGGAAAATTAAATATATTAAATAATATATCAGTAAAAATTATGACATATAATCAAAGCTTTAAAATCTTAAATGAGCTGGAAGTAATATATATGTATTTAATTTAGTAAATACTATAAATTTTTAAACTATGGTTTTTTTTTGTATGTTTATGTTTAAGAACTTGTTAGTGTATAGATTATATAGATTATCTTTGTGCATTTAAAAAAAAATTGTGTAATGGTAAAATATTTAATGCTTTATGTATATGAATTTGCAATTAATTATGTAAGATTTGTATGTTTGTGTCTAATGATCAAAATTTGGTATATAATGTTTTGTATCTTTATGTATTTGTAATATTTTGTGTGATATTCAAAATTTGATGTGTATTTGCAATTCAGTATGACAATGGTTTTTTGAATTTCTTTTATATGTTCATATATGTATTTGCAAAGAATGTGTTTGGCATGATAAAATGTAATTGGAAAAGTATAAATTTTCTTTAGCAATACCTATTTTAGTGTCTTGTGTATGTCAGAAAAAATGTAATGATCAAATTTGAAGTTATGTGTATCTTTGTGTGTTTTTATAATGCCTTTGCTTGTAATGATGAAATTTTGATGTGTAATGTTTGTATGTTTGTGTATTTAAAATTCTTTTGTCTATGATGATCAACATTTGATGTGTAGCGATTGTCTAAAAAGGTTACAATTTCACCGGGAAGAGTAATTTATCACTGGAATTTGGTGGAAAATTCTGTCTATGGGAGTGTTTAAACCATTTTTTAATGGTGTAAATGGATGCCAAAATTTCTATTGTTTTCCAGGAAAAAAAAGTGGTCTACTTAGACTACGCTTTATGTGAATTTTTATTGTGAATAGCAATGTTTGTTGCTTGAGTTCCATTTGTATATTTAAGTATTTACAATGAATGTTTATGGAAATTGATATATACTTTGGAATGTATGTGAATTTTTATTAATGAATTAATTTATTGTCTACATTATGTTAATATGTTTGTGTATTTCTAACTTATGTTTGCAATAACCAAAATTTGATGTGCAATGCAGTCCATACTCGCTCATACTCCGTAAACTTAGAAAAAATATATTTAATATGTAATGTTTAACATGTAACATTTAACATTTTTAATCTAATGTCGGTCCTATTTAAAAATCAATCTAATTATTATTATGTATAAACACAATATAAATTTAAAATATGAAGAGGTTTACTAACACTCAAAAAGAGATTTTTTATACTTACCAGAGGTAGGGTAAACAATATAAATAAGCTAGAGGTTTTGTAAATAAATAAAACCTCTTTTTATATTTATTCCATAAACTTCTTTATATTTACAAAAACTCAAAAAAAGAGGTTTTATTTAGGTGAAATCTATAGGCCAAATGCCATATTTATAAAATACGTATGGTAAATAAAGAAATATAAAAGAGGTATAAATAGCTATGGTAAATAAATAAAACTATATCAAATAGGGTTAGGAATCAACATCTAATTATATACCAAGTCTATGGGCAAAATACCATGGTAAATAAATAAAACCTCTTTTTATACTTACTCCATAAACCTCTTTATATTTATTAACACTCAAAAAAGAGGTTTTATTTAGGTGAAGCCTATAGGCCAAATACCATATTTATAAAAGAGCTATAAAGAGGTATGGTAAATAAATAAAACTATTTCAAATAGGGTTAGAAATCAACATCTAATTATACACCAATACACCAAGTCTATGGGTCAAATATCATGGTAAATAAAAGAGGTATGGTAAATAAATAAAACCTCATTTTATTTTTTTCCCGAGAAGAAATCGAACTTTCTATTTATCACAAAAACAAAAAGTTACATCGCATATGTCGTAGCATTCCATAAGTCCTTATCCGAAGAAAGGAGAAGGAAACAAGACCAACCACCATAAGTCCTTATCCGCAGAAAGGAGAAGGAAACAAGACCAGCCAGCCTCCAGCCAGGGGAGGGGAGGCACCAGCTATGAGATCAAGTAAATGCTCAGTAACCAAACTAGGTAGAAACCTGCTAACATGGTCAAAGAGTATAGTATCCATAAGCAAGTCAACAAAAGTGGGCCTCTTATTAAGGAGAAACACCCACCAAAAGGCCATGGCATAAGTGCCATCCAAAACCTGGTCCCTTCTCATTGAAGAGACTGGTAAGTACAAAAAATATAATTGAGTTATTCTAAAACCGTGTTTACATAAAAAAATAAAAATGTCTAAAGATGTTAAGTGATGAAATATATACATAGCTCCAGAAAATTTAGCAATGCTGGAGGAAAATAAAGTAAAATAAAAGCACGACCCAGCATAAAGAGGGATGACCCTCAATTAGTATGGTCTAGTGTCCGACACATATAGCACCAAACTATCTCTTTTTTCTATCCTCCACAAGCCCTAAGCTTGTCTAAGACCATTCTTAGACAAGTCGTCAGCCTGTTCGTTTTGTTCCTTGTAAATATGGCAAACAGAAATCCATGTAAAATGTGTTTTAAGTAAAAGAATCTCATCAGGAATAGGCATTAATAAATAATTTTGACATCTCTACAAATTGTTAAACCAATTTATGGCATTCAAAGAATCTCCAAATATTTGAATCGCTGTGATATCCAGGTTAAGTAGCCAACACATCAGAAGTTTTAAGGTTTGTAGCTCTGCAAAGTTGTTTGTCCCAGCTCCCAGCCCGACCAAGGCTGCCAACGAAAAATTGGAATTTTTATGTATGACCAAGCCAGCCCCACATCGCCCCTGGGTAGCCGCACCATCGAAATAAGCCTAGGGGATATCTAGGATAATTTTTTCAATCAAGACCCTCCTAGGATTTGTTGTTGAAGGAATGGACGAGAGAGCCGAGAAAATGACTGCACTTTGACTAGCCACCAGAGCCGGAGAGGATAAAGAGGCTTTGAAGATACATTTGTTCCTAGCCAACCATATACCCCAGGAAATAATCAGAGGTGGGAATTTGTGATCTGGATCATTTCATCGCCTCCACCAAATATTCCATGCATCATTGCAATTATTTCCCAACCAGGAAAAGTCCACTTCATACAGTGCAAGAGTATATTCCCAAACCTTCCTTGTGAAAGGGAAAAAGATGAAAAAGTGGCCAATAGTTTCCTCTACCTCCTTACATAGAAAGCACCACCCGAGACCATTGAGAAACCGTTTTTGTAGTGTATCCCAAGTCGGCACTTTCTGGAAGAGTACGTTCCAAAGGAAAAGTTTTGATTTTTTCGGGCAACTGATTTCCCAAAGGGCCTTTGATAATTTTCTGAACATGTTCTATGCCATTTAAGATTAGGGCACCAAATTACTGAAGCAGATAGAACATACCAATTGATCAATAAAAGACAAGGCAACAAAGAATAAGAAAGATGGCATTACGACAATCAGCAGGATGCTTCTACCAGCAAAGTCTCCAATAGGCCATTTAGCCAAACGTGTCACACTTAACCCCAAGACAACCCAGACAAAGAATACTCCACAGAGACGCAGCTCCATCGCCATCAAGAGAGAAGAAAAACCTCCACACATTGTGTGTATAATGAACTCCAAGTCTCTCCAATATATGGTCATCTTTGGGGGTGTGTGACACGTCCTTTAAGACATTTAAGTCTGTATTATATTCTAGGCCGACCTAGCACATAAGTGGAGTAAATTCAAAGTGCATGTTCTGCTCATTGGATCGAGATGATCTTAAGATCAATCTTACACATCTCCGAAAGATGAATCCAATAAAAATATTGGGATCATCATCTGAGTAGCACAACCCAGAGTTTGGACCTAGTTTTCCAAATTTAACACTCCCTCTCAACTAGGGAGAACTCCATCCATTAGTGCAATCCAAACATCGTGCATCATCCTACCATAAATTGCTTTGCTGGCTTCTTTATTTCAAAACAAAAGGTGAGTCACAGAGACATCACTCACGGCTAACTCGAAGTCATCTCAAAGGTCTGAAACCTTTATAGGACTCAAAGGAGTCACACACCAACCCGAAGTTGGTATCACTGACTTGAAGTCAGTTGGAGGTCCGAAACCTTTCTTGGACTCGAGAGAGTCATATACTAAATCGAAGTTAGTTTCACTGACCCGAAGTCAGTTGGAGGTCTGAAACCTCTCTTGGACTCGATAGAGTCATATACTAACCTGAAGTCAATTAGAGGTCTGAAACCTCGCTAAATTTGATCCCAGATCAAGAGGTTAGAAACGTGCCATCCTAGACATAGAGAGTACGTCAATCTCCGATGCGTCCATCGATCTTGCTATGGTCTCTATTCACATTTCCCACCTCATTGGCCAAATGAGAGGTACTTCCCATGAGTTGGAAACTCCATGGGTAGGATGCATACGGGGTACAGATCAAAGAGAGGTAAACCATCTCAATATCATCACGGTGGGGTAGAAGCACACCAACTAGGTTCAACAAGCCTAGCCTTGTGGTTGCTTATAGCACCAAAGCTATCCCCAAAAGCCCCCTTAGGAGCTCCCAGAGCTCATCGTCCAACAAGACCCTCCAAATAGGGTCGTTCATGATTCCAAGATTCTCACGGAAGGTTAGGAACATGACCTTCCCCAAGGGCATTGTGAGAATATCCGTGACCTGCTCATCAGTTCCTATATGATCGAGCCTTACGGCGCCTCGCTGTACCATATCCTGGATAAAGTGGTACTAGCCATCAACATGCTTGGATCAATCGTGGAACTCGGGATTCTATGACAAATGAATCCCCCTCTTGTTATCACAAAGGATAACGGTGGCATCTAGCACATGCTCGAATAGCTCACTGAAGAGCTTTCGCACCCAAGTGGCTTCACAACAGGCCATACATGCTGCAATGTATTCGGCCTTAGCGGTGCTCAAAGCTACCGACTTCTGCTTCTTGCATGAAGCAGTGCCAAGTGTGAAGCAGCATCTAGATGTGCTCTTGTGATCCACCACACTTCCAATCCAGCCGGCATTGGTATATCCATGGAGTGTCATACTCCTGGAAATGTATCTCAGCACATGGTCTATCGTGCCTCAGAGATATCTCAAGAATTTCATGGCACTAACCCAGTGAATGTTATGATCAACCATGTGTTGACTCAAAGTGTTCACTGCACAACATACGTCGGGATGAGTGTTCATTAAGAACATCAGGGCCCCTACGAGCTGACGATACTTAGTAGGATTTGCTAACACAGGCCCAGCAGCGCTGCCACTCAACTTCTTAAAGTTGAGCTTCATCGGTGTTGACACGGACTTACAGTCCACCATATCAAATCTTTCTAGAAGCTTCATAATGTATTTTCCTTGAGAAAGGAAAAGTCCTGCCAAGTCTCTGCCAGACCTCTAGACCTAGGAAGTAGTGCATCAATCCTAGGTCCTTCATCTTGAATTCAATAGCGAGCTCCCTCTTACACTGATGAATGAGAGGGTCATCATCTGTCAGGAAGAGGTCGTCCACATACATCACTAGAATGAGAGGCTTCTCTTTATCAAACTTGAAGTAAAGGTTTGAATCAACATTACTATGAGTGAAGCCTAGCTTCATCAAGTAGCTATCTATCCTTTCGTACCAAGCCCCAGGGGCTAGCCAACCTGCAAACATGGGGTGTCTCAATCCTAGACTTTGAATCCCAAAGGCTGCTATCCATACACCACTTCCTTTATCGCACCATGCAGGAAGGCTGTCTTCACATCCATTTGATGAAGATTCTGTCCTTGCATAGCAGCAAGGGTAATAGTAAATTGATCATAATCAATGCCTTCCTAGAAATAAATCTCAGGCAACACATTTTCTATCAGATCCATGCTTGATCTTATATCGAGGTGACAACAACTTTGTCTTGTGGTCTAGGGACCATATCTGAGACATCATCCTCCATAATGGACTCGTGCTCTTTGTGTATCACATCCATCCAAACTTGATACTTTACAACTTTTCCCAAATGATTATGGCTCATATTGCACTCATGTTAGTTATATACCTCTGGTATTTATATGGCTTCTTGTTTTTCTACCGGAATTCCCCCCTTGAAGCTATATATCTTTGAGCCATGAGGGTCTTCTTTCTTTCAGCAATGTTATTAGCTCGGGAGCATATGCAGTTGTATTCTCCTCTTAATGCCAGCTTCTCTTGTGAGAGAAGACATCTATTTTAAATGAGGGCATCTAGACACCAAATTGGAAAGGAGTTTTGTACTCAAGGGCCTGAATCTTATTCTCCCACAGTCAAAGCCATCTAAGATTTATATCCATATACTGTCATATATCTATCATGCATCTTAGCACATATAATATACTCAAAAATTCACAGGCTTTGCTGACCATGGTTCAAGACTCCAATGTGAGGTTGATACTGTCACGAGCTTATTGCTATTATGAATTTCATAAACATGGGTGTCCATCTATGTTACTATCATAATGACAGTGACATACAATCACAGATTTAGCTCAAATCTACGGCTACATAATTTTCATCGCTGTCATATCACTGCTTATGATGTTGCCATAATTTTATTGTACCCATCACTATCTTCTTCGTCATTGTCATACTGCCATATAGTATTAAAGATTTCAAACTTCATGGTCATACATATTCTGCCATATGTCACTATCAAACAGGGAGAATATATCTACAAGCCTCAGCTTGTGTCAGAAGTACTCATACTTACCTTACAACAACTACCTGTTATTCTGTGGAGATCTATTGTAGCTTCCTCAAGCAACCCTTTAATATTTTCTTTACTTTAACTCACTGAACTGCCTTCTAACATATCATGATTCCTTCTCTCATGATCCTGCACTTGAGGTATTCATCTACTACATCTGGCATTGCATCCTGCACTGCTTCTTATCTTCCAAATCTGCCCATTTGTCATTCTTCTGGTCATTTCAGAAGACTGCTCCTAAGGCTACCAAAATTGGCCTATCTCTATGACAAATCAACTTCTCTTGTCACTCTCCCTAGGGCTTATATATTTTCCCATCTTGTCAACAATATGACCTGGGATTATTATATAAGGACCTGGGATTAATGCGCTGAATTAGCTAGTGCATGATAATCTTCCCACGTACAGTGAAGTGCCCAAAATTCTATTGCATGCCCAAGTTAACACATGGTATGCTGAAATTAATATAGTGGTGTGATGTGATATTCGGTCTTCAGAACAACCTGTCTCTACTTATGAAAAATTTTGCTGGTGTTAGACTCTGAAGAACCTATCTACCTTGGTACTTCAATCTTGAATCCCCTTGCTATAAAATTTATCTATCCTCTTCAACGTGAATTTCAGTAGTGTAATTTCCAGTGATTATTCCCTTACTATTGTACAATGTATATTAGTTCATTGTTACAGCTTCCAAATGAATACTTGTTTCACGTGCAACTAACAAGATAATTAAGTGGGGCTCAGGACTGACATATTCGAGCCTTTTACACCTCACTTCTAGTAGTAGCTCGTCCCCCACAGGGATAAAACTCCTCGTAGTGACTGCGGCTAGGGTAGAGAAGCCTACCTAGCCTTCTCGAACCATTCAAACATTTATGCCTATTGCTGTAACTTCAGCTACCCCTGTGTCCAAGCAGAATACCAAACATGCACTAAAACAATAGACCCCAAACTTACCTTTGAGACAACGGCTCCAATCTGCAGCAAGAACATATCCAAACCTGGTGACAAGGCACACCAAACAGGTCTTCCAAGCTTTCAGGGTTGCATCATCCTCCAAAGATGAGGTAGGGATTGCGGCCCACCTACAACATCATACGCTGCCATTCCTCCACGATATCAACGTACCCAATAAAAAAATTTATAGATATCTTCAGACCCGCTGCCCTCATCAAAACCTCAATTAGGGTTGCAGCTAAGGCAAGGTGAGATGGCCTTCTTTTGGGCTATTGTTCTGGGCAAGTGGAAACCCTTTACACCTCCACGCTGGCCTGTTTTGGAGATCCTACGGGTCTGTATTGGTGTGATTGGCCAAAACCAGAATCGACCAACTATGCAACCACGAATTGGATCATATCACATAATCACGTATACAATCGAAAATATGCAATTGAAAAAAAAATGAAGCGATCAATCATGTGATGTATAATAAGAAATCCGATCCAAATCGATCAGATATGAACCAGTGTTTTGTTGTTGTCCGGTGTTCGGTCGAACAGGATAGTTGTTAGGTGTTTCGAGGCAGGCTTTGAACCTGCTGAGTTGAACCGTCCAATTAGGATTGGAATCTTCGAATCTATCTCGTAACACAATATATCTCGTAACATAAGATATGCGAATCTATCTATGATCTACGTAACATGATCATAAGTTCATGTTACGTGCCAACACAAGGAAGTAGGTTTGTCGAGTGATGACTCCGCCATTCTTTCCATTCCTTAGGACAGGTGGCTACTTCCATTCCCATTCAAGAGTCATTCAAGACTGAGCCATTCTTTCCATTCTTGTGATTCCAGTTGGGTTGATCATATTACGTATGTAATATCAATCAATTGCTTTCCCAGTCAATAGGTTGAGTGAATAGGAAGTAGGTCAAGTAAGAACACCTCGACAGTTATAGAGCACCTCGACCGACTGAGAGAGTGAGATGTATGCAGCCTCCGCTCAGACGGAATGCAGCCTGCAACCTACCTCAGATTGGTGCGGCTCCCTAACAACCCTCCAACACTACCTCCTCATACCTTTGTTTGTCCCTTAAACAAGACCACAAACATCTACAATAGTCTCAGCCTTCCAGCACGTTGATCATTTGAAACGGCCCTAGAAACAGTTTCTTGCCTATAGTACCCTGCTCTAGTTGAGTGACAGTGATATGAATTTTAACATTATTTAGCCCTAAGACCCGCACTTTATTCTTTGAGGACCTTAGGTTGAGGATCCGGACACATGACTCTATTATTAGTGGATGTGATGGTTATGTATGTTTTTATTGATACTATGATGACGATAGAATTTATGGATATGCATGTTCTTTATTGATATGATTGTAGCATTAATAGATATGCAGGTTCTCTATTGATATCATGATGATGATAGATTTTATGGATAGATATGTTTTCTATTGATGTTACGATGATAATGCCTTTGGTGGATATGTTAATTTACCATTGATGTTATGATTATGATAAACATGATTGGTGTGTCCCAAATGTAGCTACTTACATTAGTTCTGATTCAAAATAAATAATGATGTGAATGACTAAGTCATAATGATGTTTCTATTATGATAATGACTAACACTGAGAACTTTATTACTGATGATTATTGAGTATGACAGGAAACCACCAGAGGCACTCGCATATGATGAGTGGATAACATCTGGTTTGATAGAAATTAATATTTTGTCTTTGAAATTCTAAGTTCAGTTTGAAACTTGTTATATATATTACGTATACTCTGATGATATGTCAGTGGTTGCAGGAACATGTTAGTTGCTTGGCCTAATGACTCACATATGGGTGATGGGATTGTACAATTGGATGGAACAACATGGGAGGGGTAGAACAGTGTTCCTGATCTCACCCGTTAGCACTCCAACCGTGGCTTACGCTAGAAAGGTTGAAATACCTTCGCCTTGAAGATCACGATGTTGTGGGGGCAGGTCCCAAATTTGGTTCGCTCATGAGGATTTTCTGGGGGGCGCGCATCAAGGCGGATTCCTTGATCCCCAACACCATTAGTCTCACTATAGAAGGCAACATACGAGATGATAGGGGTCTATGGTGTTGCACATATAATTTCCCCTCGTAACCACTGGATACTTGAAGGGAAAGTGGTGTGGCACCCTTGGAATTTCAAGAGAAATTCTTGAAGGGCACGACCAACTTGGCACCCTTGGCATCAAAAATAAATTCTTAGGCATGGCACCCTTGGAACTTCGAATGGAAGTTCTTGAAGGGCATGACCAACTTGACACCCTCGACATCATTAAAGAAACTAATAAATATAATCAATATATGAAAATCCAACTAATTCATATCAAGTGACATATGATGTTAGAAACAAAGGAATTAAATCAAGAATAAAACTTAGGGTAAGGGAGGAATACGAAGAGATAAAATATTTTACCATGATAACTCTACCCTTTCCATGTTAAAACAAAATATTAAGTACATAAGACTTAATTAGGCAAAAGGGGGAAAGAGGGACATAGAGTTAAGTATAAAGAATTATTAAAAACTTCATTAAGAGAAGAGGGTGGTGAATTAAAATAAGATTACTAAATTAAAATTTGAGAAATTTAGAGAACTTCCATGTGGCAAAAGCCAACATAAGAATATTCATCAAAAAGGAAAATTGAGGTAGTTAGGGGACCAAATCTAAGAATTATCAATTAACTTCAGTAATAAACACAAATTAAGGATAAAATGAGGGAATCAAGAGACAACTAGGAGAAGAAATAGGAAGCCTTGTTGGGTTGAGGAAAATAATATTTTTAAATGAATAATTAAGTAAATTATTTTTGGAGAGTCTTGATGAGAGGGTGACACATGGGTGGGTGAATAATCAAATTTTGGGTAATAAAAAATAATTATTTATGCATGAAATTCCAAGTGTCACCTATGAAGCCTTCTATAAAAGAAAGGGAAATGGAAGGGAAAATGACCTTTTTTTTTACCCTATTGTTGGATGGAGAAGATTATGTCATTTTGAGTGGTTACAAGCTATAGTTGAGTTTGGTGGGATAGAGTATTATAGAGAGGGGACTCTTGAGCCAAGAGGGGCTCACCTCTATCAGCTAGCACATTCCTTCGTTGTACAATCCCATTGTAGCTCGGGGGTCCGCAGGGAAGGAGAGTACCCAAGGAATAGGCTGGGAGGTTAACCGGTGGGTCATTACATTCGGATTAAGCATGACCACATTCAGGCTTGGAGGTAGATGACAACAAAGGAGCTCAAGTAGCGGCAAGTCAAGTTTGGTTCTTGTCTAAGGGTGAACGGTACATGTGTTAGTTATATTGTTTTTAATTATGATGATTTCATTGTGCTTATAATCAACAAGTTAAATATATGGATGTGTTATGAAGTTAAATTTATGGACATGATATAAGTGATTTAATTTTACTGAGTTTCAAACTTGTATGATTATGGTTTCATTTCCTAGTTACTATGTAAATAAAAAATAGAAAAATAAATAAATAAATAAATCAAATTTTAGGCCTAGCGCCCATCTAGTAAATTATAGGGTTGGTCCCTACACTCGGTATTAGAGCAAAGGTTCAACCTTTAGGACCTATAGGCCCATAAAGTATTAAGGTTTCCTTGTAATTTTTTTTTTTGGTGAGCTTATGTGTGCACAATTTTAAATTATGGAACTTATGAGACAACAAGCATTAGTATTCTTATCCAACTCCACCAATCTTGTCAATGCAATCAATCCAAAGAGTTCACTTCACAATGAGAAAAATCTCTGATTTCACTCATATTTCAATGGCTGTTAATGAACATACATTATATCTAAAATAACAGTATGATGGAAGATGTTAAGCTAATTCCAAAAGTATCAAAAAAATCCAAAATTTTCAAATCCTTTTGAACAAATGAGAGCACATAAAGCCACTTATGTATTCAGATTTCAAATGCGTAACTTAGGACAACAGTAAACTACTTATATTTCAACAATAACGAGCGGCGGAATGTGCAAATTCATGATAGTCAACACAAAGAAAAACAATATCATGTGACCGGTGGCTCTTTAAATGTTCTGCAAAATGCATCCTATAGCAAGACAGAATGATCCTATACCATAAATAATGATTGCTGTCTCTGCAACCAACACACAAGTTCTTTTTTCTTTGAATGTAGAATTCATTGTTTTCATCTTCAAGGCGACCTTTGGGCTCAAAAAGAAGTTTTACAGCTGGAGGGTCATCCTCTATAAGTTTTTCCAAATCTCGACGGATATACCAATCAAGCTTTCTTTGATCGCAACAACAAAGAAGACGACCATCACTGGCATAGATTCTACAATTGTGATAAATAGGTGACTTGCATGAAAATTTCTGCACAAGCTGTGCACGTGAAGCTTCCTTACTGCCTCGTTTTGATATTCTTCCTTGGTTTGCCTCATAGAACATTAACCTCTTTGAATTGAATCTAGAATATTTTCCTACTGTATGCCCCTCCAAGTCATCAACTCGAATGCTTCCACAATAATTACCTTGTTTAACTTGATTGTTTCCACAATAATTACCATTCTTGTTGACAACATCCTCTTTAACGAGGTTGTATAAATCGTTTATGTGCATATAGACCACAGGAGATGGTGAAGGAATTGGTGTCATAAAAGAAGACTTAGCAACAGACTGCACCATAGAATCAGCTGCAGAAATTGTACTATAAATCCTTTTTGGACTAGTAGGTATTGTCTTTGCCAGAAACATTACTGTCTTTGCCAGAAACATTATTGCTTGATCAAAGAGTATAAAACGTAAGCTCTCATCTTCTACCCGTGCCACAGAATCTCTCCATGGACACAGCTTCCTAACAAGCTGCCCAAATCTACCATCTTTCAATATGGACTCTTTAGATTTACTAGAACTTGTTCCTTGACTACTATAATAGCGTGAAAATATAGATGCAGCAGCAGCTTGCCCTGAAGAAGCCCCCTCCATATTTGTCATTAAGCTCAGCAGAAAGGAAATCTGCAATATAAAGTAGAATGGGTGAACGCGTGCAGATTGGCGATTATGTCCTTTACTGGAGGCCATGTTCCAGTATGCATGCGCTATACCGTGGGTGTTAGAATCTGGATTTTTTTTTACAGAGGCTTCCGCGAGATATGCATGATGATGCATTGTCTTCTTAATGACAACGGCTAAAGCCTCCGATTCATCAGTTTCCGTTCCTGATTTCAATCTTGGACTCCAGATCTCCCGGCATATCTAATACGTAACTTCAATCATGAGCTCCATGTCTCCCAGCGTGACAATACATAAATTCGAGCATAGTGGATAGGGCTTGTGCAAGACCGTAACTAATAGTGATGCCTGCCCCAGTAAAAGCCATCCTTTGCGTATTATCATGATTCTCAAGATGACTCTCAGACTTTGCTCCATTATAAAACAACACTTCAGGATCATACTTGGCCCAAAACACTCATCAAATTCTCTGTGGAAAATATGGTGTCATCCTCACGCAATACAAACCAGTGTGCATCTCGAGGGCGTAGCCTGAAGGTGTTGAGTAAAATCATGGAAAGTCGAATACCTGAAGGCTCGAATTCATCAGAAACCATCACGGGTCCTCTACATCATATAGGAAAATTTCCTCAACCCAAAAAAATCCTCACATTAAACCAAGCTTGAACCAGAGTTTCAAATACTCCTTCCTTTGTGGCCATAGTTTAGATGAGCTCTATATTGCAAGGACTATGTTTCGAAGTCTCAGGGAGGTCTTAGAAATGTTTTGAAGCGGAA
The DNA here is from genome assembly GCA_034641835.2 of Pinus albicaulis. Lineage (NCBI taxonomy): Eukaryota > Viridiplantae > Streptophyta > Pinopsida > Pinales > Pinaceae > Pinus > Pinus albicaulis. The sequence continues at coordinate 1,092,879,134 of CM076582.1, forward strand.
AACTTCTATTTTGTTTTTGGGTGTCCAAAGGAATCCAAGGAAATTTCGAAGGCTCAGCCTCTCCTTCGAGTCTTGATCGTCTGCAGTGATGCCTATGGGTATAAATTGGGAGCAACAGGCCAAATGGGGAAATCCAAAGTTTTGGTCCCCTTTACTGTATGTTAGTCTTTTCTGCTTGCAAAATTAATCGGTTGGAGAGATATTTCACTGCAACATATGAGTAGGATTTTGTAGGCAGTAATTGAATTGATGTAAGGGCACTCTCTGCCGAAATGGACTGGATTTCGCTTGAAATTGACCAACTTCTTGTAATAAATTGACATAGAAATTTAATGCTTTTTAATCTAGACTTAATTCATAAGTTAAGGTTTGAAATTTAAAAGATGCTGTAAAGGTTTAGTTGATTTATATATAAATATATAAAGAGAGAGTATATATATATATATATATATATAAAGAATGGTAATGAAAACTATCAATAATTTAATCAGATTATTTTGGAAATACATTTGATCTTAGGATTGGAGTATCTACTTTAAAAACTCCGAATTTGTGTATATTTTATAAATATTTGATTTATCTTTAGGTTACCAACCATGTTGTTAATTTTTTTTTTTTTTTAAATATCTTTATTAGCTATACAACCTTAAGAAAAAACTTATTGTTCGTGGTACCTATATAGTTCTGCTTTTGTTCTTGGAAAACACATTTTAACGTTTACAAACGGGGAGATTGGAAACTGTTTACAAACACATTTTAGTTAATTCGCTATATTTCATCATATAATTCTATTTCGACTCCATTAGAATGTACTTTTATTGTTATATGTTGCAAACACCGCTCTATTTGACTCCAGTAAATATTGCAACACTGCTATAAGTAAATATGTAAAAACAACTAGCATCTTGGATGTAATGTTAATTTGGTGGCTACTTTTTGTTTTTTTAATTAACAAGCCTCTTCAATTTAGCATACATTTATTTCAGTTTGAGCTTTCCAACTAATTGTCTTCTCTCTTGTACATGCACGTTAAAATATTTCAAGTTTTGTCTACTATTCAAACCTATGCTTATAAACAAGATGTGAATGCTTGAAATTCTCCTAGTGGTTATTTTTAAAATTATGTTCTCTTATTGACATGGAAATGTTTTCTTTCCCATTCTTTTCATAGAGATGTCAAACCATAGTTTTTTTTTGTTTTTCCTATTAATATTTTTGCCACAATTTTCTATTAATAGTTTTGCCACAATTTGTCTATGTTTGTATTCAGTTTTTCTGAGAAGTTCATTTGTGAATTTGTGCCTTGCACTATTTCCTACAAAGCTATTGAAGACATCATAAGCAACATACATCTATTTTATAAGTCTAGAAAGTTATACAATTGGAACGATTATCAAGGTAATGGCCGTATTCGGCGAAACCGTAAAAGTGGGTCAAATAAATTTGTAGTTTTACCTTCGGACTGACAAATGCCTCAGATGTTTTCATGAGTTTGATGAATGGGATATTCTGGGATTACTTAGACAATTTTGTACAAGTATTTATCGATGACATTTTGATCTACTCAAAGACCCCAGAAGATCATGAAGAACACTTGAAGATAGTTCTTCAATGTCTTAGAGAAAACCAATTGTATGGAAAACTGTCGAAGTGTTCCTTTTACCAATCAAAGATTCATTATCTTGGGCACATTGTCTCTAGGGATGGCATCGCGGTAGACCCGACAAAGATAGAGGCCATCATGGAATGGCCAACACCAACCAATGTTCATGAAATACGAAGTTTCATGGGCATGGCAGGGTATTATCATAGATTTGTCGAAGGGTTTTTGAGGGTAGAAAGCCCCATTACCAAGCTCCAAAGAAAGAACAAGAGATTCATTTAGACTGAAAAATGTGAAGAGGCATTCCAAAGGTGGAAAGTATTGTTAACGACGGCACCAATTTTGAAAGTGCCAGATATGGAACAAGAATTTTTGGTTTGCACTGATACCTCCAAGCAAGGGTTGGGTTGTGTATTGATGCAGGAAGGAAGAGTAATAGCATATGCATCAAGAAAAATTAGAACCCACGAAGAGAACTACGCAACCCATGATCTAGAAATGGCAGCAATTTTTTATGCACTAAAGATTTGGAGACACTACCTGCTAGGAAGGAAGTTTGAACTTAGAACTGACCATTGTGGGCTATAACACATATTCACTCAGGACCACTTAAATGCAAGGCAAAGAAGATGGTCTGAGCTAATCAGTGAATATGATTTTGATATTACTTACACAAAAGGAATAGTAAATAGGGTGGCTGATGCTTTAAGTAGGAGGCCTTGAATATTTTCAGTAATTCCCTTAAAGACAAATTTGAGGGAGAAGTTGCTTGACTTGCAATTTAAGGACACCTGGTACAAGGAGGTTAGCAAGAGTTTGAGGGAGGACGAAATGAGAATCCCAAAATATGAAGAATACTCCCTTGATGGTGATGGACTTCTATGATTTTGGGGAAGGATATATGTGCCACTGAATGAAGATATACGCCAGTTGATCTTGAATGAAGCACATCGTGCAGTATACATGGCACACCCTGGTGTTAAGAAGATGAGTGAAGACCTGAAACCACTTTTCTTTTGGAAAGGAATGAAGAAGGACATTGTAAACTTTGTAGCAAGATGCTTAGAGTGTCAGCGAGTAAAAGCTGAACACAGACATCCAACAGGGTTATTGCAACCCCATGAGATACCAAAATCTAAATGTGAAGTTATATCAATAGAATTCATTGTGGGACTACCAATGACCTCAAGACGACATGATTCCATATTTTTAGTGGTGGAAACATTGACCAAGAGTGCCCATTTTATACCAGTTAAGATTACATATAAGGCACCAGAGATAGCAAGAGTTTTTATTGATGAGATTGTAAGATTACATGGAGTTCCTAGAAAGATCATATAAGATAGGGGAGCAGTGTTTACAGGAAGGTTTTGGACCAGTTTCCAAGAAGCCTTGGGAGCCCAATTGAAATTCAACACTGCATACCACCCTGAGACAGATGGTCAGACAGAGAGGAATATTCAAATCCTTGATGACATGCTACAAATGTATGTGATGGACCAACAAAAGAAATGGGAGGAGTTTTTACCTTTGGTGGAATTTTCTTACAATAACAGTTATCAAAGTTCCATCAATATGGCACATTTGAGTTCTTGTATGGAAGACCGTGTATAACACCTCTTAGTTGGGACTGACTAGAGGACCGAGTATTAATAGGACCAGAAGTGGTGCAAGAGATGGAAGAACAAAAGGGAGGCTAAAAGAAGCACAAGATCGACAAAAGAGTTATGCTGACTCTCATCGAATAGACCGAAGTTATGAAGTGGGAGATAGGGTGTTCCTGAGAGTAAGGCCCCAAAAGAGCTCTATAAGATTTGGAAAGGGAGAAAAATTGTCTCCATGGTTTGTGGGACCTTTTGAGGTTTTAGAAAGAAAAAGGGCCGGTAGCATATAGACTTGCATTACCTCCATCCCTAGCACGTATTCATGATGTGCTTCATGTTTCTATTTTGCGTCATTATATTTCAGATCCATCACATGTTATTGACTTAGGTCACTTGAAGGTTTCAGACGAGGGCAAGGTGATGGTCGAACCAGTTCGCATATTGGACCAACGAACTTTGCAGCTTAGATGACAATTATTGAACCAGGTTAAGATCCAGTGGGACAATTACAGTCCTAGTTCAGCCACTTGGGAGGATGCTGAAGAGATGCATCATTGTTTTCCTTATCTATTCCAAGGACTTAAAGACGAAGTCCACTATTAAGAGGGGGTGTATGTAGTGCCCTACTCTAGTTGACTGACAGTGATATGAATTTTAACATTATTTAACCCTAAGACCCGCACTTTATTCTTTGAGGACCTCAGGTTGAGGATCCGGACACATGACTCTATTATTAGTGGATGTGATGGTTATGTATGTCTTTATTGATACTATGATGATGATAGAATTTATGGATATGCATGTTCTTTATTGATATGATTGTAGCATTAATAGATATGCAGGTTCTCTATTGATATCATGATGATGATAGATTTTATGGATAGATATGTTTTCTATTGATGTTACGATGATAATGCCTTTGATGGATATGTTAATTTACCATTGATGTTATGATTATGATAAAAATGATGGATGTGTCCCATATGTAGCTACTTACATTAGTTATGATTCAAAATAAACAATGATGTGAATGACTAAGTCATGATGATGTTTCTATTATGATATTGACTAACACTGAGAACTTTGTTACTGATGATTATTTAGTATGACAGGAAACCACCAGAGGCACTCGCATATGATGAGTGGATAAAATTTGGTTTGATAGAAATTAATATTTTGTCTTTGAAATTCTAAGTTTAGTTTGAAAATTGTTATATATATTACATATACTCTGATGATATGTCAGTGGTTGCAACAACATGTTAGTTGCTTGGCCGAATGACTCACATATGGGTGATGGGGTTGTACAATTAGATGGAACAACATGGGAGGGGTGGAACAGTGTTCCTGATCTCACCCGCTAGCACTCCCACAGTGACTTAGGCTGGAAAGGTCGAAATACCTTCACCTTGAAGATCACGATGTCGTGGGGACATGTCCCAAATTTGGTTCGCTCACGAGGATTTTCTGGGGGGCGCGCATCAAGGCGGATTCCTTGATCCCTAGCACCATTAGTATCACTATAACAGGCAGCATATGAGATGATAGGGGTCTCTGGAATTGCACATATGATTTCCCCTCGTAACCACTGGATACTTGAAGGGCAAGTGGTGTGGCACCCTTGGAATTTCAAGAGAAATTCTTGAAGGGCACAACCGACTTGGCACCCTTGGCATCAAAAATAAATTCTTAGGCATGGCACCCTTGGAACTTCGAATGGAATTTCTTGAAGGGCATGACCAAGCTTAACACCCTCGACATCATTAAAGAAGCTAATAAATATAATCAATATAGGAAAATCCAACTAATTCATATCAAGTGACATATGATGTTAGAACCAAAGGAATTAAATCAAGAATAAAACTTAGGGTAAGGGAGGAATAAGAAGAGAAAATATTTTACCATGATAACTCTACCCTTTCCATGTTAAAACAAAATATTAAGTACATAAGACTTAATTAGGCAAAAGGGGGAAAGAGGGACATAGAGTTAAGTATAAAGAATTATTAAAAACTTCATTAAGAGAAGAGGGTGGTGAATTAAAATAAGATTACTAAATTAAAATTTGAGAAATTTAGAGAACTTCCATGTGGCAAAAGCCAACATAAGAATATTCATCAAAAAGGAAAATTGAGGTAGTTAAGGGACCAAATTTGAGAATTATCAATTAACTTCAGTAATAAACACAAAATAAGGAGTAAAAAGGGGGAATCAAGAGAACTAGGAGAAGAAACATGAAGCCTTGTTGGGTTGAGGAAAATACTATTTTTAAATGAATAATTAAGTAAATTATTTTTGGAGAGTCTTGATGAGAGGGTGACACATGGGTGGGTGAATAATAAAATTTTGGGTAATAAAAAATAATTATTTATGCATGAAATTCCAAGTGTCACCTATGAAGCCTTCTATAAAAGAAAGGGAAATGGAAGGGAAAAGGACCTTTTTTTTTACCCTATTGTTGGATGGAGGAGATTATATCATTTTGAGTGGTTACGAGCTATAGTTGAGTTTGTTGGGATAGAGTATTATAGAGAGGGGACTCTTGAGCCAAGAGGGGCTCACCTCTATCAGCTAGCACATTCCTTTGTTGTACAACCCCATTGCAGCTCGAGGGTCCGCGGGGAAGGAGAGTACCCAAGGAATAGGCTGGGAGGTCAACCAGTGGGTCATTACATTCGGATTAAGCACGACCACATTCAAGCTTGGAGGTAGATGACAACAAAAGAGCTCAAGTAGCGGCAAGTCAAGTTTGGTTATCGTCTAAGGGTGAACGGTACATGTGTTAGTTATATTGTTTTTAATTATGATGATTTCATTGTGCTTATAATCAACAAGTTAAATATATGGATGTGTTATGAAGTTAAATTTATGGACATGATATAAGTGATTTAATTTTACTGAGTTTCAAATTTGTATGATTATGGTTTCATTTCCTAGTTACTGTGTAAAAAATAAATAAATAAATAAATGAAATAAATTTTTTAGGCCTAGTGCCCATCTAGTAAATTATAGGGTTGGTCTCTACTTTGCCCACGCT